>OX465297.1:124832387-125432387 GCA_949987735.1 Leucophora obtusa | reverse complement strand
AGGCCCAGGGAGGGTCCCGAGACCCTAAATTTGGATAAATTCTACGACTCAGTATAATTACAGATAAAACTGTTGTTTTACAAATTTTTTACTTAAATTTAGATTTGTTAAATTTAACAAAAGAATTTGTTAAAATCAACAAATTTCATTTTAAGACAAAAAACAGGAATAAATTTTGTTAAAATAACAAAGAGACGTATTATTTTGAGTATACAAAAACGGTTAGGGGTAGTCGAAATTTTCATCAATTTTGCTCTATCTCTTCGTTTCTTCGTTTTGGAATATAGAACCCAGGCGAATGATTGGGCTTACATTATTTGAGTCGTTAGTTTGTCTGTGACGTAACGTTCCGTGCCGAATGAACCTGTTGAAAACAGAATTTTTGTTATCCGTTAAGTGACATCGAGTTGACAGCTGAGATTTTGAGATCTGTGACGAATGGCTTAAATCGGCTAAGATGAGCGAACGTCTAAGAATAAAAAATTTACTATATCAAATGGGTAATTTAGATTAATATATGTTTGTAAATAGGCAAAAATGTGTAAATTCAATTTTCAAACATGTTATGCAATGTGTGTAATTTTGAATAATAATTTACACATTTAATTGCAGTGGTTTTAAATGCATTTTTTAGAGTGAATTTGTTTTCAACTTTAGCATAAGTTAACGATTATCAATGACTAAACCATCGGGGCAAACGACACTGATGATGGCTTTGTAGCGTAAGCCGAAAATACGTATTCTGTCCTGCTGGCCTTATCGAATTCTTTCAAAAATTTGTTATTGTTTGTAATTTACTTGTAAAAATTGTATCATCTTTCTTTAATTTGAAAAATAATTTAAACAAAAAGAGATATTTAATATATATTTTTCTAACTTTTTTCACCTTTGGCAACTACTTTTCGCCATATTGTTTAATATTTTTTATTTTTTTAACTATTTTCAACTTTGGCTATTTTAATGCTAATTTTAGGAATTATACACATTTAACAAATATCTGGCAACAAATAAATGAATTGTAAGACTTCCTAAGTTTATTTTGTATCTCGTACATACATTTTTTTTTTACCATTTTCCCATAATATAACTAAATATTGAAAATTTTTTAAATATATAGGAAAAGAAAGTGATTTAACATAATGTACAAAAGAATTTTTAATGTACATACCAATAAAAAATTACATTTTTAGGTAATTTATATAAAACTAAGCTAATGAAAACTATTTTTTTCTGTAGGAAATCCTGTTTACCAAGCATGATTATATAATAATACATGCGCTAATTTTTTGCGTGTAAGTTCTTTTGTCAAAATTTCATAGAATTTTATCTTACTTTAACGCAATTTTCGAATTTATGGGATTTTGAGCAGTTCTAGTGTTATGTCTGTATAGTACCTTGTATTACGTAGTCGAAGTTTTCATCATGATTGTAATAATTTACCATCATCATATGTAATACTCTCTATATGATTCTGTTTACAAAAGACAAATATTTATGGCACAGTGGTCAAATTGTAATTTTTTTTTACAAAATTGCCTCACAAGGGCAGCATCCTAACAATTACACATTGATTTGGATAAAACACGGTTATGTAAAAGAGAATAAAAATCTAAGACTGATTGGTGTTTTTTATATGCCATGTCTTGATGTTTAGGCACAATTGACTTAGTATAATTTTACAAATAAAATTGTAGTTTTAATAATTTCTTACTTAAATTTAGATTTGTTAAATTTAACAATAGAATTTGTTAAAATCAACAAATTTTATTTTAAGCTAAAAAACAGAAATAAATTTTGTTAAAGTAACAAATTTTTCTGTTCAGCCAACAGACTTATTATTTTGAGTATATTTAACAAATTGTGAAAAATAATCTGTTGAAGGCATTTCCCTATCCGGATTTCATTCTTGCCTAAGGAAATCGTCAGGTTATGACGCACTATGCTTCGTCCCATGGACAAAAAGAATTTTTTTTTTTGTCTCAAATTGTGATTAAAGAAGAATTTTTTTAAAGATAAGAAAGTAGCTCAAACAAATGTGTAAAAACAATTTTTGGTGTGATTGCTTTTGCCGCCAAGAGAGGGCGCTAAACTCAGAGAATTTTATGCAAAAATGACTTAACAGAAAAATGAGTCTTAATTGATTTTAATAAGATTTGGTTTTTAATTACTTCAATATATTTCTAGTTAAATTAAAATATGGATTTTAGTATATGTTTAAAAACAATTAATTTTTATTGTTCCTAAAAACACATTTTTGTTTGTTGAAAATCCAAAAATTACTTAAGTTTGATGGAGTATAAAAAAAATTGTATAAAATTAGATATTTTTTTCCTTTTTTTTGTAAGTTTATACTGTTATATAATAGATCATTAAAAAATTAATTACTATTTTTACCACAAATTAAAAAAAAAATTGATTTTTTGAAATGCCTAAATTCATGATTTTTACACAAATTTCACGCATTTAAGAGTGTTTAGTATTCAAACCATGTGAACCTGCCATTTTAGGTATAGGATGTGTTGAGCGGCCTTTTGTAAAACACTACGAGGATCATTTTTGTGGAACATTCTAACCCTCTAACTCTTCAATGAAAGGGAATTTTTTGGCCCCTTTTTAAAAAGGGACAAAAAAGACCCGTAAGTTGATGAGTTAGAGGGTTAAAATGTTCCACAAAAATGTTCCTTGAGGTGTTTTACATAAGTTCGCTGAACACATCCTATACCTAAAATGGAAGAGTTTCCAGTGCATCTCAATGGATACTTTTTGTAATTTTAAGTCCATTTATGTAGCTAATATAATATTTTTAAATCTCAGGACCTATGGGGGGTGGGCGTGTCGTTGGCCCGATATTTCTAAAAGTTAAAAGTTTTCTTAACTAAGGGGTTCTATGTCAGTATACCAAATTTCAAAACTCTGTCTCCACTCCTTCTATTTTTGTCCAATCGTTATATGGGATCAAAGCACTGTGCGACATTTTTAGAATTGTGTTAGTTAAAGTCCCAGTTAGTACCTTACTGAAAATTCAGTAATCGGACCCTCCTCTCTTAATTACATGGTAGTATCCGTTTCTGCTGGGTACATTTGCTGGCATATGGCTCCTTAGGATGAAATGCCATAATTAGCAATAATTGGGCGCCAATTTTGAAACTTAATTTTGACCACTTCAGTTCTCAGAATCCAACATATTAAGATTTCTAGAACTTGAAAAAAATAATAAACTGATAGTGTTGAATTCGACAAATCACTGTGCATATAAGATACAAAGATCTACGTAGCTATCTCTATAAATAAATTTTTCAAAGTGGACGAATTTTAGCGTTTGGAAAATAACAATATAATAATATTATATTAGAAAATAACAAAACCTTTTCCTTTTTTTGTTAAATGTAATTCGTTACAGTACGTATGTTTTGACAACAGCAAAAGTGTATTAGAAAAATGTTTCCATACAATTCATGTCATACCAAAACTACTAACCACTACCACTGCTGGAAACAAAGTTTTTTTTTTCATTATTTTTATGGATGTTTCTTATTTGTTTTGTTGGATTTGGTAGTTGTATCATCCATAAATGTTTTTTTTTTGTGGACAAAAAAGTTTTACAAAAAAGAGACAAACTAAAAACCAACTAACCAAGAAAGATATTTAGAAAATCTTGTAATAGTTGTTGGTAGTTGCAGTTGTATTGTAGTTTGCTTGTTTTTTTTTTTTTTTGTACATTGTAAGTTTTTTTTTTGTACCAAACAATAAACATCAAAAACTAAACTACATTAAATTGTTAACTTTTTTTTAAATAAATAAACTAAATTGCCATAACTATATATTTTGCTTAAAGTAAACATCTATGTAGAAATAGTTGGTGCAAAAACAACTTTGAAATTTTTTTAGTGTAAATTAAGTATGATGGTGTCCAAAGCAATTTTTTATGCACTAAATTACTATTTAAAGAAAATGTTTTAAATTGTTTAATAAATTGTCTTAAATAGCCACCATGCATTGTAAGGTGTTTAAAACTATTGTGTAATTCTATTTAAAATTATAGAGATTTTTTTTTTTAATTTTAATTTGATATAATTAGATTTGTGGGTTAAAAATAGTAAGGGGTCTGCCTCTCCTGGGATTAAAACTATTTAATATAAATAATAACTAATAAATAAATATATAAACTATATTTTATACTATTATTTAGTCACTAATTAATGCCGATGTTTTCAAAAACCATAAAATTATAAATAAAAATATATAGACAAATTAAAAACGATTTATTACTTAAGGCTAATAAATAAACACTACTATCGATTTAAAACTGTTCAACCACAATTCACTGTTGTGTCATATAATATTAATGCATCGTATGTACGTACATTCATGGTATATATCGGTTGGTTCATCTACTAAATTACTGACCATTTTTAAAAACAATCACACATACATGCACATGTGTACGTGCAGTTGTCTCTGCATTGCCCAAGTCTATAATAAACACAATTTTATACTTATACATTGCGTATTATTTGCTGCGTATACGAGTACATGCTAAATGCTAACCAAATATTTAAAATCTATTTAATTGTCCATTTTAAATTCAGCACTAAAATGTTTATAAATGTTCGTTTTAATAACTTAAATTATTTAAAATATTGGAAATATTTTTTTTGTTGTCAATCTATTGATGGGGTATTACCAATAGAAATACTAGTGTAATTTTACTGCATAAATGTTGAAATGAGTTATAAGATTACAGCCATTTTAGCACTGCCCAGTAAGCGAGTAAATAGCATGACTGTAGGCAAAATCGTCCAAAAGTAAAAATAAAAATCACTCAAAAATGTTTCCTACAAATTTGCGCGAAGTTGCATATAAAATATTATCCAATTTATTGGGCGATAATTCGCAATTTTTGGGTTTAATTTCATAGATACAAATTGAACTATTTCTCATTATGAAAAATCAACTAAAAATAATTACCCGAGTAAAAACGTTTGTATATAATAATATATAATTTTATATACCCATGTTTTTTTTTTTTCGCCAGTGTATATAACCGGGCATAATTATACGTATCCATATATAATTTTTTCTTTCTCAAAAATCTATAATATGATGTCATATTTAGTTGCGTCTTATTACATATCGATCAGTATATAATTGTATATTGCATTTACATTTAGATACGGTTAATCCAATTTTATATGACATTATATATACCTATTTAGTACATAATTCAAAATAATATATATTTTTATATGATATCATTTTTCAAAATAACACAATTTCGTTTTGGATTAAATTATATATACGCCATTCAGAGTCACACTAGGAAATTTGACAGTCGCCTTTTGGATATAATTCTATATTACATCAAACGCTAGACAAATTTTCTGTCTCATTTTGTCTTTTACGGACTTTTGTCGACTTAAGAACATTTTCCAGGTATTTGTCGACAATATAACTATTGAATTCGCACTTTAGTGTGTGTTCCTCATATTTTCTATTATACACTAAAATATGTGAAACCTTTAAAAACAACTTTTTGACAAAAGAACTTATTTCATTTGCAGAATTAGGAGTTTCCACTATAGTGTATTTTCCGCGCACAATTTTATAAAGAAAGTAATTAGTTGTAACATTTATTTTCTGTATTTGTACAGTCAATATTGTAAGCATAAGTGAATTCTTAAATCATTTTGACGAAACTAATTATTTCTCCTAAGGTCATACCCCTAAATTCATAAACGCTTTGTAAAATTAAATTAATAGGAGGTTTATTGAAAAAATTTTGTATGAAAATGACGTTTTGTAAACCTGCTATAACTTTACAAAGCATTTATGAATTGAGGGGTTAAAATTTAAAGCTTCCCTTTCTAAAACATCCTAAGTCGAAATGAGTTACAAAATCTCAAAAAATTGATTCGAAGTTTTTTTCTCAAATTTTCCTTAGGCAAAAGGATTTATTTTTTTAAGTTAATTTGCAAAGACTGTTAAAAATTAAATTTGCAATGGAAAGAAATTTTTACAAAATTTATACACAGTTTAAAACCAACAGTAAAGGTGTTTGTGTTTTCCTAAAAAATGTCATTTTGTCAAAATCCAAAAAAGTTTAATAGTTTTCATGAAGTTTTAGGTCTGACAAACTCTCAGGTAATTGTTTCTGTAAACATTTAGGATTTCAGTGAAATTTATAGTGCAAAAAACCGGATACAACAATATATGATTTTCTATATGTTTGTACCATTTCAGCTACACTCAAAAAAATAAGTTAGTATAAAAATTAGCAAAACGTCTTGTATATCAAGTGTACTAGTTTTCAGCAATTTTTTTTCTGAAATTCCGTTTTCAGCAAAAATTTTAGTTATATTTTTTTAGCACTAAACTAATTTTGAACTATTGTTTTACTAATTTATTTTGCTACAAATATTGTGCTGATAACTGCATTCATAGCGTGGGGCGAGGACCAGATAGACAAGATGTAGATGTCGCAGCTTGTCTGGAAACGGAAATAACAAAAAAGAAAAACAACTCTACACATATTCTATATTTAAATTTTCAGCAAATAAATTAACTAAAGGAAAATTTCGCTACAAGTTTTTGGAGTTTTTTTCAGTCTACTAATATTCAGCAAAAAGTTTAGTGATTTTAGCAAGGATTTTTTTCATTTGTCGACTAAGTGTTAGCAAAACTTTTGCTGAAGATTACTATTTTTTTGGTAAAAATCAGCTCGCTAATTTTCAGCAAACCTTTTGCTGAAATTACCAACTTTTTTGCAAGCACGCTCCTGACTAAAAATTTGCTGACACAGCAACATTTTTTGCTGACTTTACTGACTTTTTTTTGAGTGTACATATCATTTTATACCGCTATATAAAATCTGATCAAATTATATCGCGCCCTTATTCGGATACATTTATATGTGATATATTGAAATTCTAACTGAATTAATGCAAACTTATGTAATTATATGGGCCCATTTCTCGGATAAAATTGTATAAAGGCTCATGTTAAATTACATATGACTATATAAAGCTCCATATAAAATTTTTTTTAATCGGGTACGAAAAATTTTATTGAATGAAGGGTATGTATAGTCGATTTTTTATTTGGTAAATTAATGTTTTTCGTTCGATTTAAGATCATATATATTATAACTCTTTCGTTTTAAATTATTTCCAAATTAAAGAAAACATGATACAATTTTTACAAGTAAATTACAGAGAATAAAAAATTTAAAGAAATCTATAACGCCAGCAGGACAGAATACTTATTTTCGGCTTTCGCTACAAAGCCATCGTCAGTGTCGTTTGCCTTGATGGGTTAATCTTTGATAATGGTCTACTTATGTTAAGTGGGAAACAAATAATACTAACATGTTAACAACTCAACTAGACTAACATCAACGAAATCTAACAGTGCTATTTTTATCCTTTGTTATTACTGTTTTTGCTTTGAACTTTAATTCTTAAAGTATCGCAGTTGGTTCTATTCAACTCTGTGTATAATAACACAAATTTATGAACGACAACGAACCGTTAAATGATTAACCATCAACACGTATTCTGTCCTGCTAACTGCCGAAAATACGTATTCTGTCCTGCTGGCCTTATCGAATTCTTTCAATTTTTTATTCTCTGGAATTTACTTGTAAAAAGTGTATCATCTTTCCTTTAATTTGGAAATAATTTAAAACGAAAGAGATAAAATATATATGATCTCAAATCGAACGAAAAGCATTCATTTGAAATTTTTGCAGAAATAAAATTGGAACAACTTTAAATCCTCTAATGCTCTTTTTTCTGATTGCGATAATATTTGAACTGTATATTTGGCATTAAAAATCTACTATGGAACAAATATTAAAATTTTAATTTTTCGCTTTATTTAGGCGATATAGCACAATAAAGGTTGGCGACGAATCAAGAAAACCAATAGTCAAAAAAATTCGGTTTTTGCTATAAATAACACTATCAGTAAAATAAAATCACATACTGAAAATTGCTGATCTAGTGTTGTTCTTTCATAAGTTATGGCGATTTTCGCTTTTTTAAATTACAAAATTTAGCGAATTTGGCACTAAGCATGAATAAATTTTGACGAAATTAGTTTTGCTTACTACTAGCGCTGAATATAAAGGGTTTTTCAATAGGGACGCTACAAAATTAGAAAGACAGGGACAGCAAACGACGCCATATTTCTTGCCGCTCTTTTGACATTTCTCTTCAGTAAGGTTTGCCATTACATGATGGAAAGATATACGAGCCAACAACGAGTCGAAATTATTAAAATTTACTACCGAAATTTGGAGTCAGTGGCCTCAATGTTAAGAGCGCTACGTTCAATTTATGGTCGTCATAATCGTCCTAGCTGATCAACAATTGAGCGTCTAGTGGAAAAATTTGAATCCACAGGCACAGTACGAAATGTTCCCGTGCCAGTGAGACAAAGAAGTGCCCGTAGTGTCGAGAATATTGCTGCCGCTGAGGCTTCAGTTAAAGAAAGCCCAAATGTGTCTCTCACACGTCGTTCTCAAGCGTTGGGTATCTCTGTGACGTCGTTGTGGCGAATTTTGCGAAAAGATCTTGGCCTACATCCTTACAAGATCAAATTGACGCAAGAACTGAAGCCGCTTGACCACTAGAAGCGTCGTATGTTCGTGAATTGGGCTGATCAACAACTTGAAAATGATTCGGATTTTCATCGAAAAATCATCTTCAGCGATGGGGCTCATTTCTGGCTGAATGGCTTCGTCAATAAACAAAATATGCGTTATTGGTCAGACAGCAATCCACACGTACTCCATGAGTCATCATTGCATCCCGAAAAAATTACGGTTTGGTGCGGTTTATGGGCCGGCTGTGTCATTGGGCCGTACTTCTACCGTGATGATCAAGACCAGCACGTTACTGTGAATGGGAAGACTTGGAGCACATGTGGTTCCAACAGGACGGCGCCACAAACCACACAGCGAATGTCACAATCAATTTATTGCAAACCAAGTTTGGAGAACGTGTTATCTCACGATATGGTCCAGTCGATTGGCCGCCTCGGTCGTGCGATTTGACGCCTTGGACTATTTCCTGTGGGGCTACGTCAAATCTATGGTCTATGCCAACAAGCCAGCGACGATTGATGAACTTCGTACGAATATCGAACGTGAAATTGCAGCAGTATCGGCCGATTTATGCTTGAAAACCGTCGAAAATTGGGTTCAGCGTCCGGACTTCTGCAAGCGTGCCCGTGGTGGCCATGCAAAAGATATCGATTTCCATACATACCCAGTGTAGAAACGGTAATGACATATCATTATTTTTTGGCCTATCAGTAATGACACCCACTTACCTTCTGCATTATTTTAAAACATATAGTAATGAGTTACTGATAATGACTTATTTTTATCATTATTTCAAATAGAAAATAATTTTCTAGATTTTTGAAATCTATTTTTAGACTCAAAATTTTTTAAACATTGGTATGGATACATATAACCACATATTTTTTGATTTTTTGTATGTTGGCGAGTAAGCTTACTTGTGTGCAGCAGGTCAATTATGTTTTTATCTATTAAATATTACATGTCGATATAGCTCAGATGGTAGAGCTATTGACTGGCAACCTGTAGACCCAGGTTCGATTCCCGCACCAGAAAATTTTATTTAAAAAAAAAATACAATAAAAAATATTTTTTTTTATATACCCAGTGTAGAAAATCATTACCAGATATGTGGTTATGTAACTACATACTTGGTAATGGTAACTAGTTACTTTTGTTATTACATTTCTTATTACCTTTATATGGCGATGTCGCGAAAAGTAATGAGTTGTTACACACCAGCATACGAAAAATCAAAAAATATATCGTTACCTATGTGCTTACCAGTACTGACAAAAATAATGAGTCTTAAAAATAGATTTTCAAAAAATAAATTTTATAAAAAAAAATATTTTTTATTGTATTTTTTTTTTTTTTGTTAATAAAATTTGCTGGTGCTAGAATCGAACCTGGGTCTACAGATTGCCAGTCAACAGCTCTACCATCTGAGCTATATCGACATGTAATATTTAATAGATAAAAACATAATTGACCTGCTGCACACAAGTAAGCTTACTCGCCAACATACAAAAAATCAAAAAATATGTGGTTACATATATCCTTACCAGTGTTTAAAAAATATTGAGTCTAAAAAGAGATTTCAAAAAATTTTCAAAAAAAATCTAGAAAATTATTTTCTATTTGAAATAATGACAAAAATAAGTCATTATGAGTAACTCATTATTATATGTTTTAAAATAATGCAGAAGGTAAGTGGGTGTCATTACTGGTACTCCAAAAAATAATGATATGGCATTACATTATATGAAACTTGGTACACCGACTTATGTCAGCCCAAGGACGACGCCTATTGATTTTGGTTAAAATCGGTCCATGTTTAGACCTAGTGCCCAAATAAGAGTCCTACCAAAATTATATTGTTTATACGCTGCAGGTCGTAGATATTAAGATATTTTGATGAAATTTGGTACACAGACCTATATTGGCCCAATAACGCAGCCTATTGATTTTGGTGAACATCGGTCCATGTTTAGACCTAGTGCCCATATAAGGGTCCTACCAAAATTATACTATTTATACGCTGCAGGTCGCAAATATTAAGATATTTTGATGAAATTTGGTACACCGACCTATGTCAGCCCAAGGATGAAGCCTATTGATTTTGGTTAACACCGGTCCATGTTTAGACCTATTGCCCATATAAGGGTCCCCCCAAAATTATATTGTTTATACGCTGCAGGTCGCAAATATTAAGATCTTTTGATGAAATTTGGTACACAGACCTATGTTCGCCCAAGGACGAAGCCTGTTGATTTTGGTGAACATCGGTCCATGTTTAGACCTAGTGCCCATATAAGGGTCCCCCCAAAATTGGCTTGGTTAAAAACTGCAGGTCGGAAATATTAAGATATTTTAATGAAATTTGGTTCGCTGACTCACATTATAGAAAATTTTGACACAAGCCCCAGTTCAACCCATTCGAATTTCGGATCCAAACATTAGTTGGCTTTTACCCAGACTGGTGTAGGGTATTGTATAGTCGGCATGCCCGACTTTAACCTTTTTACTCGTTAAATATATTTTTCTGTTTTAAAAAGTTAATTTTTTCAAATTTGCGAAATTTTCACTTTACATCCTTCCCGCTTGAAAATCGTTCCTTATAGAAAAAAAAGGCAAACAAGTAGGTAATTATGTTTTTTATCTTTATAATATAAGTTGTTTAATAAAAAAAATATTATTTAGCCAAAAACTATTTAATTTCTGAAGACCGCTTTTTAGCGGCCTTGGGCATTAGAGGATTAATTAACCCCACTTATCTTTATTAAGTATTTTTGAATAGTATTAGTAATATATAGAATTAAAAAAAAAAATAACTCAAAACACATCCAGAAAATTAATTTTCTCAATTCAATATTTTTAGATACACAGAACAATTATTCATTCTTATTTTTTTTTATGTCTAACACATACGTTTAGTACGAGTAGCAATGCTCAAATCAAATTATAGCTAACAAATTCGATATGAAAAATAAATTAAAAATCTAAACGGAAATATGTTCAGACTAATTACCCAATTTCAAATGAAAATACGATATGTATTTATGGTTATATGGGTGACGGTAATAAGGTTGGACAACCAAATTGGGCAATATATAAACAATTACGGAAAAAAAATAAAAGTGAATATATACGGTAAAAGTAATAAGTGATAAAAAACAAATATACAGTTAAACGTCAAGCGTATAATATAAATTTGGAATTATGTTTATGGTGACCATTTAAAAATTTCAGTAATTTATTCGACATGAACTTAATAAATAATGTAATTTTAAAATTGCTGCAAGTTAATAAAATGTTTTTAATAATTTATATTTCATTATAAATTATTAAACTATAATGTGACAAATTTAGTTTTGAGATTAATAAATATTTCATTAAAACAGCTTTACAGACCTTTATAAAGAAGTTATTTGGGTTACCAAACAATAAGAAGAAATAAAAACAAATATTAATAAACAATTTATTATTATTACGTATTGATTAGTCGTGAGTTACGAGTATACCGGTTTTGTTTTTTTTTTCTTGTTAGTTTTTGTTTAAATAATTTCTTTAGTGATTTTTTTGTTATGTCATAAGTACAATACTTCACAAAATACCTCATACTACTATCAGGAGTGGTAGTATCTTGTTTCCAGTGAAGCCAACTTGGTGCTTTAAGCACTATTTATGTTGCTTTTTGATAACCCAAAACGTCAAAACTTTGCTCATGGTACCAAAACAAAAAAAAAAGCACTAAAATAGTGCTTTTATTTTTTGGTTAGTGCTTTTAGTGCTTTTTTAACAACTTTTCATATTCGTGTTTGATCTAAAAAAGGTCACTAATTGTTTTAAGTGGAACATTTTATATGGCAACTTTTTTTAGGTTTTAAGATCACTGAAGGCAGTAGACCGTACGACCTTACAGGCAAAAAAAAAGTGCGCGGTACACCCTCAAACATAAAGTATTTTTGCAAGGCAATTCCAAAAAAAAAATGTTTTTTTGCCGAAAGTAGGGGTCGCCTTTTTTAGTTTTTCGTTATAGCTTCGGTATTTAAAGTCTGATTTTCAAGTGTGATATATCGATTTTTTTTGCCTCGAGGAAACCAGTGTTTTGCTACAAAGGAAAAATCCAATGAAAAAAATTTAAAAAGGCGACCCCTACGTCCGGCAACCAAAAAAATATAAAAAATTTCTGCGGGGTTTATCGAAAAACTTCCTCAGCAAAAGTTTAATGATTTTTTGCGAGCTTTAATTTTCTGACATTACGGTTGTACATTAGGGTGGTAGCAACTGAAATCTGGTGGGTTAATACTAGATCGGAATACTTGAAGTTAATGGCCCTTAAATCAAAACATTGGTCCCCTCGAGGGAAAAACATCGATGATAAAACGAAAAATGTAAAATGGCGACCCCTACGATCGGCAAAAAAAAAAAAAATTTTTTTTTTGAAACCTATATTAGATTAGACGGTGTACGGCGAACTTTTTTTTTGAGGTACGGTCTAATGTGCATTACCTTTTTATATTTTGTATAAATTTATTTGATAGTGCTTTTTTATAATTTTTTAAGGTAAAAAAATGCTTTTTACGCTTTTTTGCAAAACATTTGCGCTTTTTACATTCCAAAAGTTGACAACACTGCTTGTTTCGCACATATTGACTGCATATATAAATATCATTATTAATCAATACATGTATGCTTGATTGTAGGTTTGTCATGCGTTTACATAAATGTGCACATGATTAAAAACGTACTTTAGCGAATAAATGTAAAAATTGTAAATCCGCAAATACGTTTTACACGCACACATTTATATGCACACTTGTGTGTAGCTTAAGTTCACTGGCGGTAAAAAATAAAAATTATAAATTCGCAACAAACAATGAAAAGTTAGTAAGTGAAGAGAAAAAACATGTTTTTTGAAAATGCCACTGTAATAGCAGTTAATTAGTATGTTAAGATATTTATGACATAACTTTGTATATAATTTTATAGAGCTTATTTTTGAGAAATATAGGGATTGTTTCGAATAGATATGAGGAAATCTACGACACTGTATCATTTGAGATTAAACATTTTTTTTTTTCAAAATGTTAGCAAAAATTTATTTTCTTGATAAATTTATTTAAAATCTTTTTAAAGACAATAAATAATTTGTTCATGTTAATAATTTTTTTCCAGTCTGCATTAATTGCACTTGTAAATATGCATACATTTATATACTGAGAGAATTATCACCACTTCAGCAATGAATTTATTCATAGTTTCAATGAAAATTGTCACTGAAACATTGACTTCCATGAAACAGGTTTCATTAAAGTCAATGTTTATGATAAGTTCATAAAATTAATGAAACTCTTCATAAAATGAATAGACCACTCCTCCAATGAATAAATAATTCAGCCAATGAAGAGCTTCATAAAATCTATGTAGCAATTTCATTTATTATTATTTATTATAGTTGGTTGTTGTCGTTGCTAAGCTGAAGTGGATAGATAAAAAGTATTTTTAATTTCACAATTTTCTTGAGCGTAAGGTTTGTCTTTTATATATAAAAAAGTTTTTTATTTTCGATATTTCGCTACTCCATTGTGTAGCATCTTCAGGAAATAAGAAATTAACAAATTATGAACAATTTGAAAGTTTGAAAAATATTTGTCAAAAAAAATATTTTGAAAGATATTTGTCAAAAAAATATTTTGACAAATATTTTTCAAACTTTCAAATTGTTCATAATTTGTTAATATGTTAATTTCTTATTTCCTGAAGGTGCTACACAATGGAGTAGCGAAATATCGAAAATAAAAAACTTTTTTTTATATAAAAAACAAACCTTATGCTCAAGAAAATTGTGAAATTAAAAATATAAAAGAAGGTTAAATAAACGACAAGAATTTAGATAAAAAATATTTAGAAAATCCAAAATGCGTTGCAAAATTGTAGCATATTCTACTGATGTGCAAAATATATCTAATTAAAGAATTCATTAAATTAAAAAGTTACATACAATTTTATAATAAGCTTAATTCAATTAATGTAATTCCTTATTAATGTTTCGAAAAAATTTCATAGTCCAAAATTAATAGTAAAAAATTTATTTTAAAAAAAAATATTATAAAAGATACTTAATTCTCTCAAAAATTATTGGCCCTTACTATAAAAGAGTATTTTAAATTTAAAGTCGACTTTATTTTTAATCATACGGTTTTGTTCTTTTTGTATATGAAAATCCTACAAAAATATTTATATTTTCAAACATTTTTATTGGTTGAAAATAAAATAACCAATCAGAATGCTCCAAAAATAAACCAAGTCAAGGCATACTGCCATCCAATATTTTAACTAAAGTCGACTTTAACTAAAATATAAATTTGAAAAATTTAAATAGTAAGGGCGATTGTATTTGAGAATTAAATGTTTGATATAAAATTCTAATTGTATGAAAATTTTTAAAAATTAATGAAATGACGATATTTTATGAAAAAATTAAAAAAAGTAAATACTATTGAGCCATTTCACATATATAAAGAGCATTTTCACTAAATTTATGAAGATCTAATTTATGAAATTCAATGAATTTTTTAATGAAGTGTGAAATTTTATGAAAGAAAAGTTATGAAAAATTTCATAATATTAATTAAATATTATATACATAATCGGCCTGATTACGAGTGTCGAATTTGTAGTCGAAATTTTCGACTCCATATAAAAATATAAAATGATTTTGTATATAATGGAAATTATAAAGAAATTAAACTCCGATGCTGGATTTTTTAAATCTGAGTGCTATATATTGTAAATCCAATTGAGAAATTGTTCAAAAATTGTTTTTTTTAGCGAATTTTCAGAAAATTCGACCTAGTTTCGACTACGACTACGACACTCGTAATAAGGCCGAATGAAATTCTTTATTGATTTTACGAAAAATTTCTATGAAATTATATCATTAATATCATGAAGGATAATTCTTTCAGTGTGTATGCAATTGTTTCACGTTCTATGGGATGCGACTATAGGTTTTCCAGAAACATATCCGAGCAGCTTTCCGAATGTGTCATCCAAATTTTTCCATCACTTACACTCATAGCAATAAACCTGTAAAATTAACAGAAAAAGCTACTAAAAATTAATCAAAAATTACCTTGCAGAAAAAACTGCTGAAATTAGCAAATTTTTATGCTAAATACTAGTAAAATAAGTAAGCAAAAATAAAACTGTTAAATTTACAGAATTTTAGTTATATCTGAGTTAGCTTTCAGTTAATTGAGAACGACAAATTATACTTTAAAATCTGCAGAAAATTTTGCTAATTTTGTATACTAAAAATAGCAAAAACATGTTATTTTAAGATCAATTTAGTTTTTTGCCTGCTAAAATTTGCTAAAAAATAGTGATTTTTATCAGCCAAAATCAACGGAGTTGACACTTCATTACTGGCCTTTTTAAAAAAGGCAAAATCGGCTGCCACTGTGCAGCCTTCATTAATTATCGGAAAATAAAAATGTAAAGTGATTCTTAAGCCCAGATAAATTTTCTATTCCTTATCGTGGCCCGATTTTTAATTTTAATTTTTTTTAACAAAGTTGCCACACAAACTTAAAATTCCAAAAAATGCTAGAAAAAATATATTTCCTCGGGGATATAAAATTCATTTGACCAAAATTCAAAAAAAAGGGCCACGACTAGGACTAGAGTTTTTTGTTGCCTACGAAAGTAAAAAACTCGGATCGAAATCGGTTAACCCGCCTTGGCTGTACGGTGGCAGCCGATTTTCAACTCAGGGTTGTGGGAAAACGCGTTTAAAGTTTAAAATTAATTTTACGTTAAGGAAACAGCAAAATTTCAAAAAACCGTGTATGAACAAAATTTATATCTCGCAGTTTTCTATACGTGCACCGATATTAGGAAGAATCGGATAAAGAGTATTTTACATATTAACCCAAATATTCTTAAAAACGATGGTAGAGAATTTATTGGATATTTCATTTCAGTCAAAATCTTTTATTTTGTACATTTTTTAATTTGTTTTGTATTTGTTTTTTATTTTTTATATACATACTTTGATTAATTTTATGGCTTAAAAAAAGCCATCAGTACCTGCCTCATATAACGTGCCTTCGCCCACCATCGAGTAATCGTCATTGGCTTTTCTTTAAAGACTGCGTGTAATTCTTGCATCTTTGAATGTAGTTTTTTTCTTTTTGTTCTGCTGTATTATGCGAAATAAGATTTATAATAAAGACAATGATAAACGAGTAAAAAGGTTAAAGTCGGGCATGCCGACTATACAATACCCTACACCAGTCTGGTTAAAAGCCAACTAATGTTTGGATCCGAAATTCGAATGGGTTAAAATGGGACTTGTGTCAAAATTTTCTATAATATGAGTCAGCGAACCAAATTTCAATAAAATATCTTAATATTTGCGACCTACAGTGTATAAACAATATAATTTTGGGGGGACTCTTATATGGGCACTAGGTCTAAACATGGACCGATTTTAACCAAAATCGTCCTTGGGTCGACATAAGTCGGTGTACCAAGTTTCATCAAAATATCTTAATATTTGCGCACAAGAATGCATGGACAGACAGACAGACGGACGGACGGACAGACGGACATCGTTAAATCGAAATAAAAAAAAAATTCGGTGTACTATAAGGTGGGTCTGGAACCAATATTTTTTTGTGTTACAAACATCAGCACAAACTTATAATACCCTGACCACATAGTGGTGTAGGGTATAAAAACGCTCCCAAAAAATTGTGTGTACAAATTTAATGCATAGAATATTACTTTGTGACTAAAATATATTTTACAAAAAACATGTGAAAATTTTATTTCTTCTAATGTTTTATTGATATTTTTTCTGAGCATAGACCGAAGAATATGCTCCATCCAAATAAAATATAAAAAAAATTCGAAAATAAAATTTTTCCTAGAGTCGATACCAACCTTAAAAACATTTATATTAGATAAAATAAACAAGAAAAATTAGATAAAATAAGCAAAAAAAAAAAAAAATCTAACAAATATACACAGAAAAAACAGTAGGCACCAACAATGGGAATTTGTAGAAACAATCACATTTTCTTTTAAATTGAAATTTTATTTCCAACAATTTTTTTGTTTGAAATATTTGTAACTCGTTTGTAAATTGTTATCTTTCATATAAAAATTGTTTAAAAATAAAAATTAAAAGTTACAAAAACGAAAGAATTTTTTTTGGATTTACAAATTTCTTTGTTGGTGACTTTTTGAAAAGTTAATAAAACTTGTATTTACAAATTTGGTATGAGAAAGGTGTTTAAAAATTTAATTACAATTTTGTAAATTCTTTCTGTGTAGTATAAAATTCTATATTTTTAAGATCATAACTTATTTTCAATCTTAAGTTTTCCGGCTTCTTTTTGGTTGGCCTAGTCATATTCAATTAACTCAAATATAACTAAAAGTCTGTGAATTTAACAGTTTTATTTTTGCTGTTCATATTAGAATTTAGGGGGGGAAAATTGCTAATTTGAGCAGTTTTTTCTGCAAGGTAATTTTTCACTAATTTCTAGTAGCTTTTTCTGCTATTTTTACAGGTTTATTTCTACACTCAAAAAAATAAGTTAGTAGAAAAATTAGTAAAACTTCTTGTATATCGAGTGTACTAGTTTTCAGCAATTTTTTGCTGAAATTCCGTTTTCAGCAAAAATTTTAGTTATATTTTTTTAGCACTAAGCTAATTTTGAACTAATGTTTTACTAATTTATTTTGCTACAAAAATTGTGCTGATAACCGCATTCATAGCGTGGACGACAACCAGATAGACAAGATGTAGATGTCGCAGCTTGTCTGGAAATGGAAATAACAAAAAAAAAAAAAAAACAACTCTGCACATATTCTATATTTAAATTTTCAGCAAATAAATTAACTAAAGTAAAATTTCGCTACAAGTTTTCTGAGTTTTTTTCAGTCTACTAATATTCAGCAAAAAGTTTAGTGATTTTAGCAAGAATTTTTTTCATTTGCAGTCGACTAAGTGTTAGCAAAACTTTTGCTGAAGATTACTATTTTTTTGGTAAAAATCAGCTCGCTGATTTTCAGCAAACTTTTTGCTGAAATTACCAACTTTTTTGCAACAACGCTCCTGACTAAAATTTTGCTGACACAGCAATATTTTTTGCTAACTTTACAGACTTTTTTTTTGAGTGTATGAGTGTATCCCCAGTACTGGATACGTCAGTAGAAAAATCTGTCAAACCGAATCTGTCCAATTGACTAATTTTTGACAGATTTTTAGTTCAAACACTGATTTAAGCAAATATTTTAGTTATCTTCCTCAGTACTTTAACTAATTTTGAGTGTTAATTTTCAAAATTATTTAAAATTAATTCTTAACAACCCATTTGTTTAATTTAACACAATTTACTGTTAAAATATAGTATTTTCATGTTACTGTAATTACCCGGTAAATGGCGCCACCAATGTATCCGAAGTTTAAAAGATGGCGCTATTTCTTTCCTTCCCAATTTTTTAAAATAGCCCATATCTCGAAAACTAAGAGAGATAGAGCAAAATTTATGAAAATTTCGACTACCCCTAAACGTATAATACCCCAGCGAAAGGGGTTATCTCTATCCAAAAATGGACCTCGGCGGGGCATTGGACCCTCGAAAATTTTTAATTAGAATGTTCCACTTCACAAAATGGCCCATATCTCGAAAACTAAGCGAGATAGAGCAAAACGGACAAAAGTTTTGCTCTTTGGAGTGCCCTTATATGCCCTCACATGAGGGGATGGTCCCGGAACCCTAAATTTGAATAAATTCTACGACTCAGTATAATTACAGATAAAACTGTACAAATTTTTTACTTAAATTCAGATTTGTCAAATTTTTAGTATAGTGTTAAATGAGTATAACTAAAATCTTTGTTTAAATCAGTGGTTCAACTAAAAATTTGTTAAAAATTAGTCAAACCGATTTGAAGCCCGTTTGACAGATTTTTCTACTGACATATTATTTTAAGTATAGTCATTCGTATGCTGATACGCAGTTAAAAAAATAAGTGGTAACAAGTTGTTAAATAATAAGGCTTACTCATATACTTCTTAGGCCGGATAACACAGTGTCCCGTTAAAATTTAACCTAAAGTTAAATTATAAATTTATGTGGTAAACAACAATAAATGTGTCAGTTAAATTCCCAGTTAGTAGCTAATAGGACATTGTGTTAATGGGTTAAAAATAAGTAGTTACCAATATCACATTATTTTTGTAATTGGTCGCGCGTAAGCTTTAAACGAAATTTTAGTTTCATTATATAACCACTTATTTCGTAACGAAAGATTTTGCTGGGTATAAATAATTTACATTTCAAACATTATAACTCTGAGGGCATTGAATGTATAATTGATAACTAAAAATGCATTCACTTGGAATCACATATGGTATTGTGGTTTATCTAACAATTAATCAGTTCAATTAACAAATAGTTGAATATTATCGATGTAGTTGTTGTTTTAATCACGTGTTGTCTGATAATAATGAACATGTATGTAAATAAATATTTTATATTGTGCAAATAGTTTAATAACAAACCACATTTTTGTCTAGAATTCTAGAAAAACCACTAACTATCTCTGACATTCAATAACCAAAGCAAAACATAATTAAATATAACTAGCATTACGATTGACCTCAACTTAGATGATGGACATTAAAATTATCACTTTTCTTTATTAACAAAAAAAAAAAAAAAATCAACATGAATATTTTTATTTTAAATTTAGCAAAGTTATAAATTTAATTGTATACAACTATTATATTTTGCATAAATTAGAATATTTTATATTGAAATTATTGTGCAACTACTGAAATTATTATTGTCTTTAAGACATAATTAAAAGTATACAATTTTAACAATGAAAAAAATTCTTTAACTTATAACAAAATTGTTTTAATCTTTTGAATTTACATAAGTATCAAAGAAAATTTGTAAATTCTTAATTAAATATTAAGTAACTACACAAAAGGGGTTAAATGTGAGGGACAGAAAAACTCTAAATGAGAAAATTGAAAAACCAAATTTTTCAATTAGGTATTTTATTCAAAACTCAAGTTTAAACAATTCAACATTTATTTAAAACCAAAACCAGCAACTTTAAAAGCAATTGGTTGTGTTTCGCGGCTTAAAACAATTCTTTGTAATTAAGTTATTAAAAAGAAAATAGTTAAATTCAACTAATAAACTAATAAAAGCAGAATTTTATTCATAGTGACTACATAATAAAGTTTTAGGACTTCGTAAAATTTTCGTTGGGATTATATTAGTACTTCAGAGTGGCTTGTCTGTTGTCCGTTATGCTATGTCCGTCTTGCAAGGAAATTACATTTTGGGGTACAACGCAAATCTTATGATGTAGAGGACAAACTATGAATAGACATACATTTTCTTGGAGCAGCAATCTCACGGTTAGGGATTAAAAATTTTAGTCAAAAATTATACAATTTTTGTATTAAAGCATGCCTGAAATTCATTAAAATTTGATTTATTTCTATGCAGATTTAAAGTTCTCGATTAAACATAAATTTTTGATACCCATATTTCATATGTCATGAACCAAGAGTTTCTACTTATTTCAACTAAATTAAATAAATTTGATGATAATGCTTGGTATAACTTGAAAATGCATTAATTGTCAACCATTGGTTATAGGAAAGTTTTTTTTATATCTCTATTTATTGTAAAATAAATTGTGAATTCAATTTGGAATTTGTCATATTTGATCTTAAAACCGAACAAAAATAACACTCACTGTATAAATTTTGAATTTAATTTTTTGTAATCAGTAGGTCTCGGAAGTTCATGTATTTATAATCTTCAGTGTGTTCCCGTACGTTCCCAAAGTTACCGAAATTTACCCAAAGTTACCGAAATTTACCCAAAAGCGTTCCCGTACTCGAGAATTGGGTAAATGAGAGCGCTAATGGGAGTGTATTAGTGCTTCTCTTTTTAACAAAATTTACCCATACTTTTTCTTCGGGTAAACTTTGGTAAAACAGCTGATGCAAATATAAACAAAAAACAATTGTGAAATTAAATTAAAAATTGTAATTTAATAAAGAAATAAGCAAAAGAAACTTGGTTTTTTTGTTAAAATTAATTGAATAAAATCAAAAACAACTTTTAAATGCGAATAAATATGTATATTTGTGCCGATTTGCAAACTGAAATTATACGTATTTTCACATCAGTAATGGGATTTTTGGCACAATCTAAGATTGATTGGTACAATGGCACAACCGATACTATTTTGGCACATTTTGGTTATCTACAAAATTTAATATAAAATGAATTTAAAAAATAACAATTAGAGTTGTAAAAGTATTGAGTATTCCGGTACTGAGTACTCAATACTGATTGTTTTTTTTGAGTACTCAATACTAAAACGGTACTACTCAATACTTTTAAAGATGCCATTTTCCTTATAAATGTGTATTTTTAGTATGAAAATACAACTCTAAAAATAGTACTCTTAAAATACAACTCTGAAAACACAACTCTATTTGTGAAGCAAAAAAATTTTAAATAAATTTTTGGCAAAAATTATTTCATAAATTTATTTAAAGTGTTCTAAATTAATTAAAATGTAAGTAACAACAGTTATTTAACACGTGTATGTGAATTGTTATTATTTTTCCTAATAAATACGAAGTCATAACATTTTTATTTTTAAATTCAAAAAAACCGTTAAAAGTATTGAGTAGTATTGAGTACTCAATGGAAAAGTATTGAGTAGTATAGAGTACTCTAAAAGTATCGAAATTTCACAACTCTAATAACAATTCTTTAATTTTTACCCCTAAATTCATAAACGCTTTGTAAAATTATGGGAGGTTTATTGAACAAATTTTGTATGAAAATGACTTTTTGTAAACCTGCTATAACTTTACAAAGCATTTATGAATTGAGGGGTTAGTTTCTAAGCATTTATTGGTATTAAAATACCTTTTCGAATAAAGCAAAACTAAAAAATGGCATCGAAGATATTACCGAATAAAGCACCGTAAGTTGTTTTTCACGTGAAAAAATTTCTCTCAGACTTTAAATGCTTTAAATTGCAATTTAAGTTAAAAAAATTAACAATATTTTAATTTTATTACAAAGCCACAATCACAATTAACACAAAATGACACTTTTTCACCAGAAAAATAATAGTCTTGTGCATTAAATTTGCGTGAAAACTAAGTTTGCACAATTTTCACGTGAAACTCATTGTCGTGAAAAATATTTTTTTTTTATATGGAGTATAACAGGTTTTTCATGTGAAAACTGAACAACTTACGGTGCTTAATCCATAGAATTTTAAAAATTCAAATGCTATAAATTTATATCAGAGCTTCGAAAGAATTAATTTAAGTTTAATTCATGAAAAAATTAATTCAGTTTTAGAAAATGTTTATATGTATACCATTCCTAAAGAATTCATTCATTGGTTGCATTCCCAAAACTTTAATAAGAATCGGATGAATTTAATTTATCATTTACCTTTTAATTGAAAGAAAATTTTAATTCATTCAAATATAATTAAGTCCATAAGAATTCAAGATAGAATTAATTCCATAAGAATGCATTTACAAAATGAAAGTTGAAAACACGGGTTCTAAGTGAAAATTGAGTTTTGGCACAATAAAGGCCCATTTGGCACATTTTAGTCACACATTTAGGGCACAAAACAAAATTCTTCAAGTCCCATCACTGTTTAACATTATTCTTTGAAATAAGTTTTTGGGCTAGAAAAGTGGTTTTTTGCGTTCCTGTACTATTGGGTAATTTTGTCATTTTGTGAGAGGATTTTGTGCTTACTCTCATTTTACCGAACTTTACCCAAAAAGTAAAGAAACACACCTCTTGTTTTATGTACATAAAATATGTATTAAAAATCGTAAAATATGCATTTAAAATTTTTGTATATGAATTTATTACAGATCTTTTTCAACGTTTCCAATATTATCGAACCAATTTATGTATAATTTGTCTTTAAAAGTGGCTTATTCACTTAAATTTACCGCTCATCATCGTCAGAAGGTTAGTAATTTAATTTATCTGATATTTGTGTCTCCGTGATAAAAAAAAGCAATAAATATTTTAAGATTTGAAAATCAATTATTTTTATAAAAGATATGAGCAATTCCTGAAAAGTTTTAATATTTGGGTTAAAAAAAGTGATTTTCGTTTTGAGGGCACATTAATGGTGTTTTGTGTACACATAACCTGACATTTACATGGGTTTCTAGTTACGAATGGGTGACTACATGTATTTTGTTTTTGTATTGCATGTATTTTGTTATTGTATTTTCGTTCGTGAAGAGCAAAACGTCATATAGAAACACCACTGTTCAAATTCGTTCACGTGAATGACTTTATACTGGGGTCGTTAAAACTATGGCGGTTTAAAGTGGAAAATACAAAAAGGAATTCCCAAAAATGGATTTCTTAAACTATATGAAAAATTATTTTATATACCAGGGCAGATCAATAAGTCCGTGACTTTTCGAACTTCCCTCGTACACTCAAAATAATAATTCTGTTGACTGAACAGAAAAATTTGTTACTTTAACAAAATTTATTCCTGATTTTTTGGCTTAAAATAAAATTTGTTGATTTTAACACTTTTTTTTTTAAATTTAACAAATCTATATTTAAGTAAAAAATTTGTAAAATTACAGTTTTATCTGTAATTTTACTGATTGGTAAAATTTATCCGAATTTAAGGTCTCGGAACCTTGGAGCAAACATTTTGTCCGTTTTACCTATCTCGCTTAGTTTTCGAGATATGGGCCATTTTATGAAGTGGAAAATTTTTATTAACAATTTCCGAGGGTCCAAGGTCCCGCCAAGGTCCATTTTTGGATAGAGATAACCGCTTTCGAGAAATGGGTCATTTTAAAAAATCGGGAGGAAAGGAAATAGCGCCATCTTTAAAACTTCGGATACATTGGTGGCGCCATCTACCGGGTAGTAACAGTAAGGTGAAAATATTATATTTTAACAATAAATTTTGTAAAATTTAACGAATGGGTTCTTAAAAATTAGTTTTAAATAATTTTGAAAATTAACACTCAAAATTTGTTAAAGTACTGATGATTTTTAGTATTGTGTTAAATGAAGATAACTAAAATCTTTGCTTAAATCTGTGTTTGAACTAAAAATTTGTTAAAAATTAGTCAAATCGATTTGAAACCGGTTTGACAGATTTTTCTACTGACGTATTATTTTATGGTGAAAGAAGGGCTTCAGATATGGCAACACTGTAATTGCGCGAGATGTTAAATCTTAGAATAGCTGTTGTGCGCCATCTGATGGAAAGCTGGCTAACTTGTTGAAGCTTTTTAGTTCATAGTCCTCTTAGGGTGCGTACAGAGTGGCCGCTTGTTGCCGAGCCGACTGACGCTTATTGCGAGAACTTGTTCATGCGAGAAACAAGTTTGGGTGTGCATAGTGGATGCGAGAATCAGCGCTGATATTTTATCTATTATTTGTGTTTTATGTATGTTTGTATGCATTTGGGTTTGTTGTTCATTCTGACATTGAGTTTTAAAATTTGACTTATTAACGCATTTCTTCAATTATTCTTGAAATTTTTATTACATTTTTTTTTTAATTTTGTTTATAAGTTTTTTTTAATTTTTTTATAATTGTTATAATTTTATTTAATTTTTATTATTTATTTGAATTTTTATTTTTTTGTTTAATTTTGATTTAATTAACATAACATAAACAATGTTTTCGGCGCTGAAATACGCTTTGGAACTGTTTGCTCGCATTCAATCAGCTTTGCGCTCTGACCAGCTCGGCGCCCACTATGACCTGTTCGCGCTTATTTGTACTAATTTGTATAGTACCAGTTTTCTCGCATTGGTTCTCGCAATAAGCGTCAGTCGGCTCGGATCGGCAACAAGCGGCCACTCTGTATGCACTCTTATGGTATTTTACTTCGGCGGCGTTAAGTGCTATGGGAAAACTTATTAAAAATTATTGTCGTTTTACACGACGACCAAGAACATACCCTGCAAAAAGAGAACATCCACTTTTTAATGCATGACTTTTTTCTCTACATTCAAAATAAGATAATGCAAAAATAAAATAAAACAAATACAACAACACATAGCGACATGACGCACAAGCATAGTTTTCTACTGAAAATTTGTTAAATTTACAGCAGTATCGGATCTTTCCTATGACACGCACGTGTTAAATTCATTGATGGAAATGCCAAATTTTGAACTACTAACAACTCCAGAAAAAACACAACTCAAAAATAAAAGTAGTTCAAATTTGGCATTTCCATCAATGTATGTTAATTTCTCGTTTTATTCTGGCAACGCCCTTATAAAATATATCTCCACTTTCAAATAAATTGATTCATATAGTTAGTAAACGATTAACTCGTTAATCATAGATAAATAATGTTGTTTCGAAGATTTTACCAATAAAAATAATTTATAACGAGTAAAAAGTTTAAAGTCGGGCATGCCGACTATACAATACCCTACACCAGTCTGGGTGAAAGTCAACTAATGTTTGGATCCGAAATTCGAATGGGTTAAAATGGGGCTTGTGTCAAAATTTCCTTTAATGTGAGTCAGCGCACCAAATTTCATTAAAATATCTTATTATTTGCGATCTGCAGTTTGTAACCAAGCCAATTTTGGGGGGACCCTTATATGGGCACTAGGTCTAAACATGGACCGATGTTCACCAAAATCAATAGGCTTCGTCCTAGGGCCAAAATAGGTCTGTGTACCAAATTTCATCAAAATTATCTTAATATTTGCGCCCTGCAGCGTATAAACAATATAATTTTGGGGGGACCCTTATATGGCACTAGGTCTAAACATGGACCGATGTTCACCAAAATCAATAGGCTTCGTCCTTGGGCCGACATAAGTCGGTGTACCAAATTTCATCAAAATATCTTAATATTTGCGACCTGCAGTTTGTAACCAAGCCAATTTTGGGGGACCCTTATATGGGCACTAGGTCTAAACATGGACCGGTGTTAACCAAAATTAATAGACTTCGTCCTTGGGCTGCCATAAGTCGGTGTACCAAATGTCATCAAAATATCTTAATATTTGCGACCTGCAGCGTATAAACCATATAATTTTGGTAGGACCCTTATATAGGCACTAGGTCTAAACATGGACCGATGTTCACCAAAATCAATAGGCGTCGTCCTTGGGCCGACATAAGTCGGTATACCAAGTTTCATCAAAATATCTTAATATTTGCGACGTGTAGAGTGCGCACAAGAATGCATGGACAAACAGAGAGACGGACGGACGGACATCGTTAAATCGAAATAAAACAAAATTCTGAGCCGATCGGTATACTATAAGGTGGGTCTAGGACCAATGTTTTTTGGTGTTGCAAACATCAGCACAAATTTATAATACCCTGACCACATAGTGGTGTAGGGTATAATAAATCAAAACTTTGGTAAAACCATATTTTATACATATTTTGGTTATATAATAGTGTAAAAGAATATTTTAAAGACAGTTTAATACAACGAATACTTAAAGTACTCGAATGACGAATATGTTTTGATTACATCAGCATCACTATTTTGTTTAATTTATTTTTTATTTTATTTGTACACCAATTTGGGAGAATTTAATGAAAAAAGGTCTAAATGGTGCAGGTTTTTTTAATTTGTTGGCTACAAAATGCTAGATTCTACATATTCTTGGGTGGATGAGGCTTGAAAAAGCCTTGAAATAAATAAAAACTGCATATTTTTGGTTTAAAACAGAAATTTTTATTTTCCAAACTTTATGAAACGTTTATTTTAGGCATGACCCTACTTTAACAGATTGTTAAATTGTTTGTTATTAAACGAATTATGCATACTGTTTTTGGCAAATTAGCTTAAAAACATTTAATTAAACTGTTTAGGAACTTTGTGCATTGGGCTGTAAATATTTAGGGCCGGTATTACAGAAAATATTTAAGCAAAATCTAACACTTTTAAGACTTTAAAGTATTTGTAGCATTACTTTACAATTGATGTACTTATCCTAAGACCTTACATCTTAACATTTTCTTAAAAGTTCACTAAGTGTTCACTATAAAACTAAACCTTAACCATTTGCAATATAAAAACAAAATATACATCCATACGAATATTAATATTTAATCCTTCTTTTTCATTTAATTTTAGCTTCCTCGAGGAGCGGTGTGGCAGTTACTCTTCCTATTTTGTGCGGCACTCTACATAAATGGTAAATACCTGATAATTTATTATCATCTCAGTGTTGAGAGTGAAAACCAATGGAAAATTATTAACATAAAAACATAAAAAATATTTTCATATATTTACAGGGGTTCGTTCTGAAGGAAGAGTTGTGTGTTACTACACCAACTGGAGTGTTTATCGTCCAGGTACAGCGAAATTTAATCCACAAAATATAAATCCATATTTGTGTACACATTTGATTTACGCATTTGGTGGATTTACGAAAGACAATCAAATGAAACCATTTGATAAGTATCAGGATATTGAACAAGGTATGTATAATGTTATGGCAGGCATTTATGTATGTAGGTATGAGAAAAAAGTGAAATGTGTACAAAATAAAAAAGGTTTCCAAAAGACCAAAGAATCAAATAATGATTTATAGCCTAAAGCTTACAAAGTTCTTTGTTGTTAAATATTCAAAAAAATTAATGGGAGAAAGGAAAAATAATTTCCCAAAACTGCTTCTGTGCTTCCTGGCGTTGGATGTGTGTTGGAGTATTTGCATATTGCTATTTAATCTTTCTTTTGTTGCATTATTTTTAGGTGGTTATGCCAAATTTACTGGCCTAAAAACATACAATAAGCAATTGAAAACTATGATTGCTATTGGTGGCTGGAATGAAGCCTCATCTCGTTTTTCTCCTTTGGTGGCAAATCCTGAACGCAGACAAAAGTTCATTAAGAATATGCTAAAGTTTTTGAGACAAAATCATTTTGATGGCATTGATTTGGATTGGGAATATCCGGCCCATCGTGAGGGTGGCAAAGCACGTGACAGAGATAACTATGCACAATTTGTGCAAGAGTTGAGGGCAGAATTTGAACGTGAAGCCGAAAAGACCGGACGTCCTCGTCTGCTGGTTACTATGGCTGTGCCAGCAGGCATTGAATATATTGAAAAGGGTTATGATATACCAAAGCTAAATAAATATTTAGATTGGTTTAATGTACTGACATATGATTTTCATTCATCCCATGAACCATCCGTAAATCATCATGCTCCCTTGTATTCATTGGAAGAAGAGTCAGAGTATAATTTTGATGCTGAATTGAATATTGTAAGTTGGAAAACATTTTGAAAATATCAAAAAAAATAAAAAAATTAATATTAAATTCTTCTCTTCATTAGGATTATTCTATTAAATTTTATTTAAATGCCGGTGCTGATAAGGATAAATTGGTTTTGGGTATACCCACCTATGGTCGTTCTTTTACTTTAATTAATGAAGAAAGTACAGAAATTGGTGCTCCTGCTGAGGCTCCTGGTGAACAGGGTGATGCTACACGTGAAAAGGGTTATTTGGCTTATTATGAAATTTGTCAAAATTTAAAGGAAGATCCCGAATGGACTGTTGTCCAACCTAATTCGAATGCTATGGGGCCTTATGCTTATCGTCGCAATCAATGGGTGGGCTATGATGATGAGGCTATTGTGCGTAAGAAGGCTCAATATGTTGTTGACAATGGTTTGGGTGGTATTATGTTTTGGGCTATCGATAATGATGATTTTCGTGGTACTTGTTCGGGTAAACCATATCCTTTGATTGAGGCTGCCAAGGATGCTATGTTGGATGCATTAGGGTGAGTTGAAAATAAAAAACAGTTTTTTTTCTTTTTTTTTAATACACAATTTTGGAGGAAATGTTAGAAGGTCCTAAACGTACCCAACTTTAAAAAGTTATATCTCTTTTGCAACTGCAATGCAGAAACTAGCAATTTAAGTTTTGAATTTCTATTTAAATTTTAGAAAATATCAATTAAATTTGCGAATTTTTATTTGAAATTCAGAAAATATCAATTCAAATTTTATGTTAAATTTTTGATATAACAATATCTAGTTTAAATGTTATATGCAGCGATATCTTACTCTCATAGAAATAAACCTATAAAAATAGCAAGAAATAATACTAACAGTTAGTAAAAAATTACCTTCCAAAATAAACTGCTGAATTTAGCAGTTTTTTTCTCTTTTTTTTTGGTAAATACTAGTAAAATAAGAACAGCATAAATAAAACTGTTAAATTTACAGAATTTTAGTTGCATTTGCGTTAGATTTTAGTTAATTGAAAATGAAAAATTATACTGTAAAATATGCATAAAATTTTGCAAAATATTAGTAGACTAAAAAAGGTTGACCATTTTCATGATAAACAATGCAAAAATTAATATAATTTTGAAATGTTTAATGCAAAACTTAAAATAATTTTGATCAAATAGCATACTACGGCTAGTCCCATGCAAAATAGTAGACAGTTCATTGTCAAAAGTAAAAAATTTTCGTTCCGATGAATTTTTGTACATTATGTAATGCATTCGGTTTGTGTGTTCCAATCATCATTTTCTTATTGCGGGAAACTAAAGAGTTGGGGTGATGCCTATGAAACAATTGTATTATTTATCATGAAAATGGTCAACCTTTTTGAAACAAGAAATAAAATCTAATATGGCAATAACATATTATTTATAATTTCGACTTGAGGTAGAACAATATTCTAACAAAATCTAGAAAACTTTTTGTATCGAATTTTATCTGATTAGTTCTATTTAGGTACAATAAGATCGCATTATGCACTCAAAATTTTTTCCATCCAAATGAATATTTTTGGATTAACCCATATATTTCCAACGTGTCTTTAAAGACACGGTGTCTTTTAAGAGCCTGTCTGCTATCAAGACGATATGACAACGCAGTGAAAAGCTTAAGGCCTTGACTAAAAAAAATCATAAAAACTTTAATTCCAGGGTTGCCATATAACAATTTGAAAACACTATTTTTGACTTTTTTTCAAAGCACTTTTTTCAAAAAATATTAAAAAATATAAGAATAAAAGTAATTACCCAGCAAAAAATACTGCTTGCTTGGAAGCAGGTTCGTCAGGGAAAGAAAATAGTATAGCGCTTGCATTATTGCTGATATAAGGCATGATTTTTGTTCGAGATAGCTCGCGTGAAAGCACTCGTTTCGATATCCGATATCCGCTTCTATCATAGCTCCAAATAATGGCATGAAATCACAGCTTTTAGGTAGTAAATTCGGTTATCATTGTCATTCTTTCGTGCTTTGTTAGAGCGATAAAGTGTGGTATACAAAACTCTATTGCCCTTTTTAACACACTACTGCAAGCTATAAATTCTCAGAAGCAGTAAACGAAGCAGAAAAAAAGCACTAATCATTTTTACTCAATTTTACCGCTTCCGAATTTCTGCTGGGTATTAATTGCAATAAACCTGTGTTAAAAAATTTAAGAGAAGAAAAATTCATCTTTCAGTATGCACAAAGAGTATACATAATAAAGAGATTGGGCGACTCTATCACTGAGAAAGCATTTGTTCAATTATGTGCCTTGGAACAGGAACATACTCAAACTTATATCACCCAGAAAACATGGCAATACGAAGAAGATTCTCCGATTATATCGCCAGGAAGAAAACATTTTTTGCCGGCAATAACAATTTCGTATTCCGGAAGTTTCCTCCGTCGGAAACAACTGTTACCCTAAAACAATACTTCCAGGCAATACGAAAGCAATAACTCATATGGAAGATAAAAGGGTGATATTACTAAATAAACTCCCGGGTAAGTAAGCGAGTAAGTAGCACACAAAAGGTTTCACTGCTTACCAGGCTATTTACTCGCAACATTACTTTTGTTCGCGATGTCCAGAAATTCATGGGTGGTCATTACCCTCTCGCTTACAAAAAAAGTGCGAATAACGAGTTACCCATAGTGAAAGAATAAGTATTTACTCAAAAAGATAGAATAAGTGGTTACTCAGAAGTTAGGAAATAAGCGGTTACCCTACATTGTTAAATAGTTGGTCATATTGGAAATATAAATTTTTACCTCGGAAAATTTTGTATTCAGTTGGAAAAATGTTCGAAACAATTTAATAAATAAAATAGTAATATAAAAAAGACTAAATCAGTAATTATTTAATCAATTACCAGTAAGTGATTACTTTGCAAGTACTTATATTACTTAACAGAAAGTCATTATTTTGTATTTTAAAGTAATGCAAAAGGTAATGACCTATCATTACTTGGTAATCCGTAGGGTAATGACCTGTCATTACCATGTTTTTGCTGGGTAATAATACATACAAGTCTTTTGTCAATTGGCGCCAAACGCTTGATACCAAAATTGTGATTATGATTCATTAAAAAAGTGTTACAAAAAAGGGACATACATATATTTCTGCATATTACTATACAAAATTTTTAATTTTTTTTCTTAAGAAAAATTTTCTAATTTTAAATGGTATTATAAAAAAATTATTAAATTTTTGACAAAATAATAAAATAACATAAAATTTTTCCTATTTTTAGGGTGGGTGCGAACTGGCTAAACTTAATTCAGGTTTCCAAATTTGTATGAAATTTGAAAAAGTTCTGAAAAATGTTTCAAAGAAAGTTAAACACCTTTGACAATTAGTGTTTAGTTTACAATTTATTTAGCCACCTCGCACAAGGCCTTGAGATATTTATTGGCATCGTACCTAGTCGTTTTTCCTCGTTTTCATCTAACACTGATCCTCACCAAATTCACTACATAAAATTTATATAAGTCTTATTTGTTTTCATTTCCTAACTACAAATCTGTTTTCTAAATTTTTTCAAAGCATGCGATTTTAGAGGATTTCGTGATTAAAAATTAAAAAAAAATAACTGGTAACTTCTAATTAGCAATATAAATTTATAACTTCTAGGTTGGGTATTAATGAAGTATCAAAACCAAGTGCTCCACAAAAACCATCCCGTTCAAGAAGTCGTGAAAACTCATCATCAACACGTAATCGCATAACAACCGGCGAACAAAAATTAACTTATGCCGAACGCAAGGCAAGTTCGAAACGTACGCAAACAACGCAACAAAGTACACGTAATAGACAACAATCAACGACAAATACTCCCTCTACGATAAAATTAACAGAAGCTGAGGATTCATCATTGTATATAGGAGGAAGGACAACAACACCGCCTCCACCAACAACACCAGATCCTGGCACAGGTAAGATTGGACGTTTTGCTTTAAATATTTAAATATGTTATTATGTTTCAATTTTCTGTGAATAGATTTCAAATGTGAAGATGAAGGTTTCTTCCAACATCCTAGAGATTGTAAAAAATACTATTGGTGTTTGGATAGTGGTCCTTCGGGTTTGGGTATAGTGGCCCATATGTTTACTTGTCCCTCTGGTTTATATTTTAATCCAGCTGCAGATTCATGTGATTTTGCTAGAAATGTACCATGCAAAATTAAAAAGTAAGTTTATATAAAAAGTTTTTATATTTAATTTATCTTAATTAATTAATCATTTACTCTACAGATCCACTACTTCTGTAACCTCAGCCCCAACTACCACCACAACTACTGCTAGGCCCACATCTTCGGTTAATCGTTTAACCGCTACTCCTACCCGCACCTCCTTCTATAGAACTACTTCAACTACCACCACAACAACAACTGAGGCACCCGAGGAAGAAGAAGCTGAATATGAGGAAGATGAAGATAATATTCCCTCACCATTTGCCAAACACAGGGGTTTAAGTGAGAAAGAAGCCGAAGAAGATCCTAAAGTAATTAAAGAACTTATTGAACTTATACGCAAGGTAGGAGGTATTGAAGAATTGGAAAAGCACCTGTTACGAAAAGACGATGGCACTATAGCAATAAAAGAAAATAGCTCAAGTAGTTCTAGTTCTTTAGTAGCCACAACACCATCCTCAATTAGCAAATCCCTATATGAAAAAGTATTAAGCAAACCCAATGCTTTAAATTCCTTCCGTAATCGTTTCATATCCACAAGTAGTTTCCGTAATACACAAACTAAAACAGCAATTAAGGCACATGATGGAACTGAAGAAGATGAAGAATCCGATGAAATTGATACCAAGAGCTCAGGAGCTTCTGCGGGTTATAGCAAATATTCTTCTGTGGTAAGAGGCAACAGTCGCCAAGGACCACAAAATGAGGGAATTGAAAAATTACCCGAGTTTGAGGGTTTCCGTAAGGAAAAGAAACAATATACAACCATTAATCGTAATCGTAGTAATAAAAAAGTAGTGGAAGAAGACGAAGAAGAAGAATCTGTTATTGCCAAATCTCAAGTAGAAAGTCATGAAGATGAAGAAGAGGATGTTGATGATAAGACTTTTAAGAGACCTACATCAAATACGCCTGCCTATTCAACTATCAAAAGAACTAGACCTTCAACTACTACTGAGGCTACAGATAAGTTACAAGAACAGCAAGAAGAGAAAGATATTGGCGAACGAAAGTCATACAGTACACTGAATAAAAGTCGTGTAAGAGGTACTGCTACAACTGAATTACCAGATGTTACTGAATTAACCGCTGGCTCAACAAGGTACGTGAAAGATATTAGAAGGATTTCCAAATAGAAAATAACTCAGTTTGAAAGACTGTTACTAATTTCCCGTAGCAATAGAGTATTTGTCCTCCAGTTCTGGCAGAAAATTCGAAGTCTCTCATCCATAATTTAAATAGTTAAAAGTGAATACATTCAATATGAACTACGCTTCAGGCAAAGACTTCGTCTACTCAAAAGTATCAGAATAAATTACTGACGACAACATTTTTAATTTTGATTAACATTTTTGGAAAAAAAAAATCCTATTTAAAAACATTAACCTGGATTCACAATGCTAGAGTAGTAAACACTGTAGAGTGGATTGTTCTAAAATAGAGATGGCATGATACAAAAAAAAAAAAATCAAAAAGAAAGGAACAAAATCCACTCTACAGACTGGAGTTCTCTTGCATTAAAAATCTAGATTTATCCCTTTAAACATTTTTTTCTGGCATCTTTTTTTTTGTATAAATTTTTTTTTTTATATTTTTAAAATAAATTTCAAATGTTACTGAACTGTTGTGAGTGCATTCTTTCTAAATTCCTAATCATGGGGCGAACTTTTTTCCTCACAATTTTTATAAAGTATTTTGTCAGACAAAAATGCAAAAGGGCATAACAAGCATTTTTATTTTTATACACAAGAAGCAAAAAACGGCCATACCCATTTTGACAAATTCTTTAATAAAACAGAGAGTTTTGATCAAAGAATAATACAATTTTGTAGAGAAGTGTTGTTCGATGCAGTTCTTCATAATTATTTAATCTCGCTTATACTTTTTACAGAGTAACTAAAAAACCGGACAACACACTTCCGATTTAAATAGTGTCCATAAAACCGCCTGAATCACAATCTACGATAAAGCCGGGTTTTAAAACTTTGCTAGATACGCCATTTCACATTTTTGTTGACTATATAATTTTTTACTTTTTTTCCATTCAGATATAAATATTTGGAACGTACACGTCCGACACGCCCTACAACTGAATCAACCAATAACCTCAATGATGAAGAAGCCGATGATAATGATGAGGATTTAAAGGATCATCAAAATACGGTACAGTTAAAGGCTAATGAAAATACACGTGAAACACAACAACAAAAAGATATAACAACAAATACACAAAGATCCTATGCTAGTATAGGTCGTAGGACAACAGCAACACCAGAAACTGAAACTGCTACAATTCCGGATAAAATTGTAACAACAACAACTACAGCAACACCTACAACAAAGACTCCAATAACAACTACTCCATTAACTAATTTAGAAACCACACCAGAATCTTTAATAATATCCACAACAAATTCAAACATTCCAATAACCACAACTACTAACCCAATCACAGTTTCTACCACCACCTCGACTACGACAACGACTTTACCTAATGGTGAGGAAGTTTTAGAGTCCCTTTTGACCACTACCCCTAATCCCAATGAAATCAATACAGATTCGGAATCCCTTAGTTTATCCCTCAACATAAATTCCCTAATAACAGAAACTAAAACCGAAATTCTCTTACCTCGCCCCAACTCCTCTTCCACGTCCCCAACAACGGAGTCTGGTCTAGATACAAATAAGCAGGAAATTGACAGTACCATCACGGAAACGACCACAATTTCAACGGTTAATGACATTGTACCAAAAACTGAAGAATTAAACGAAGAGGTAAATTTAGTCAGTAAGCAAAGACATAAGACATTATATAACACAAGAACGCGTACAACAACTACAACACCACAAACTACAACTACAGACATAGCAACTACATCTAGTCCTACTAATACAAAAAAACCATTGGCTGTTAGAAGACAACAACTTTTACTAAATCGTTCTTCACAGACGAAGACAACAACCAGCCCTACCACCGAATTACCCACTCCCACTACCGAATCTGTAAATAATGACTTCCTGGGTACTGTATCTAGTCCGAGACCATTTGGTTTCCCTAAAAGACGTACTAGACCCACTGCCTCGGCAAGTATTTCTACTACTACCACTACCACCGAAGAAACTATTAAACCAAATGAAGAAAGTTTAGTTACAAAACAAAAGACAACTAAATTAAATGCTGCCGTTAATACACAAACCCAAAAGGTGAGTTCTTTCAATACCATACACTCTCAAACTCAATTAGAAACGGAAACTTCCTCTCAACAAGAGCATGTCAATAACAATACCAATAAAGAGAGTGAAGTAATGACAAGCACCAGGCACGTTTATGATAAAGACACTAAAGTTGAACATATCGAAAAGCATGATGTAGTACAAGTAGATGGTTTTGAGGGTAATAATATTAAGCATGTTAATACTGTAGATAGTTTTAGTAATAATAATTCTGCACCTAAGCTAAGAACACATACTATTGTCAAAGAAGTAGACGATGATGATGAAGATAGGGGTCCACATAAATACTATACCTGGCGTGATGCTAGGAGACCTACTAAACCTACAACTAAAAACAAAAAACTTATTGTAACTGAAATTACTACCGAAGAGAGTATTAAACAAAAAATTAGTCCCGATCATATCGCAATTGTTAATGTAGTTGAAAATAATTATAAAGATTTGAATTTTAATAGAAAAGAACAGAATATAGATAATTTTTCAGGTAAATATAGGGGTAAAAGTTTAGAATCGGAAGACAATAATCTTCAAGATAATCAGGTTGTAGAAGCAACAGAAGATGAAGAAGGAAGAGCTTTTAGAACTTATACCACTATAAATAGAAGACGTGATCAAAGCCAAAAATCAACGGGCATTGGAAAAGATGAAACGTTGTTGAATGGTTTCCAAGTTACGAAGGTAGTGAAATCAGGTGGCGAAGAAGATAAGGAAGAGGTTGTTAATAGAAAATATACATCTTTTACAAGAGGTCAGGTAAATAAAGAAACTAAAAGTAACGAAGATATTGAAAATGATAATAAAGCGATCGTGAAAACTGAAAAGAAATACACAACGTTGAATAGAAATCAAACTGAAGAAAATTCTGAGATAAACCATTTTAAAATTGGTCAAACTAATGATCAGTCTAAAAAAGCTGTAACAAGAGATGGAGATTCTGATTTAAAGAAATCTGTAGAGACGGAAGAAGACTCAAAAATGACAAGTTCTCAAAATACTCAAGCCGATGAAAATAATCAGTCAAATTTGAAAACAAATTTCAAATATACATCCATAACACGTGGACAAACAACTAAGACTGAAGAAGATTCAGAAACTAAAACATCTCCAGATAACCTCAAGGAAAAAGATAAATCTCAAGGATCAAATTTGAATACAAAATTCCAATATACCACCATAACTCGAGGACAAGCTACTAAAACTACAAATGAATCTGCATCAGAAATAAATAAAGGTTCGGGAACCGAAACTTTGCTAAATAAACATGTCGAAGAAGTAAAAGATGATGAATCTCCTGGATTAAATTTTAAAACAAACTTCAAATATACCACCCTAATACGTGAGCAAGCTTCTAAGACAGATGGTGATTTAGAATCTGCTAGCAAAACAGAAAATGATATCTTGGAAAACAAAAAAGAATCAAATGAAGATCAGCTGACGACAAAATCTAAGTATACGAATATAACTAAAGGTCAAAGTACTGAGGGAAATGAGAAACATGGATCCGATATTTTTAAAGCAAATAATGCTGATAATGACACCATAACTGCATTCAAATACACCAAAATAACTCGAGGACAAGGTAATCCAAAATCGGCTGAAGTAGATTCGAATATCTCTAAAACATATGCCACTTTAAATAGAAATCAAATAGATCTACAATCCCAAGAAAATTCACGTTATGGAAACTCCGAAATCGAAGAAACAGGTAAAAGGACTTATACTACAATAACGAGAAACAGAGAATCAAATAAGAATAATCCAGAATCTGGAAATAATATGGAAAAAAAGGAAAATTATCAAGGTTTCCCAACAAGTACTGATGCGAATATACCCTTTAAAGCAATAGTAAAAGGAAATGATGGTGTAAATTTAACCCAAGGAGAATTATCAGGACTTATTAAAAGCTCTGTAGATTCGGATACAATAACTACCAAAGAAACGTCAAAAAGAACTTATCAAACTATATCAAGAGGTAGTCAAATTCATCAATTCAAAGATACAGAATTGGAAGATAACTTAGAAAACCATGAAATGGAAGCTATTAGTTTAACACATGTGGAAAACGAAGAAGAAACTGAAAAGTCTAAAAATAATGTAGAATATCAAGAACTTACAGCAGAAATTGAGGAAGAGCAAAGTCCGATCACCGAATCTAGTACAACTACAATTACGGAAGAGTCTACAATAGCAGCAACTACTACTACAGAAGAAACACCAGGAATTAGTACAGAAGAATCTAGCACAAATACAGAAGAGCCTACAACAGCAAAAACTACTACTACAGAAGAAACAACGACAATTAGTACTGAAGAATCCTCAATATCTACGATAGAACAACCTTCATTTACAACTGAGGAAGTAACTACCGAAAGTTATACACCTGCAACAGTAACAAAGATAATTCCAATCAGAAATAGAGCATCAACAACAACTACAACAACGGTCACGGCTGAGCCCACAACTAGAAAATCTTTGTTTAGAAATCGTGATTCTACCACAACAACTGAAACTACAACGGGTGCTACCGAAGAAAATGAAGATGATGAAACTGAAGAATCTTCTACACGCCGAATATTATTTAGAACCAGGACTACAACTCCAGCTTACAAGGAAGAAGAATCGACTACACAAGCACTACGCAGACGTACCATACTCAGAAGAAGACCCACATCTCCCACTACTACGGCTAAAACTTCATTAATTCAAGAAACTCATGATAAAAATGAATCAGAAGTTTCAAAAGCTACTCAAACTAATGTAGAATCCTCTGGCAATACCCAAACTACTTCATTCCACAGACGTATGGTATTAAGACGAAAACCCACTTCTGTTGAACATACTTTCATTGAATATGCCAAAGATGAACACAGAGTTGATGGTGAATCTTTAGTACATACCGCTACTGAAACTTTAGTAGATAAATCAAGTTCAATCTCACGTGAAACTTTATCTAGAGGTTCTTATCGTCCTAGTGAAAAGGGAGATTTGTCATCTTTATTAGCTTTGGATTTGGCTAAAAAATATGGTAATAAATCAAAACAATCTTTGGGAAATGGTAAGAGGAGAGGACCAGTTAATAGATTTTCAACGGAAGTAGAAACTGAGAATGAAACAAATTCAGAAACTGAATCCAAAGAAAGTTTGGGTCCTACTGAAAAGGGAGATATATCCTCTTTGTTAGCTTTAGATTTGACCAAGAAGCATGGCAATCAATCCCAACAGGCATTTGGCAATGAAAGCAGACGTAAAAATTTTGTTACAGTAAACGATACTGAAAATGAGGCAGGTGTAGCAGTGACGAATCGTATAAGCGGTGCTACTAGTGAACAATTATCTTCGAACACTGACACTGTGGGAGTCAGTGGTCGTAAAAAAACTATTATAAAAAAGAGAATTCAAATAAATAAAACAAGAATAGGAACGGACAATTCTCAAGATTCTGAGGCAGAATTGAAAGATTCTTCTAATTCCGAAACGGAAATTAAAGAAACTTTAACGCTTGACAATAAACCGCCAAAGTCAACAGAAAACACTTCCAGTTCTTCGAACTCTTCTGTATCAGAACTGAAAAAACTTTCTAAAACTGAACAAACTTTAACACAAATAAGTGAATCCTCAGATAATTCTGCATCTAACATAACTGATAAACAACCATCGGGAAAAGTTAATTTGAATACTTTCAATGCCCATAATCATAAATATGGCTTTGCTAACAAACATGTAATGGAAAATCTTGCTTCCCACAATTCTAAAACGGAAAATAAAGTTATTGTAAATAAATCACATGACTCCGAAAACGGGAATTCTCAAGGTGATCAAAATTCAGTAGATAATAATATTTTAACTTCTGCTGATGCCAAATTCCAATCACGCAACTCTTTATCTTCACAAGCTCAAGAAAATTCTCGTAAATCTGCTTTCTCTAGCAGACGTGGAAATTTCAATACGCGTTTACAAAATAATAGAGGTAAGACAGAAGAAATTGAAACTTTAGGTGATGGTACAACACGCATAAAAACTACTCATGTTGAAACCATTACTAGCGGTGACTCGGTTAAAACTATTAAGAGAACCAAAACTAAGACTATCACCAAACAGGCTCCTGAATATGAATATGAAATAGAAGATTCTCCAGTTTCGAGTACAACACACAGAACTATTACACGCAATAGGGGTTCAGTTAGATTCCAAAGTAACGACTTATCGTCACTGTTGGCTTTAGATTTTGCTTCCAAATCCAATAGAAAAGTAGAAGATGAGAAAACTGGTATAAAGTCTCGAAGAAAATTAATACGAAAACCAGATATTGTAACAGAAGAGGAACATGTAGAGGAATATGAAGAAGATCTGCCGACTAGACTTCCACGGCCTTCAACAACTACGCAAGCTACTCAGCAGACCAGCAGAAGAACTAGGCCTACAAGACCTTTAAGAACTACTACAACAACTACTACCACTACCAGGGCTCCCAAAAAAGAAGTGCAAGAAGTAGAGGAGAATGTAATATCCACAACTAGACGTAGTTTTGTGTTTAAACGTCCTACGACAACTCTACCTTCCACTACAAAAGCTCCTGTTACCAACGATAATAATGAAGAACTTGAAGAATCCACAACTAGACGTAATATTGCGTTTAGAAGACCCACTGGTTCTTCTACTAATAAAAGAACTCAGACAACGACTACAGAAAAACCCACAAAAGTTTCACTAACACAAGCAAAACAGGAAAATGAAACTGTAGTTGAAAGAACAAAGGTACAAAATCGGTTTAAATTTAAACAAGCTACCACAACTACTACCGAAGAACCTATCATAACATCAACAACTATGGAAGAATCTATTACAGAATCTGCCGCAACAACTGAAGAACCTACCACAACTCCATCTAGCTCCACAGAAACAACAACTATAAGCGACTATTCTGCCTCCTACACAGAGCCAACTACTACCGTAACTTCTACGGAACTTCAAGAAGAATCTACAACTGAAAGCTTACTTAATCATGATTCTATAGATATTCTTAAAAATCAATTAGCCAATGCGGTGCTTAAGTTAAAACCAGATACTGCCGAAGTAGTACAAAAAGTTACTGAAACCGAAGTTAGTGATGCTTTTAAAATAAAGACTAAAATCAGTAGTGGGGCAGATATAAATTTGCCCATTTATCACAGACGTAAATACTACCAATATTACAAAGATTCACCTATTGTATATGTTAGTCCCATAACTGTAGCTCCCAATACTTTTCCCCAAACAAATGTGGATGTAGCAAAACAGATACATGATGTTTTCAATGTCAGCAATGATCATTTGATAGAACCCGAAACCTCGGCAGAAACCGAACATATATTGGCAATGGAAAAAGCTAAAGAAATTAATGCAGAACTCGGTAATTTTTTATTGAAAACCCCCGGGTCAAAGTAGGGCACCTGGGGAATAAAATTATCGCTTCAACATATGTTTCATCGACCGAAGAAGTAATGGACGAAAGTGATGTTAAAGAAATTGAAGATACTAGAAATAGAGACAAAATAAATGAAGAGATACTTAAAAATGGTCTGGAAGTAAATGAAAACACGAATAGAAGAGGCAAATCATTTAACACATACCGAAGGTTAACTGCAGAAAAGCCGGAGAAGGGTGAAAACCAAACTACGGTAACTGATAGTCCTCAGGTCGAAGTAGGGGACCTGGGGAATAAACTTATCGGTTCAACATATATTTCATCGGCAGAAGAAGTAATGGACGAAAGTGATGTTAAAGAAATTGAAGAGACTAAAAATAGAGACAAAATAAATGAAGAGATACTTAAAAATGGTTTGAAAGTAAATGAAAACACGAATAGAAGAGGCCAGGCATTTAACACATACCGAATGTTAACTGCAGAAAAAACGAATGAGCCTGAAAAACAAATGACGGTAGCTGATAGCCCTCAGGCTAAGACTACAATGATGGACACAGAAAGTTTGAGAATAACAGCTGTACCTAAAATCTTTTTCGAAACCACTACCAGTGAGCCAGAGTTAATAACTATAAATGTAAACACTGAGCTAACGAAAAATTCGTTAACAGAAAAAACAAAGGAAATCACAACAAAAGAATCAGAAACAACGAATAAATTAAAATTTCCTAGAAATGGACCTACTGGGTTAAGTAACACAAAGCAAACTGAAGAAACAGAAAGTTCTACTTTTGAAGCTAATGATGAAACTACTTCTAAGTTTACCGAAAATTTCTTGGGAGAAGAGCTAGAGGAAACCACAGCCAGAATGAAGTTATCCAGAAGTAAACCTAAAAGAATATCATTAGAAACTACAACTCAAAAAATGGAAAGCGTTACAACAGAACACCTCGAAGAAATTACCGCCAAAGCTAAATTTTCGAAAACTAGACCCACAAGATTTCCAGTTATAAGTAAAACAGAGAAATATAAGATGACAGAAAGTTCTACTTTAAAAGCTGATGATGAAACCACTTCCAAGCTAACAGAAAGTTCCTTAACAGGAACAGAACAGCTAGAGGAAACCACAAGCAGAACAAAGTTCTTGAGAACTAGACCTACTAAAATACCACTAGAATCCACAAGCAAAGAAACGAAAAGCACTACAATAGAACAACATCAGGAAACTACAGCCAAACCAAAATTTTCGAGCACTAGACATACAAGATTTCCATTTACAAGCACAACAGATAAAGTTGAAGTAACAGAAAGTTATACTTTAGATCAAGAAAACAAAACTCAAACTACTACTTCAAGAACTAAGTCGTTAAGAGATAGACCCACTAGGTTACCAATAACTTCCACGACGGAAACTAGTACCACAGAAAATTTGGGAATAACCATTAATGATGGAGTGAAAAACAGTGAAATTACAACTTTAGCTTCCGTTGAAGACAAGCAAGAAACAAACGAATTGAAAATAGAAATTGATAATGAAACTTCAATAACCGAAAAAAATTACACTGAGGATACCATAACCAGCGGTATGAACTTAGAAAAAGAAAGCTCTGCTTCGGAAGATGAAGAAAGTAAAGATACAACTACGATTGAGTCCGTCAAAGAAAATACAGAATATACCAATAAAGATGCAAGTACAATAAAGTCCACCGAAGACAAAGCTGAGGAAGAATTAAAAGCTGATATTTATGATGAAACCGAAAATTCAGTCACTGAAAAGTCACAAAATGAAATCAATGTAGCTGAAAATCTAACAATAGACATTGCGAATACTGAAAATGACAGTATTACTGAAACAGCTAATATGGAGAATTCCAAAATTGAATCGTCTATATTCACATTAGAAATAGCTGATATTGAAACGACAACACCTTTCCATGAAACATCTACTTTTAGCCCAGATAAAGAAGAGTTTACTACTGAAATAGTAAGCTCAGCAGCTTCCACTTACTTAAATGGTCGTCCTACAAGAAAGCCATACAATTTACGCAATCGCAATGGTTCCAGTGTAGAGCCCCTTCTAGCTAATGAACTGGTAACTAAAACTTTGAGTTATGGAAGAACACACAAACCTTTAACTGGTATAAATCGGCCTTTAGAAAAATCTACTGCAACCAAATTACCAAACACGGATGAATCTTTAACAAAAATTTCACAAGATTCCACCACAAAACGTACCTTTAACCGTTTTAATCGTTTAAGTACCACTACTTCAAAGAGTACAGAAGAAGGTGAAGTTGAAGGAGAGGAGGAAGAAGAAGACAAACAAACAACTGAGGCGCCCAGGATTGAATCATTAATAAGAAAAGGCTTTCTACAAGCCTCTCGATCGAGGGATATACGTAACAGACCTACACCAACTCGTTTAATTCGTTATCGCACTACAACTAACACAAATGACATTGAAGAAGATGAGGCTGAGAATAAAGAAAATAATCAAGAGGAGATAAGAGAAACTTCTACTCGTCGTAGTTTTGGTAGTTTGCAACAAAGACCCCACTTTGTACCTACAAGACATACCTTTGCAGGTATCAATAGGTTGAAAGTTTCCACAACTGAAGGTGCACAAGAAGATGAAAAAGAAAATGATGAAAATTTTTCAGAAAATTCTTCCAAGGAAGAAGAGATTAGTACTATTACGGGCTTAAATCGATCAGCATCTAATTTTGGAAATTTGGCAAAAAGACCTTTCAGTTTTGGTAGATCAAGAGGTTCTACAACGGAAGCTACTATTGATAATAACATTGAAAGTGATTCCCAAGAGAATTTAGATGAAGAAAATATCTCTAAAAAATACAATATACCCACTAGACGACCATTTGGTGGATTAAATGGATCAAAAACTACCAACAACATAACAGAATCCCCAACTGAAAATGGGTCTGTTGAAGCAGAAATTTCTACAAAACGTAGTTTTCCCACTAGACGGACATTTGGTGGATTAAATAAATCAACCCGCTTAACAACAGGAGCTTCTGCAGAGGCTGAATTTGATGATGATACAACTGAGAGTTCTTTCGAAAAAACTATTGATCTAGCTGAGGTTTCAACGGAGGCTGTTATTTACAATAAGTCTTTAGAACTGGAAGAGGTTTCTACAAAAAGCACTTTTCCCACCAGACAACCATTTTCTGGATTAGGTGGACCAACAGCCGAAGCTGCATTGGCAGAAGAAATATTATCTTCAGGAAACTTAGAAAAATCACAGGACGAGTTAGATCATACCGAAGATACTGAAAATGTTCATAAAAATGTCGGCATAACTACAGAATCTGTAGAAACAACGACTCCTTTGGCTTCTAAAGATTTCTCAACTCCTCGCAAAAAAGTGATTATAAGAAAACGTATACATTTGCCTAATACCATAACACCTACTACCGATGAAAGTGAAGATCATAACGAGACTAACACAGAAAAAACTTTGGAAATAGATGCCTCCTCAATACTAACTGAAGCTAACCTCTTTCAAGATGAGACGGAACTTAGCTCTACAGAATCTGCAACAGCTACTACTTCAACACATTTTTCTTTTAAACGCACTCGACCTGTTTCAGCTACAACACAAACTACCACTTCTAACACTGATGAATCTCCTGAAACCATTACTACCGAATCAATTGGTTCATCCACTGCCAGAAGACTTTTGTTGCCCACAAATCGTCCACGAGGTTTGTTTATTAAAACTACTACCCAAGCTGCAGAAGTATTAAAAACAACAGAAGAGTTGAATGAAGAAGTAATTTTAAATGAACCCCAAACTTTAAGCGATTCCACCACACGGAGAACTTTTAATAGACCTAATCGTTTGCAAACTACCACCCAATCTCTGGTAAAAGATAGTCTAAAAGATGATTTAGAAATTTCTAATGATTCCACCACTAAACGAACATTTGCTAGATTCAATCGTTTTAAATTCACCACAGCAACCTCGATCTCTAACGAAACACAAACTGAAAATAAAAAGGATGCGGGAGAGTCAACAGAAGTATCCACTCGCCATAATAGACCTTCATTTAGTCAACGACAAAAAGTAAATTTTAATAGCAGAACTCAAACTGAATCTACTACACAGAGTTCTCGTATAAATTTCAATAGAAATTTGTATAATAACCGTAATAATGAAAACGATGAAGAAGAAGAAGAAGAGAGTGATAACGAAGAGGCTAAAGCAAATACTAGCCGTCGTACTTTCGGTACCTTTAGACAGCAACGCATTAACTCGAATTCCCAATTACAGGCAAAGACAAAACCCTCTTTAAAACCTTTCAATTTCAATAGACCCCAATTTGAAAGACCCTTACGTTCCAAACCTTTAGAAAATCAGGAAGAAGAATATGATGAAAATGAGGAGAAAGAAAATCGAGACTTTGATACAGAAGAGTCAGACGATGAAGAAGATTATACTGAAGAGGATGAAGAATCTTCGGTAGATAATAAAGATCAACTTGCCAGTCAAGAACTTGCCTCTAAGGAACCTAGTTCTTCACTATTTTATTTACATAATCATGTTAGATTAGGACAAAGTCAGGAGAAAGACTCCCTAGTGAATGATAGACTCAAAAACTTACTAATAACTAGAGCCAAGACACAAACTCGTACTGATTTAACACAAACCTCTAAAACCTCTGATGAAACAGCAGAGCATAATGAAGAGGTGGCCATAACTAACGATACTAACACTAACTCTGTACGTAATAGGTATGGTACTAATCGTAGTAATAGCACCGTAGCCAATTATTTAAATAGAGTTAAAACTAATTTAAGTCAAACGACTACTAACCAAGCACCTAGTCATAAAAATGAAAATAAGAATAATAATGAAAAAGATAATAATGAAAAGGTAGATGATGATGAAAAAGAAGAGGAGGATAATAATAATAGTCATAAGTCTAATGTGAATGATAATAATGTTATTAAGGGAAATGATAATGATTCTAAACGACGTTTTCAGAAATATCAATTTCAACGTAGAACTACAACAACAACTGCCACCACAACTACGGAAAAACCTGTGGAAGCAAATGCCGATAATAATGATGAAGAAAAAGATGATGAAGTTGAAGTTGTAACAAAAGCTCAGGTAAATGATAATGAAAGGGAAATCAGCACAAATATACTCGAAACAACTGCACCTACTACAGAGAGCCCTTCTAGTCCGACTGCACCATTAGCAAGACGTATTAAAGTTTTAAAATTGAAACGTCCGTTAGTCTCAAATTCCAATAGTACTACCAACACATCTGTCATTGATAGTAGTGCTACTAACTTTAATGCTAGCCACACTGAAACCCAAAATATAGTTAAACTTAGTAGTGTTAGTGAAGTAGATGAACAATTAGTTGAAACACATACACTAACAGAAACTGAAACATATACTGAAATTCCCATACAAACCTCACCCACACCCAAGAGATTCCGTAAGGTAATACGTAAGTTAATAAGACCGGTAAATAGAACAACAGAAATCGTGCCAGAAAATAATGCAGTGGAAACTACAACAATTATTGAGGGTAATAAAGATTCCACAATCTCCTCTACCGCCACGGCTACTGTAACTCAGAGAGTACAGAATGTAACACGAGTTGGTTTCAATCGTAGCTCGAAATTTTCTTTAACAAACCAAAAATCCAATGGTGAAGAAAAGAAGGAAGTAAAAGAGCAAGTTGACGAAGATGAGGAAAATGCCGATGTTAGTGCTGTAAGTAACCGAGGAAGGAATAAGTTTACTCTACCAAGTTCTATATCAACCTCTACTAGAAAATCACTGTATGGTACAACCAACAGAAATAGATTTGCCAATAAACCACAATCTTTTACAACTACTGAAGGCTCTAAAACATCTGAAGAGGACAGTGAAGAAAGTGGGGAGGATGAAGAAAAAAATGAAGAAGAAGAAGAAATTACTCCTGCCGCAGAATCAAATGCTACTGGAAATTCGATTTATACCTCAACCAATCGTATTACATTTTCCAGGTCTTCTTCCACAACACAAAATCCTTTGCGTTCCCAAGAAGAAGAAGAAGAAGAAGAAGAGAATAGTGAAGATTCCGCTGATGCTCAATTAGAAACTACTACCCAAGATGAAATTAAAGAAAATTCTTCCTCCAAATTGTTTGATTTACAAAAATTACGCGATAAAGTACGAATCGATTCTGCTAAACAACAAGATTTGGGTGTCCTAAGCGACCGTTTGAAAACCACCAAAACTGTAGATGATAAAGAACAAACTGTTGATCCTTTATTGAAATTACGCAACAAGGTTCAGCAAGATATAGCAAAGGGCAATCAAAATGAGGGTGTACTAAGTGATCGCTTTAAGTTTATTAAAACTGAACAAGAAAATGATGATCCTCCATTGAAATTACGCAAGAGTAATCAAGGGGAAGGCGTAGAAAGTTTTAACTTAAAGAAACTTTTGGACAAAAAATCCAATACTTCCACACTCAACTACAAATTAGATGACATTGAAAATGATTCCGTTACAGCACAAGATAGTTTGCATTTACAAAAGATAAGAAATAAAGTACAGACTAATCTAGCTAGGGGGGATCAAGATCAAGGAGTAGTTAGTTCTAGGCTTAAGAAATTGTTATCAGAAAAAATCTCAAACACACAAACCGATACAAATTCAGTAGAAGAATCTAGTATAGAGATTAAACAAACCTCTGACGATGAAGATTTTATAGAACAACCTAAACCTTTTATACCTAAACGGCCTATTGTACCCAACAGTAGAAATCAATTAACAGAAGTAGAAAATAATAGCTCTTCACAGCCGCAGGAAATACAAGAATCTTCTACTTCGGCTCCTAAAGAAAGACCCACCTTCCGACGTAAGTTAATAGCTAAGCGGCCCTATACTCCTACCAAACCTCCCCTATCAGCTTTAGCCACTACTACGGTTAAAATTCCTTCCGCTTTAGGTAAAAAGAAATATGTTAAGCGAAAATTTGGTCGTTTCCATCCCTTTAATACCAGTAATCGCAATACAGGAGAAGGATTTGTAAGGAAAGATCCAAGAGGTAATCTTTTGCCAGGAGCTGAACGTTTTAAAGTAGAAGGTTCTGCTGGTGGTCTCGACAATGAAGGTGAAGATTATGAAGAATATGATGAAGAAGAAGGTGATGAAAAAGAGTTAGAGGAGGAAATAGTTAAACCAGTTCAGCTAGAAAAACCGATATTACCAGTAAGACCTGTTATAGCCAGACCACCTGGCTTATTCAATAGACCACAATCCAGTATATTAAAAAAAACTCCTTCGCAATCTACAGAACAAGGTTCAGGAGAAAATGAAAATGAGGACGAAGATGATGACGAGTCAGAAGATGAAGCAATTGAGGACGAGGAGGAGGAGGAAGAAGAAGAAACTAATACCCCAATTATTAATCGACCAAGTTATAAAACTAAAAATAATCGTATAACTGCCGGAGCTAGATCAACTTTGAACGGTAACAAACCTTTTACAACCCCACGCCTAACGAACACACCCAACAAATCTGCAGGTTCATTACCCACTACTACACCCATCTATGGAGGTAATCGTTTTGGTTCTTCTTCTCGTGCCACCAATAAACCTCGTGTCGTTAATCGTCCACAAGGTGTAGCAGCACCAAATCTAACCCTTAAATCGGTGGCCAAAGATTTTGAACGTACTACTGTACTAATACCTACTAAACCAGCACCATTTATTAATTCTAATACTCGTGCTTACGAACGTAAATACAAGGGACCTTCTACGGAGGCCTCGATAGACCAAAACAATGACAAAAACCCACTAATCGAAGATCTAAATATAGAGGCCTTGAATGCCCGTAACAAGAAGATATTCGACATACACAGTAAGAAACACACAAATCCTTTGAAACAAAAGGTACTCATACCATTCGGTAATTTAAACGAGAACACACAACAACAACAATTAAACACTGAAAATGAAAACGATGAGGGTTATCAATCATCTGTGAATGATGGCTATGCCACCACCACTACCACCACCAACACACCACTAGCATCAACACTGGATAACACCAATATTGGCACTCAAAACACAACAGATGAAAATCCAAGTAATGTTATAAATCTTAATGAAATTTCTTCACAGGCCGATTTGACAACAACGCAACCACCCAGCACCACTCTACAGCACATCTTCACATTAGCTGATGATGAACATACCACTAGGAATCCCTTGGACGATGCTAATCTTGTAGTGATGCGACATGGCGAAAAAGTCACACCGAAATATAAAGTGGTCGAAATTAATCGTATTGTAGAGGTTAATTCTAAGGAAGAGAAATTGAAGCGTAAGTCTAAGGCAAATACCATTCGCACAATAGAAGGTTCTCAGACTTATAAGGTAGAATCTCTGCCACATTTTGAACAATTGGGTGAAATCAGTGTGGTTAAGTATGTCCATAAAGTAGAGGGTAGTGATATAATCATTGAAGGTCGTAGTAAAGTAACCGATTATACACCAACTGAGACAACCATAGGTAAGGTATCAGAACCGGTACGTAACAGTTATCCAGAGGGAAATGTAGAACGTATGGCAGAACGTTACGGTAAAGCTTTGATACCCGAGGTAATAAGAGAAGCTGTAGAGACATCGACTATATCATTGGAAGGTTTATTTGAAAATGCCCGTAAAGGTAAAGTTTTAAATACCATAGATGATATAGCTTTTACGCAACAGCAACCACAAGAAACAGTCACAGAAAACTTTACAGGTTTAGAAACTGAAACTTCTACAGAAAGTTCAACTATCTTCACAGTTGAAACCTCTACAGAAAGATCTAATAATAAGATAGTTGAAACATCTACAGATAGCTTTAATATTTTAAAATCTATTGCTTTTGATATAGCTAAAATTAATCTAGAACCCAATAGTGCCGAAATTGAAATAGCTAATAAATCCTTAGGATCAGCCCCTATTGCCACTACAACAACGGAAAGCTCTGTTTTAACAACATCAAGTGTTACCCAAGCAGAATCATCATCTTTACCTAGGCTCACCACAACTTTGGCACCCGAAACTCTTAACGTAGAGTCATCGACCGTAGCCTCGGAGGAAATGCAAGCCACAACAGTGGCTGCTGCGTTGTTCCCACAATATGTAAGACCTATAGTACCCTTATTACGTCCTGAATCCAATGAATCCTCACCCCTTGTTATATCCATAGCTAATCTAGATAAAGTAATACTCAGTAAAGTGAAAAAAATGGAAAATGGAGAACAAATTGAAGAAGAAGAAAATAAGGAACAACATCAACAACAAGTGAACAAGAACAACACAACCCCTAACCCCAATACAGAAAATCCCGAAACTATAAACATCACCACAATCATCCCTAACAACAACAATAACCCAACCCCAAAAACCCAACCAGAAACTATACCACAATTACCCGATATAAATGATTCAAATGGAGCTTTTTCCAGTCGTTCTGCTTCAGTAGTTAAAGCTCCACTTTTAAATTCTCTACAACAACAAGAGGCAAAACAATTACAAAATCGATTAGACGAGGCCGAAGAAATAACACAAACTGAGCTTTATACTATAAATGAGGGTCCCAGAGTGGGTAGTACTACTAGTAGCACTCTTGGCAGTAAAGTTAATGAAGTAGTTAGTTTTAGTTCCGAAACAACTGTGGTTAGAACTAGAAAAGCTAAATCTAGAAAGTTTAAAAATAAAGACCGATCATTGAAAGCAACTTCAACAACAGCGCCAACCACAGTTTTAGTCAGTGAAAGTTAAAAATTCATTTTGAAAAATAACCACTTTTTAGGGTTTAGGTTTTAAAGTAAATCAAGAATAAAAAAGCTCTGTAAAAATTTAATTAAATACATGGAAAAGAGCTTTTTATTAAAAAGCTATTTTTTCAGTAGTAGATAAGAATTGGTTTTTATTAAAAAAAAAAGCTTAAAAGCTTTACAAAACTTACATTTATATAAAAGTTTATTTTTGAAAAAAAAACATTAAATTTCAAAGTTATAATATTGAAAATTTTTAAGATTTTGAAGATCGTATTATTTAAGACAAAGCTTTTAAGGTTTGACAGTCTTTTTTAAGTACTCTGGAAAAAACAGCTTGAAGGAAATTTTTTAACAGTTTAACATAAAGGCTAAAGGTTAAAACAAATTTGTAAATAAAAAGCTTTCAGATTGTTAATAAAACCTTTCAGTACAAAAGATCTATATTGGTCGCGGTGCGTAGTGTTTTCGTATCTAATCTAATAAAACCTTTAAAATATTTACAGACTTTGAAACTTTTAAGATGTAAAACCAAAAAATTTCAAAATTTTAATTTTAGATTCTTTAAAAGTAAAAAAATAATAATAATAGAAATATTGAATTTGCTAAAGGCCATTAAATCCTTTTATTATTTTTATTTTAAATACAAAGTTTTTAAAATTCAAATTTTAAAAACGAAATTCAAAGAAAAAGCTTTAAACTTTTACAAGCTTTTGCAAGTCTTCGGAACTATAAAATTCTGACTTTGTTTAAAAGGCAACAATAGAACAGTTTTGACAATATTTTAATTATTGACGGTATTTACGATCGTAATTTGCACACGATGCCAAAAAGCACAGACTGTTATTTTTATTTTATCATCATTTTATTGTTCTAAATTTCAAAGTTTGAAAATTATAAAAGCTTTTACAGATTTTCATAGCTTGTAAATATTACGAAACTTAAAATGGTTTTTAACAAAAGCTTCACAAATGTCAAAAGTTTTATTAACATTTTTATTATGAAGCTTTTAAGTTTTTTTTTGTGTACTTACATATTTATATATATATATATAATTTTCTTTTAATTTGTTTCTAGTCTTACTTGTAAAATTTTTTTGTTTATAAAATCTTTTATTTCCTAAAAAATTGTATATAATTTCTTGTTTCTAATTTGTGTGTAAAAAAATAATTGGCTGCGTTTGCTTTTTATGCTTTTTTTTGTAAAGCTTTCTAGACAAAATTTTCTAACAGAGCTTTTTTGATCATCAATAAGGGATTTAACACTTTAGCTACATGTTGTTCATTAAACAATTAAAAATTATTTTAAAACAAAATCTGCCATAATTTATATAATACAAAATCCAAAAAATTTTATTCAATTTTGTGAGAAAAGTAAAATCGTTATTTTTTATATTTTTATTTAAAAATTGTTACATAATTATTTTTCCCTAATTTTATTATCTTTTTCTTACTCATACACTTTATTATTTTTTTTAGTTGTAAAATTTTATAATTTATACACATTATAATTAATAAAAAAAACAAATTTTGTAAAAAAAAATTTTGTAATATAAACACAAAAACACACATTCTTTTATTATTATTTTTCAATACACAAGTATTTCAATTATTTTTTTTTATATTTTTTAGTTATTAAAATATTTTGGCTGTACATATTCGACGTTTTCCAAAACTGCACTATTTTCCTTTTTTTTTTTTTTTGAATTTTTAGATGTTTTTTCTGCCTTTTAGCTTTAACTATTTTTTCTTTAAATGGTATGTATTACAAGAAAAAGTTTATGCTTTTTTGGTGTTAATAATATTATTATATATATATTGGAATCAATAATCGAAAATTTACTACATAGCTCAGTGCAAAAATTTTAGGGGATGGATAATTCCAACGCCAAATGAATATAATCGGTTATTATAGTAAAATTCCAAAAGCCTTTGACGCTGGTTGATAAAACTGAACAAAATTTTTGAAATCAGAAACATATAGCCCATACATATCTGGTACATTTTAGTCATATAACCCACTTTAAGAAAAAAAAAGACTCAAATGATCTAGGAAAACGGCTTAGGAACGGTTTAAATGGTTTAAAAATTATTTCTGCTGATTTTAGCAGGATAGACTACTATTTGCATTCAGCTAAATTTATCTTAAAAATAACAAAACTTTTCTAGATATAACAGCTTATTTTTGCTATTTTTAGTCGACTAATATTTAGCAAAATTTTCAGCAGATTTGACATTATAATTTATGATTTTCAATTACCTAAAATGTAACTTAAATATAACTCAAATTCTGTAAGTTTAACAGTTTTATTTTTGGTGTTCTTATTTTACTAGTATCTAACAAAAAAAATCAGCTAATTTCAGCAGTTTTTTCTGCAACATAATTTTTAGCTAATTTTTAGTTGCTTTTTCTGCTACTTTTACAGATTTATTTCTATGATTGTACCAAAAAGTATCAAAAATTTAATAAAGAAAATAATAAAAAAAAGTTTGAACTAATAGTTCTAGAAACTTTTCAATTATGACTAAAAATAATAGTTTAGCATATTCGGGCATAACGTTGAAATTTACCAATGGATTTTCTTAATACTTACATCGATTTCTTCGTTAAAAGATTGGCTCTTCTCTGAAAATAAAAAAAAAATACATTCATATATAATATTTTGGCGACTTCTATTTTTAACGAATTTTTCAATATCTTAAAAATATTGCTGAGACTTATTTTACAGGAAGAAGAAGACGAAAACATTTTTATTGAAAATTTTAAACGGACACACAGGAATCTACCAGATTGCCGCATAAACTAACAACTGGCGACTCTTTGGCTGAGACGAATCTGCGGCACATTCCTTTGTGTCCTTTAAATTTTTGAATAAAACTGTTTTTATACCCTACACCACTATGTGGTCAGGGTATTATAAGTTTCTGCTGATGTTTGTAACACCAAAAAATATTGGTCGTAGACCCACCGATCGGTTCAGAATTTTTTTTATTTCGATTTAACGATGTCCGTCCGTCCGTCCGTCTGTCTGTCCAGGCAATCTTGTGCGCACTCTACAGGTCGCAAATATTAAGATATTTTGATGAAATTTGGTACGCAGACCTATGTTGGCCCAAGGACGAACAAGTTTGATTTTGGTGAACATCGGTCCATGTTTAGACCTAGTGCCCATATAAGGGTCCTACCAAAATTATATTGTTTATACGCTGCAGGTCGTAAATATTAAGATATTTTGACGAAATTTGGTACACAGACCTATGTTAGCCCAATAACGCAGCCTATTGATTTTGGTGAACATCGGTCCATGTTTAGACCTAGTGCCCATATAAGGGTCCTACCAAAATTATACTGTTTATACGCTGCAGGTCGCAAATATTAAGATATTTTGATGAAATTTGGTACATAGACCTATGTTGGCCCAAGGACGAAGCCTATTGATTTTGGTGAACATCGGTCCATGTTTAGAACTAGTGCCCATATAAGGGTCCCCCCAAAATTGGCTTGGTTACAAACTGCAAGTCGCAAATATTAAGATATTTTAATGAAATTTGGTACATAGACCTATGTTGGCCCAAGGACGAAGCCTATTGATTTTGGTGAACATCGGTCCGTGTTTAGAACTAGTGCCCATATAAGGGTCCCCACAAAATTGGCTTGGTTACAAACTGCAGGTCGCAAATATTAAGATATTTTAATGAAATTTGGTGCGCTGACTCACATTATATAAAATTTTGACACAAGCCCCATTTTAACCCATTCGAATTTCGGATCCAAACAATACACCAGACTGGTGTAGGGTATTGTATAGTCGGCATGCTCGACTTTAACCTTTTTACAAGTTTTCTTTTTCTACCTGTGAAATGAGCTTTAGAAAATTCTTTAGTAATTAATTCTAATATAAATTACGATTATCCTATGCGACAATTACAAACACTTTACTTAAAAATATTACTTTCGGCGATTTCGATTTTAAATATCTAAGCCAATTTGGAAAGAAAAAGGTCCAAAATTTATATATATGTCATATTGCGTTAACAAATTATGTGCACTTTTAGAGCCTTTTGTATTTAAATTTAGACTTAAAATGAACAAAAAAATATTTTACTGTACTAAAAATCTACTGTACTATTACAGATTTTTTTTTTTCTAAAAGCATCAAATTTCATTTACTATTGATTTTCTATATTGAAATTATTGTGATTTTCAAAGTAATTAAAAAAAATAGAAATTAGATGAAAATAGTTATGGGCAACAATTTTTTTATGTTGCCAATAACACTATGCGACAGTCAAAATCGGGATGGGATGAAACCAGCGGGAAATGTTATATCGGTCAAAAACAAGTTATACGTGTCCCGGCGTTTCGCTGGGTCACCCCTAGGAATCGAGATATATCTTTTTTTGACATAACTCGAGAACCACTAGTCCGATTTTGCTCAAACAATTTTAAAAAAATTAAAAATTACAATTCCTTTAATCTGTTCATATAACGTTTTTCTATATACTCAACAGTTTTGCCGGTAAAAATAAATGTTTGTTACCGCTACCATAAAAATCAATGACCTTTTGTTTATTACTTTTTTTTAATATTTTAGGCAAAAAATATTTTTTTCTTCATACATTTCTTAAAATTGAGCAATTATTTCGGTACCAAAAAGTTTGATAATAATTATTTTGGGTCCTTGCACTTAAAATAATACGTCAGTAGAAAAATCGGTCAAACGGGTTTCAAATCGATTTAACTAATTTTTAACAAGTTTTTAGTTGAAACATTGATTTGAGCAAAGATTTTAGTTATCTTCATTTAACACTATACTAAAAATCCTCAGTACTTTAACCACCCAGCAAAAAAAATTGTAAGTAATACTTTACAAACTACTTCTTTCAATACTTCACAAGTATCCGTTAGTGTATTTTTACTGCTTTTGTAGAAGTTATTCTGTACAACTTTCAAAAAACCACTTAAGTATTGCTTCTAAAGAGTAATTGCTCCAAAAGTGATCGTAAAAAGTGATTTTGGTATCATTTGGCAATTCCAAACAGGGGTCCCGGGTTCGATTATTATTTTAAAATTTTTTTTTTATTCTATTAGTTTTTTTTTAATATTTTTAATTAATTTGTTTAAATTCAATATTTTTTTTAATTTTTAAAAATATGCATATGAATGTTATTTTTTAGTTTGACTCAAGATCATAAATTAATATCACTTTCTGTTTAAATTATTTTCAAATCAAAGAAAGATATATAAAAAAATGTTGAGAAATTGCCTTTTATGCACCTGTAAATATAGTACTGAAAACAATATTGAATTGGAGTGCACCTTTTACACTTGTTTAATAAGTACTTTAATTGATGAGAATAAGGAACAATATCTCGCAGTAACAAAGTGGTGTTTTTATGCCAGTTGTGAGGTCGTAAGTTCGATACCCGGTGGCGGCAATAAAAAACTTTTGTAAAATAAAAAAAATATATTCTTTTTTGTGAATAATTTTTTTTTTTTAACTTTTAATTGGTGAAAAAGAGCTTCCTTTGCACTCGTTCAAAAAGTATTGAAAAAAGGTTGAAGTGGGAGTACTCCTCTCGTATGACAACTCAATGTTAAAATCATTAGTGTTTATGTTAAAAAAGAATTACATCTAGATCAACAATTGTAGTGCTTTTTCTACTGCTTCGGCATCTCTTTTTTTGCTGGGTAGTTTTGAGTGTTAATTTTCAAAACTATTTATAACTAATTTTTAGGAACCCATTCGTTAAATTTTACAACATTTGTCGTTAAAATATAATATTTTAATTTTTCTGTTATTACCCGGTAGATGGCGCCACCAGTGTATCCGAAGTTTTAAAGATGGCGCTATTTCTTTCCCTCCCGATTTTTTAAAATGGCCCATATCTCGAAAACTAAGAGAGATAGAGCAAAATTGACGAAAATAATAAACGAACGAATAATACCCCAGCGAAAGGGGTTATCTCTATCGCAAAATGGACCATGGTGGGGCCTTGGACCCTCGGAAATTTCTTATAAAAATTTTCGACTTCACAAAATGGCCCATATCTCGAAAACTAAGCGAAATAGAGCAAAACGAAGAAAATGTTTGTTCCTTTGGAGTGACCTTACATGCCCTTAGATTATATGAACTAGGACCGGGGAGGGTCCCGAGACCCTAAATTTGAATAAATTTTACGACTTAGTATAATTACAAATAAAACTCTACTTTTACAGATTTTTTACTTAAATTTAGATTTGTTAAATTTTAGAAAAGAATTTGTTAAAATCAACAAATTTTATTTTAAGCCAAAAAACAGGAATAAATTTTGTTAAAGTAACAAATTTTTCTGTCCAGCCAACAGACTTATTATTTTGAGTGTAGAGTCGGCATACCCGACTTTAACTTTATTATATTGCAGACTTGGATTGAAAAAAATGTATTTTCTTTAAAGAACATTGCTAGGGTATAAAGTGAAGAGCATACAAGATTAATTTCCTGTCTAAAGTAACAATCTTACATGTTAATTTACCCTAGGTATTTCAATACATGCAAAATTAAAAGTTTGTGTTAAAAAACTGTACACTTTAATCACTCAAGTAACAAAAAACTTATTAAAAAACTTAAAAGTTGTTTTGTTGAATATGGAAAACAAAAATAAAAATTTTGTACCTATGTTGTTTGGCGATGATGATGATCATTGTGTTGATGGTGATTAGGGATACCGATCACGAAAATCCCGAGATTGGTCTTGAAAAATTCCCGGGATTTCTGATTTCATTATTTGGCGTATTTTATATCTTTTTGTATTTGATTTTATTGTAGAGATTTTATGTAGAGATATATGTAAGATATTAGATTTATGTGATTTAGGTCGAATATCACATAAATCTATTATCTTATTAAATGTTATTAAAGAGCTAATTTTTCCCATTCATAAATAATAGATTATAGATTAAATAAATCTGAATAAAAACCTGAATAATTTAAAAAAACTTTTATTCAGCTGTGAAACTTTTGCAAATTGTATTTGTAATTCAGCTTTATTTAATCTTTTGAAGGGCATGATTTTATTTATTTGCTAAAATCATAACTTCATACAAAATAATGTTGCCGACTAAAAAAAGCAAATTTTTGTTAAATTAGAAAAATCTAACAAATCTACCTTTCTGAAATCAGCAGAGGTATGTGCTTAATATTTTATGTTAGTTGATTTAAAAAAAAAACTAATAGTCACTAAATATTTCTGATGATTTCAGCAGAGTAGTTTGTATTTGCATTCCATTAATTTTAGCCAAATATAATTAAAAATTTGTAGATATAGCAAAGTTTTAGCTACTTTTGGTTAAAAAGTTTCGTCAGAGGTAAATTGTAATTTGCAATTTGTTTAAATTTAATTCATAAGTATATTTCTTATATTTCGGAAATTTAATAATTATTTTGCAATATGTATTAGTAGTTTTAATCGCGGAAACTTTTTGCTAATTTTTTAGTAGCTTTTTCTGCTATTTTAACATACTTATTTCTATGAGTGTAGTTTCTGTTTAAAGCCAGATTCACAATGCTGTGGTACTCCACTCTGAGTGGATTTTGTTCCTTTCTTTTTTGCACTTACATATTTTTTGTATCATGCTATCTCTATTTTACACAATCCACTCTGAAGCGTGGAGTACTTCAGCATTGTGAGTCCGGCTTAATTTGTTTATATCTTCATACTACAAGAAATAGGGTTTATTTCAGCTATTTATTTTTAAAATTAAAAATATGATGAAACAAAAAAACCTTGAATCCCGGGATTTTTAAAAATCAGTTCCGTTCGGCATCCCTAATGGTGATGCAGCTTTGGTCATTAATTGACACACATTGCAGCATAATAAATACAAAATTTTGAGCATACATATTTTACAGATTACAAGAGTGGTTTTTAGCAGGGGTTCTTCATCTGTTTCGCGGAACAACAAATTTGTGTACAGTTATCACATAATCCAAAAATATATTTATTCAATTTTGTATGGTTTTCAATCGTTTGAGAAAACCAAATTTAGCAATTAGCAGGGCAAGTTTAAAATGGCACAAAAGAAGTTGAATTTGCCACACAAAATGGCATGAAAAAGCAGTAAAAGTTGCACAAGAAAGGCAAAAATTACACGCTTATTCCAAAAATTTTAAAGTATAGTAGTTTATTTAAGTGTTTTTCTGAAAGTTTTTAACAAAAATACAGTCAGTAACGAAGGAATTTACAATTAAACTGTTATTATGATTAGCATGATAAATTAGTATGATTTTTGAAGATTGAAATTTTCGTTGCTATAAAAAAATTCAGAATTTCTTTTCTACCAAAATTAAAAACAAAAAGATTTTTTTTTTTTGAAATTTTTTACAAAAATTATCTACAAAGGTTGAGGTTTTACCGCATTTTTTTAATGAATAGTCTTGCCATTGTAATTAGTAAACTTTCACACCGTTTGAGAATCACTGGTTTAATGTATGGGTTTTTTTCGCTGGGTCTGCATGAATGAAAAATATAAATAAAGTATAAAACCAGATTCACAATGCTGGAGTACTCCACGCTGCAGAGTGGATTTTGTTCCTTTCTTTTTCGTACTTACATATTTTTTGTATCATGCCATCTCTATTTTAGTACACTCCACTCTGCAGAGTGGGATACTCTATCATTGTGAATGTGGCTTAAAGCATAAAAAATTTACAATTTGGCAATATGTTTATAGTAAAAAGTAAAGTTGATTTTTATAAATATATAACATGCTCCAGATTTCTAAATTTGTGACCAAATAGGGCTGTTCAAAAATTCGAAAAAGAAATTTTTACAAAAGCAACCTATTTGGCCAACGTTTTAGTGGTCTTTCGTCGCGAAATCTGCAAGTGCAAAAAGTTCGGAACATCCTAATTTACATATTTACATAAAATTTCTATCACTGGTAAAAACTTTTAATACTATGTCAGTTCCCGAAATTTACCGCGGTTACCCAAACTAGCCCAAAGGCGTTCCCGTACTTAAAATTTCGTGTAAATTGTTGTTGTTTGGCATGTTTTGGGTTCCCGAGGGTACCCGCGATGACGTACGGGAACACACATCATTAATCATTTTAATATAAAAAAAAATGCATTTTTATTACAAGTTTGTCCCACGTTTTTCTGGGGATCGTAACGACATTAAAATCTAATTTTTACATTTTACATGAGACAAAAACATAAAACATGCAAACTTTTAACATTTAACCCACGGTTGGCAAACACTAAACCTAAAATACTAATAAAAATTTAAATTCCTTTCAAATAATTGTCGCCAACCTTAAAATATCACTAATGAAATTATTAAAAATACCGTTAACCCTTAAACACACTAACGAAATGATTTAAAATACCGTTAATACACGCACAAGGTTTAACAATGTGATGGTCCGTTGTCAAAATAAAATGGTGTAAAAAATTTCAAAAAAGGGACCATCGTTAACCTTAAAATACCACTAACGACATAACTTAAAATACCGTTAATCTTCAAATAACTAAACGAAATAACGTAAAATACCGATAACCTTAAAATACTCTAACAAATTTATTTTGAAATAACGTTATCCATTATCTCCAAGAAGGGAATAAGACTAGGAGATGCAATTTCTATCAGACTGGATATTGTGCCGGACATCGGATAACACAAATGACGACAAGCTGCACAGAAGGAATTTTGCTGGACGAGTTTTAGGGAAATTTTTTTGAAGTTTTCTTCACAAACTAAATGAAAAATTTTTTAAATTTGAAAAAATCTTCATATAGTCGTATAAAGATCCACAAGAATTGGTCATATTCGCGTGCAACAGGTCGCATATGTTAAGATATTCACTAATAAAAAAAATCCCGTACAAATAGGTCAAAATTGTGCTGGCGCAAATACATGTACTATTTCCTGTTATTTTAGCAGAATTTTTACCTATTTGTACGGGCTTTTTTAGAGAAAATAACAGAAAAATTAGTTCAATTTAATCAGAACGCGTTTAACAGACTTTTGTACTAACTTTTTTTTTATGAGTTTTGTAATGAAATTTGGTACACCGGCTTGCATATATCGGTCCAAAAGGTGAAGCCTGTTGATTACGCTTATAATCGGTCCATGGTAAGACATAGTACCCACATAGAGGTCCCCTCAAAATTGCCTTATTTGCACGCTATAGGCCGCAAATAAGAAGATATTTTAATCAAATTTCGTACGCTGACTCATATGCGTCCAAGAACAAAGCCTAGTGATTCTAGTTAAGATCGGTCCATATTTGGACCTATCTGTATTGACAAAATTGCCTATCTTCTGGTATCCTCTTAAATAGACCTAATCGGCGCTGTTCTAAGTTCCGAATCCACATAAAATAATGCTAAAGTGAAACATTCCGAATTTTTTTGCTGTTCTGTAATCCACATCCAAATTATTTTTTTCGTTTTATTTCGTGTAGAAAAAGCTTGGTGAAAGTAAAACGAATATATACATTTTTTGCAACATTTAATATATAAAAATTTATTTTAAAATCTGGGGGGTAACCGCGTAAATCTTGAAAATATTGTTAAAAATATAATTCTGTATAAAAATTCTACTTTTTAATTTATTTTTATCCTAAACCTTGTACACTACACATAAAAATTCAAATTCTAAAATTGATTCGAAACAGCAAATATCCGAAATTTTTAATTCCGTGTGATTTTACAAATCTACTCTAATTAAAAAGTTTCGGAACTCAGAACAGGGGTGAATATTAGGTAAAATCAAAATTTCTTACCGTTTTTCTAATTCTTATACCCTACACCACTACGTGGATGCCCCAAGCACAAAGCCTATTGATTTTGTTTGAAATCGGTTCATGTTTAGACCTACTGCCCATTAGAGCGTACCACCTTACAGGCAAAAAAAAAAGTGCGCCGTACACCCTCCAATATGAAGTATTTTTGCAAGGAGGTTCCAAAAAAAATTTTTTTTTTTGCCTAACGTAGGTGTCGCCATTTTACATTTTTCGTTATATCTTTGGCATTTACAGTCGGATCTTAGAGTATGATACATCGATGTTTTTCTCTCGAGGAGACCAGTGTTTTGCTCTGAGGGCCATTGACCTCAAGTATCCCGTTCTAGTAGTTACCCACCAGATCTCAGTTGCTACCACCCAAATGTACGACCCTAATGTCAGAAAATTAAAGCTCGCGAAAAATCATTAAACTTTTGCAAAGGAAGTTTTTCGATAAACCCAGTAGAAATTTTTTTTATATATTGTTTTCCTTTATAGCAAACACTGGTCTCCTCGAGGATATATCACATTTTAAAATCTGACTTTAAATGCCGAAGCTATAACGAAAAATTGAAAAAGGAGACCCCTACGTTCGGCAAAAAAAGAAAATTGTTTTTTGAGATTGCCTTGCAAAAATACTTCATATTGAAGGGTGTTCGGCGAACTTTTTTTTTTTTTGAGGTGCGGTCTACTGCCCATATAAAGGTGGCCCCAAAATTGGCTTGTTCGCAGGCTGCAGGCCAAATACAAAGGTATTTTAATAAAGTTTGGTACACTGATCCCATGAGCCCATGTAGAAAGCCTATTGATGTTGTTAAGAATCGATACATGTTTACAACTAATGCCCGTGCAAAGGTCTCCCAAAAGTGGGCACGTTTGCACGCTACAGGTTGCAAATATTAAGATATGATGAAATTTTGTACACTGACTTATATCGGTGCAATGGTAAAACCTATTGATTATAGTTAAAATCGGTCCATGGTAAGACCTAGTACCCATATAGAGGTCCCTTAAAATTAGCTTGTTCGCACGGTACAGGTCGCAAGTACGAAGATATTTTAATGAAATTTGGTACGTTGACTCTTATGCGCCCAAGAATAAAGCCTGTTGACCCTATGTATATATATATGTATAGTGAGAATAATGTGTTTTCACAAAAAAATGAGAATAATGAGTTACCATGGTTACTCATAGTGAAAGAATAAGTAGTTACTCAAAAAGATATAATAAGTGGTTACTCCTAAGTAAGGATATAAGTTACCCTACAGTGCACTATAGGTAAAATGACCCCATTTTCTGGCCAAAAATATAAGGAATAACTGAATAAGGATGAAAATCTATATACGGGGGTTTTCAAGGTTGTTGATTTCGAATCTGAGGTAAAACTTTTCAAATTCAAAATGGCGAATCCAATATGACGGCGTAAATTTTAAATTTTCTTCTGATTTACATGAAAATTGGTATACGGGTATTTTCAAGGTTGCTGATTTCGAATCTGAGGTAAAATTTTTCAAATTCAAAATAGCGGATCCAATATGGCGGCGTAAATTTTAAAATTTCTTCTGATTTGCTTGGGTAAAAATGTTAACTGTGTAAAATGCAAACTTTTTTTGTCCAAAATCTCAAAAAAGAAAATAAAAAAATATTTTTTTTAAATCTGGGGCATATTATAGCAGAAAATTGAACAAGTAGAAACTTTTGTAGAAACTATTTTTTTTAATAAAGCTATTTAAAATTTTGCTTTACATTTCATTATCTAAAGTAATTTCATTTCATTTTTAATTTCACTTTTATTGTTTAATAAAGCTATTTAAAATTTCCTCTTTGTTTGTTCAGATTTCTCAGGATACTCTTTCTTTGGAAGCCCTATTAAAGCTGCAGTTGGCTTAGTTTAAACAGAAATTTCTGAAATAGATTTCGAAAAATTTGAAATGCAATTGGAATTTTATTAAATACATTTGGAAAATTTTGGAATACAAATAGAGTCTTTTTAAATTCATTTGGAAATTTCTGAAATACATTTAGAGAATGTTGAAATACAAATGGAATTATTTGAAATACATTTTGACAATTTTGAAATACAGATTTAAAATTTTTAAATACAAATGAATAATTTTGAAATGTATTTGGACAATTTTCAAATACAAATAGAAAATATATTTGTAATACTTATTTTAAAATATATTTATATAATTTTGAAATACATTTTAAAAATTTTAAAATGCATTGTGGACAATTTTGAAATGAATTTTGAAACGTTTTTATATAATTTTAAACAGTGTTTGGACAATTTTGAAAATTAAAACATTTTTGGAAAAATTTAAAACATTTTTGGATAATTTTGAAACCTTTTTAGGCAATTTTAAAATATATTTGGACAATTTTAAAACATTTTTTGACAATTTGAAAACATTTTTGGAGGATTTTAAACAATTATAAAATATATTTGGAATTTTCTGAAATAAAACTGAAAAGGGTGTAGAATACAAGGGAACCCGTAACCGTTTCACTGAAATTAAATTTTTATTCGCATTTGTGACATTAATAATAACAAAATAACCTAAAGTTAACACAAAATTAAAGCTAAAAAAATTAAATTTAAATGGAATTTGACATTTGTAACTGTACACTGAGAGAAATGTCTACATTCTATTTATGAATTTTTACATTGATTCAATGAAGTTTCGCTAAAAACTTCATTGAATCAATGTATTGAAATTTTTTATGAAGCTTTCCATTCATTTTTTTTTTATTCCATTCATTTTGTTAAGAAAACTTCATTAGTTTAGTGGAAATTTTCATTAAAACTGGAATAATAAAGATCCCTGTGCGTATGTTAGCTCAAACTTTTGATAATTGTTTATTGTCAATGTCCCTTAAAAACGGAAAAAAGACTGAGAAATTTAACAATTGTTTATGATATTTTTTAGTCTACTAACTCTATTATTCAGAAAATGTTTTTGCAAATTTTTGTAGAGTAATAATTAATTAATATTTTACTCAAACCCAGCCAGCAATTTCGGAGCGCTCATAAATAAGATTCTTAAATGGCTCACAGAAATGATTATTGTTTTTTTGAAAACACTCTTTTTTTGGTAAAAAATATGAACCCTCAGAAAACAACCCAAAAAGTTGTCTCTACAATCAAAAAAGCTGTCTCAAAATGAGGGTTCATTTTTCGGACTCAAAAAAGATTACAAAATTATTTAAATTTATGAGGAAAATTTTGATTTTATACGTTCTTTTTTCTGAGTCATTTCTGAGTACACACGGGGCTCTTTTGGACGGACCACTTTCATAGGAAAAAGTGGAAAAATGTTTATGTTTTTGGAGCTCATTTGTGAGTCATTAATGATCATCTTTGTTTGCTGGGAATGGAACTAAATCTTTTTTTTTATTTCTTCAGGGGAGGAGGAAGAACTTTGGATAATAATTTTTTTAAATGCAATATTATATTTATTGTAGTATTGATTAAATTTGCATTTAAAGAAATTTTGTATCCAAAGTTTTACAGATTAAAAAAAAATTTGTAAAGAAATAGAAAATCTACCTTTAGGTTATGCTGCTTTTAACTTACGAATTTTTATGAAAAAAATCTCCTAGTTTCAGCAGTTTTTTTTAACTAATTTTTGATAGCTTCAGCTATATTTTTAAATAAATTTTTCTATTAGTATAAGAAATGTTTCAATTTAGATAATCTCAGATTCCGAAACTTTCAACCTTAAGGTATATTTATACGCAGGAGACAACTGCTGGAGATGGAGCAAAAAACACTACAAAATAGCTAAACTCATTCAAAATAGAGCTAATTAGAGGTGATTTTTGTTTTATCTCTAGCATTTGTCTCGTGTAGATGTGCTTTTTAATTTTAATTTTTTTTAAATACATCGTGTTCATATGTCATGTTGATATTTAACAAAAACAGGAAGCTATTAGTGTCTTTTTTAATAAAAAGTTAAGGAAATACGTTAATTTTGCTGTAAACGATTAACCGATTAATCGTCAATTTTCTCGAATAACCGACCCGAATAACCGGTTAATCAATTTTAGTGATTTTTCGAATAATGCAATAACCGGTTAACCGTCTATGTCGAATAATTGGAAACAGTAGTTTTTCGCCAAAAAAAATTTTTTTTTAATAAAATCTTAAATTTAAAAATTCGACCAAATTGCGTTCAACACTTTGTTCACAAACAATAACTTTGACCACTTGCTAAGCAGTCGTTATTAATTTTTTACAAAAACAAAACTTGCCGTTATTTGCTTTGATGTGTTCTTAATTGAATACCAACAAAAAAATTCATTCTTGCATGTACGAAAAATTACTTTTTGCCACAAAAATGGACCAAATTACCTATAGTGCAGTGTGAAGTAGTTGGTCATATTTGCAAAATACAATAACTTTTTACTTCAGAACAAATTAATAAATAAGATATTAATATCAAAAAGAGGCCACAAAATTATGTTTGTATGATGTTTGCTTGAATTTATGATATAAACACGTTTTATACTTTTTCTCCTGTGTCACATATCCAATAAAATCGGAGTGAGCCCATTAAGATACCTTCCTTGTTAGTGGTGATTACCCGGTAAAAAGATGATTTTATAGGTATAATTTTTTTAATATAATCGATGAATTAATTTTACCTAGATTCGGGAAACCAAAACACTTTTAAAAATTTCCAGTCGATTTTTGTACAGTACTGTAATGATGGACATCTTCAATATGACAACGGAAAGAAGAAACAAAGTAATATAGCTGGTCAATTCAAGCTGTAATACATCTTTATTATCTTCAATTATTTTTTTATTTTGCAGCTTTGGTTTTTTAAATTAAATAAAAAAAAAACAGGTTACTAAACATCATATTAAGTTGGTTTTGCTCAGTGCTTAGTTTGTACAGTTATAGTGCCTTTATTTATCTTATGCAGGGGAATTTTTTTAAACAAAAAAAAAAAAAACAATTTACGTATAATCTTGACTAGCCATGGATTTGTGCGAGCATGAAACGCATTACCTGCAAAACAATAACAACAAATAAAATATGTTGGTGTTTCACGTGTGATTTATTTCATGTTCGCACAGATCCATGGCTAGTTAACTCGATTCTACTCGATTCTACTCGATATTTTTAACGCTTTTTAAATTTGAAATTTTTATATTTATTTAAATTTATAAAGGTTTAAACATTTATAAACTTTAAATATTTGACTTCGATTTTTTCTTTTAGCAGAGTTGTATTTCTGTGATAAATATTTTAGCGAGGTCACATTTTTGTTATAAATATTTTAGCAAAGCCACATTTTTGTGGTAAATATTTTGGCGGAATCACATTTTTATATATTTTTTCGTCCAAAATGCATCTTTGAAAATATCGAGTAGTAGTTTTAGGTATCGAGTACCCAAAAAAAAAATAAACACAAATACTTGATACCCACTACTCATATTTTCACCAGCACTACTATTGAAGACTACAAGTTAAGATCAGCCTGCATATTTGACATACATAAATATTATACAAATGACCCATTTAATAAAAGTAGGCATTTCAGTAAAAATATCAACATATTGCATAAACATGATTTTGTGAAATGCCAACAACATATTTCCAAAGAAATCACCAATAAGATGGCAATTTAAAGATTATTCACAACTGGGTCGATAACGACAGCGGCAATTGCTTTATGCATGCATTTTGGAAAGGAAACAAAATAAAATCTATTCTATTTTTAAAACGAAACACTAATCCACACGCAAAATATTTTTTAAATTCTTCGCATATTTATACCCTAAACTACTCTGTGGAACAGGGTATATTGAGTTTGAGCTAATGTCCGTCCGTCTGTCCCGGTAAAATGAAAAACCCCTACCACAAGGATGAGCCCTATTGAAAATAGTGAAAACCGCTCCAAGTCCTCATACCGAGCAAAAATATCCAGGTTCAACTTTGGCTCAGTTCCTTTCGGTTATTTTTAACAGGATTTCGTAGACCGAAAGGTTCGAAAAATTGCGATAATATTAATGGTCTTTTATACTTTTTCATTTTTTGGTATAACATTTTTGAATAAACCATACAATTTCAGAGGCCTAATTAACCTAATTTTGGACGCCGTACTCGGGCTAAAAAGCCAAAAGTTTGACGTGCAAGCTTGCAAGACCCAAAAATATTTTCGCAACGTACCCATTCGAAAACTAGAATATCTTACCTAGCAGTCAGCATATACTCCGAAAACCCGATCCGTTCATATATCAGAGAAATCGAGATTTTAAATTTTTGAACACGTAAATAAACAAGTAAAACGACTATATAATACCCAACACTAGAGTTTGCTAAAAACCGAAAAATTTGAAAACCACGGTTTCGGTTTTTTAAAATTATAAAAACCGCGGTTTCGGTTATTTTTCGGTTTTCTGGTGATATTAATAGAATTGTTTTAAAATAATTTAATATGTATGTATAACAATTAAATATTTTAATACATTCAAGATATTTATTAAAATTCGATTGATTTCTCACTCGAATAAAGGCAGTAACACCATAGCCGGGGAAAAAAACGCGGAAACCGTTGTAAGTTAAAATTTTTTATTCTTTTTTCGGCAGATTAAACTGTATTTAAAGAGTTTAAATTTGGAATTTAGTAGTTTGTTTAAAACAATATAAAGTTGAAATTTTATACAGTAAGTTTCGCGGACTACGAAATTAAACTTTTTGAAAAATAAGCGGTGAAAATCTGGACTGAATACGTGAAACCCAATATCTCTTAAACGACATGACTTTTGGTGCAATTTTTTACTAAAATTATAATCCGAGCTTATATTATCTGTAGTAGTAAAAACAAAAAATCTTTAAAGTAATATTTAATGGAGAAATTGTTCATTACAATTAAATACAGAATTTTGTAAAATAAGAGATGAACCCTTTCGAAATTCTAGGCTCAATAATATGTAATTTAATTAATTATTTTAATTGCTTTAAGTATTTGCTAAAAACCGACTTATTTTTGTCGGTTTTCGGTTTTGGTTTTGAGGCCTCGAAAACCGCGGTTTCGGTTTCGGTTAAAACCGAACAGCAAACTCTACCCAACACCATTCTGGTTGAAAGTGAACTAATGTTTGGATCCGAAATGTTAATGGGTTGCAGAGGACTTGTCGCAAATTGTTTTATAAATTGACAAAAAAATTAGGAAATCAGTAAGAAATATAGATGCTCCCAAATATTAGGTGTATTTAAGATAAAGGTGGAAATATAGTACATATGGTCGCTAGGTCCAAAGATGTAGCGATTATATCCGATATCAATATGCTTTATCCTTGGGCCCAAATAAGCAGTGTTTCAAATTTCATTGAAATATCTTTATATTTGGGTCTTTTAGTGTTCGAACAAGCATGCTAGCCAATTTTTGAGGGACCTTTATCTGGGCACTGGGTCCAAGCAAAGACCGACTTTAACCAAAATCAATAGGCCTTGTCCTTGGGCACATGTGAATCAGTGTAATAATTAAAATGTCTTCATATTTGCGACCTATATCGTGTCAATTTTTGGGGGATTTGTATGTAGGCACTAGGTCTAACATGGACCGATTATATCCGAAATCAATAGGTTTCGAACCTGGGCCGATATGAATCGGTCTACGATCTTGCGTACGCAAAATAAATGGACAGGCAGAGACACACACACACAGATGGCAGACAGACGGGCATCGTTAAATCGAATCAAAAGGTGAGTGTAGGCGCAGTGATTTTTTCCCTACATTTTGACATTTAAAAATCGCTTGGCATAGCTGTTGTGAGATAGAATCAGTGTTGCCAATTCTTAAAGGCAGGAAAGCACCGTGAACATTGTGAAAACGGGTAAAAAGGGTAAAAATTTACCAAATATGGGGTAAAAAAGTGCGATATTAATTTTTTTAAAAATTTAAGTCAAGAATTTAATAACACATTTTAGCTTTGTAAAATCGTATAAAGGTTAAAAAAATAACCAAAATTTTGAACATTAAATATAACGAAGTTGCTATTTAAAATTGTACTACAAGCATTGTAAAAAATGCACTTTTTATATGGTTCGTAGTATTTTTTTAACTTTGACAGAAAACTCAAATTCAAAATTCAAAAATATAAACTGTACAGCAAGCACTAAAAGAACTGCCAGAAATCTGAAAAGGCACTGTAAATACCCGCTTTTTTTAAAAGGGTATTTGTAAAAAATCACCGTGTACAGGAAGGAAAAAAGCACAAAAAAAAACCCGAAAAGCAATGAAATGGCAACACTGGATAGAATCTATTTTATTTTAATGGCGGTTTTTGTTATTCTCCCATTTTTTCTTTCTCATACTCCCACCAATGTTGTCAACTCTATTGTTATTTTTGCTGGTGTTTACTACATTTTGTAATATGAAAGAGTACAGCTAACAAAGGCAATCAATGGCTCTTCGGACTCTTTCTCTATTTTTTTTGCAAAAAAAAAATTTTAATTTTGAAATAATTACACTTTTGTTTTCTTTACTCAAGTGAGATATTGAACATTATTAGTAGCATGTTAGTTCATCGTTTAGTATTGTATATTATGTTTAAAAAAATTTTTTTATTATTGGTAATTATTGGGTTTTTGAGAAAGTCTTTCACTGCAAAAAAACTGCTCAAATTAGCAGAATGTTTTTGCTAAATATTATTAAGATAAGAACAGCAAAAATTAAACTGTTAAATATACAGAATTTTAGTTATATCTGAGTTAAATTTTAGTTAATAGTAAACAACTTAACCCTCTAATGCCCAAGGCCGCCAAAAGGCGGTCTTCAGATTTTAAATAGTTTTTGGCTAAATAACAACATTTTGTAAAACAAGTTGTATTATATCCACAGAAAACTTAACTGCCTACTTTTTTGCCCTCAAACTTTTTTGGTATAAGGAACGGTTTTCCAGCGAGAAGCATGTAAAGTCAAAATTTATAAAATTTGAAAAAATTAACTTTTTAAAACAGAAACAAATATTTGAAAAATTGCCAAAAATACATTTACGATCTGGCGTACATTACCGATAATAAGAAAGCTAGTTTAGAGTCTATAATTGTAAAATCAGTTCAAAATTTTTTGCCAGGACTCACAGGATAACGCCAGTATACCTTTTACAAATAACTCTCTAACTCAAAAACTAGCCGCCAACAGATTGTCTTGAAATTAAACACAGATTATACACTCAAAGGAAGTAGTACGTAGAACTAATTTCGTCGAAATTGATTGATTTTTAGTGCCAAATTCGCCAAATTTCGTAATTTTTAAAAAGCGAAAATCGCAATAACAACAATTGATCAACAATTTTCGGTACGTAGTTTTATTTTATTGATAGTGTTATTTACAGCAAAACCCGAAATATATGGTTTAAATATTATTGTAATCAGAAGAAAGAGCAAATATTTTGCTGCATAATTAACAGACCACAAAAAATAAAATTTTTTTTAAATGCGAATAAAAGTTTAGCTTCCTGAAATCAGCAGTTTATTATTTTTTAGCAAATATTTATGTTGATTTTAGAAGGATAGACTGCATTTTGCTTTCAACTAAATTTAAATTAAATATAACAAAAATATTGCACATATAACAGTTTGTTTTTGCTGTTTTTTGTCCGCAAATTTTCTGCAGATTTTACAGTACAATTTGTAATTTTCAATCAACTAAAAGTTATCTCAAGTATAACTAAAATTTTGTAAATTTAACGGTTTTATTTTTTTTAACATGCTAGTATTTAGCAAAAAAAATTAAATAATTTCAGTAATTTTCCATTTGCTGAATATTAGTAGACTGAAAAAAAAAATTCCAAAAGAGAAATTCTACTTTAGTTAATTTGTTTGCTGAAAATTTCAAACTAAATAGAAATTGTGTATTTTCGATTATTTTAAAATTATTTAGAAAACTGTAAAATATAAAAATGTTCACACTTCCAAATTGTCGAAATGATTTAATGAAAAATCTTAAAATGTATATAAATTTTAATAAAAAGACAAGAAGAATATCCCTTTTTGAAATTAGTAGAATATTTTGCTAATTTTATCAACACGATTTTCAAAAATTTTAAATGTTAAAATGTTTCGCAAAACTATTTGTTATGAAATTCTACACTCAAATAAAAAAGTTTGTAAAAAAATTTGTAAACAGTTTCCAATCGCACTATACTATTTTTATACTGATTATTAGTACAATTTTTATTTTTAGTAATCATTTTTGCTATTCTCTTATTACAAATTACGGTTTTTTTTTACTAATTTTCGCTGCTGATTTCAGAAAAACATTTAACTAATTTTTCAAAACCGAGTGCTAAATTTAGCAGAAAAATATACTAATTTAAAAATAATTTTTTTGATTTTTTACAATTCCTGTTTAGTTTATATTTGTCACTATTGATATATTCTTAGTTTAGAAATAACACCCATAAAATTTTATTCCATCTCCAATGCATAAAACGGCAATAACTGGAGAACCGTTTGCAATTTTGACTCCAAATTTCAAGTACGATGAAGTAATTATACGCTTGTTGCAATCGAAAGAAAAAAAATTTTTTTTTTAGATTTTACAGTTTTTTTATTTTTTAGTATAATTTTTTGCTAATTTCAGCAGATTGATTTTAAATTACAGTTTACAGCAATTTACTGAAATTTAGTAGCTGCAACTAATTATTTATACTAATTTCATTGTACTAAAATTATGATATTTAGTAAGTTTTTTAACTGATTTTAGCAAATCGATTTTGAATTGCATTTTACATAAATTTTACTAAAATTTAGTAGCGGCTACTAATTTTTTCTACTAATTTTATTGTACTACAGATCAGCAGACATGTGTTGCTTAAATTAGCACAAAATACCGCTGGCCTCAAAACAGTTAAATTTCCCGTAATAACAGCAAAATTTTCAGTAGCCATTACAGACTTTTTTGGTTGAGTGTACTATACGTCTCTAAAGATATCAAAGTTGAAAATTTAACTTCAGTGCCAGAAATAAGCCAAAACTTAAAATATGTTTAAGGGTTAATCTCGTACTTATTCAGAATTGGCGTTCAAATATCCATTAAACCTAGATTTTAGGGGGAAATCGTGTGAATCTTCCATTTTAGGTATAGGATGTGTTCAGCGAACTTATGTAAAACACTACGAGGAACATTTTTGTGGAACATTTTAAACCTCTAACTCTTCAACTTACGGGTCGTTTTTGTCCCTTTTTAAAACGGGGCCAAAAAAGTCCCTTTAATGTTACACAAAAATGTTCGTTGTAGTGCTTTACATAAGGTCGCTGAACACATCCTATACCTAAAATGGAAGATTCACATGATTTCCTATGCCGATTCACAATAAACATATGAAAAAGGGGGGAAATTTTAACCTCCCCTAAAATAAAATTCCGATGTGATCTTTCAGAATGTCGATACACATGTATTTTTTTTGTCTCCTCTACAGGAATCCATTGTCAGAACACCGTAATGTACTGTGTTTCATACATGGGACTAATTAATTAGGTGGACTAATTAATTGATGATTTCATTACCATTACATTGATATCAATTGTAATGAAATTATTTTCATTACCATTTTTTTAATTAATGGTAATGATTCTAAAATTTTATTTCATTGATTAATGACAATGATTTTAAATTTCATTACCATTGATAATGAATAAATTAAAAAAAATAATTGCCATTGACAGAAAAACGTAAAAATGGAGTAATGCTCATTCAGGCTCATGTTCATTTGAAATTAAATATTACTTTCCATTCCATTGTTATTTGTATCCAGGTAAAGATCAGCGGAATTAAATGGATCCTCCTTAATAAACTATGTTTTATAACTTCCCTGGCCAAACCAGTTGTTCGTTTTCATTTGTCTGAATTTTTTTGTAAACAAATGGTTTTTAGTCAATTGTAATTAGTTTTTTTATACATTAGTGTAATTTCATTACCATTAGTAATTATTTTTCTAATGAAAAATATTTCATGACCATTAAATGGTAATGAAATTTTTTTCATTGTCATTAGTATGAACTAATGGTAATGAAAATTCAATGGTAATGAAAAATTCCCATGTATGCTGTGTTTCCACAGGTCGCAATTTTGATTGCAAGGATAGTTCATTTTACATGGACGGACTGTCTCCTCAGCAAGTTATTCTAAGTAAGTTGATCGGTATACTATAAGGCGAGGCTACACCCATTATTTTTAGTAGTTACAAACATCAGCAAAAACTCAATATACCCTTTTTCACAGGGTATAACGATTATTTTTCACTTGGGTGTAATTGTTGGGAAATTGCGAGAGACTATTTGAAATTGTAGCGAAAAAGTGAAAATACCGGCCTTGAACAACAAAAAATGTCGATTGTCGCTAAATTTAAATTTATTACGACGACTTGTTTTCGTTAAGATACAGTGGACACAGTTGCGATTAATGTCTTTAATTGAATATTTGAGAATTCGGTAAACTGGAAAATTTATTTATATAGCAAATTATTATTACATTTTTGGAGTCAAATTTTTTTAAATTTTATTTTTTTACTTTGGCTTTTATTATTAAGAAAATATGCAATAATTTCTTAAATTTGAATATTTTCGAAAATATAAAAAAATAATCTTTCATTCAATTTACACCGCATGCTTCTATGGATTTTGGCAGTTTTTTAAAATGTCTTTTAAAAACAGGCTGAAATATTTAATTAAATTTGTTTTTAAAAATTTTAAACATGATTCTTTTATATATTTTACCAAACAAATATTAAAGTATGCGACTCACGTTTATGAAAATGATGATGACAATCTTTTATTTCGTTTGAAATTCCTCAACATTTTTTTTATGTATCCAACAAGAACACATAAACAAAGTAAAACATGTCTTTTAACTCTGCTTAACATTTGTGTCTTGTTTACTGAATGTTTCTTAAGTGTTTTCCTATCACTTTTATATGATCGGTTTTTTTTATTCATCCAATCAAACATGATACATTTTGCTTGTATGTTTCGAGTTTGTAGGCTGCCATGAATTTAAATTACTTGAACATGTTAATTGTTGTGAAGGCCCTTTTGAGCATGCAAAAACTAGAATATTTTTGATGTAACCAAGTACTGTTGAACTAATATTATGGTTTAGTTTTCAAAATTCATGACATAAAGTTTATTGAACTTTTTTTTGATATATAATGGCCGTTTTTTTTAATCACTGGATTTATTTTCGGATTTATTTTATTTTGTTAAAAAATCCAAATTTTGTTTTTTAATTTCCAAAATTTATAATTTTTATCAAAACCTAATACCCAGCAAAATATTGGTAATGACACCTCATTACTATCTGCATTACCAAAAATGATATATCATTACCTTTTGCATTATTTTATTATATAAAATAATGACTTCCTAATAACGACCTATTGTATTCATTTTTTCTAAATATAAAATAATGACTTACTCGTAATAGTTTAAATAAGTTCTTTTTACACAGTTAAATTTTATACATTTTTATTTATTATATGTAAATATGTTTTATGTTTAAATTTTTATGACGAGTCCTAAAATTACACACTAGAGAAAACTTAAATTTTTCTGAATGTATTTCCTTAAGCTAATAGTATTTGCTTAACTCCTTATTTTTAAGAATCAAGTAAGCAATCGGATAACCACTTATAATTCAACTTTTTGTAAGCATGTGTGTAACCACTTATTATTCAAAATCTCATAACTACTTATTTCTCATTTTTTCGTAAGCGAGCGGGTAAGCGTGACTACTTATAAAAACGACCACGCCAAACAAAAATAATGAGTTTAGACGCCAAAAAATAAGTTGTGCGGAGCTATGAATTTCTATTATATAACCACTTATTTGGTAATGAAAGATTTTGCTGGGTACTTATTCGCCAATATAATGTGCAAGAAAAGCATTAAATTTTTTAAAAATGTGAACACAGGAATTGAAATAAGCTAAATCCAAAATGGATTTAAAAAATAAATAAATCCGTTTTGGATTTAGCTTAATTTCATTCCAGAAATTGCATTTTCGCAAACTTTAAATTTTTTCTTTCACATTATATTAGGGAATAAGTGTTAGATTTGGAGGAAAAAAATATAGAATTTTGAAAATTAAAAAACAAAATGTGGATTTTTTAACAAAATAAAATAAATCCAAAAATAAATCGAGTGATTAAAAAAACACCAAATGGTACCTTCTTAGCATCCAGCCAGCAAATTCGTAACGCTCATAAATAAGATTATAAGATTATATGTAATTAAAAAAAAATACAGTTTTTTCATCAAAGGAATTAAATGTGCTAAAATCCCAAAACTTATTTAACAAATTGTGAAAAATAATCTGTTGAAGACATGTCGATATCCGGATTTCATTCTTGCCTAAGGAAATCGTCAGGGGACGACGCACTATGCTTCGTCCCATGGACAAAAATAAAAAAATTGTCTCAGATTGTGAGTAAAGAAGGATAAGAAAGTAACTCAAACAAATGTGAAAAAAAATATTTGCTGTGATTGCTTTTGCCGCCAAGACAGGGGCTAAACTCAGAATTTTATGCAAAAATGAATTAACAGAAAAATGGGTTTTAATTCTTTTACGAAAATAATTCTCAAAAATACATTTTTTTAAAGACTTGTTCGAAGATTTGTTTTTTAATTACTTCAATATATTTGTAGTTGAATTAAAATATGGATTTTAGTATATGTTTACAAAACAATATTTTTTTATTGCTCCGAAAAACACATTTTTTTTGTTGAAAATCCAAAAATTACTTAAGTTTGATGGAGTATGAAAAAAAATTATATGAAATTAGATATTTTTTTTCCTTTATTTGTAAGTTTATACTGTTATATAATAGATCATTAAAAAATTTGTTACTATTTTTTATCACAAATTAGAAAAAAATGGTTTTTTTGAAATGCCTAAATTCATGATTTTTACACAAATTTCACGCATTTAAGAGGGTTTAGTATTCAAACCATGTGAACCTTCCATTTTAGGTATAGGATGTGTTGAGCGGACTTTTGTAAAACACTACTAGGAACATTTTTGTGGAACATTCTAACCCTCTAACTCTTCAATGAAAAAAGAGACAAAAAAGACCCGTAAGTTGAAGAGTTAGAGGGCTAAAATGTTCCACAAAAATATTCCGTGTAGTGTTTTACATAAGTTCGCTGAGCACATCGTATACCTAAAATGGAAGATTCCCATGGTTTCTCCCTAAAATCCAGATTTGTCGGACATTTGAGCACCAATTCTGAATAAGTACGAAAGTGCCAAAAATGGTGATTTTTTTAAATGTTTGTATGGGGAACCCCCAAAGGGAGTTCCAGAGGGTTTGCCACTGGCATGGGTGGGTCGGCCCTCCAAAGTTATTGGGGGTCGGTCATACATTTGGACTCGATTGGGGCGCTCTAAATGGGTCAAAGTGGAATTTTTCAAAATTTCACCCTACCCCAGCAAAATATTGGTAATGACAACTTATTGCTATCTGCATTACCAATAATGATATATCATTACCTCTAGCATTATTTTGTAATATAAAATAATGACTTCCTAATAACGGCCTATTGTAGTCATTACTTTTAAATATAAAATAATGACTTACCCGCAATAGTTTAAATAAGTAATTTTTACAAAGTTAAATTTTATACATTTATATTTATTACATGTAAATATGTTTTGTGTTAAAATTTTTATCACGAGTTCTAAAATAACACTCTAGGAAAAACTTTAATTTCTCTGAATGTATTTCCTGAAGCTAATAGTATTTGTGTAACTCCTTATTTTTAAGAATCAAGTAAGCAGTCGGATAACCACTTATAATTCAACTTTTTGTAAGCATGTTTGTAACCACTTATTATTCAGAATCTCATAACTACTTACTTCTCATTTTTTCGTAAGGGAGCGGGTAAGCGTGACTACTTATAAAAACGACCACGCCAAACAAAAATAATGAGTTTAGACTCCAAAAAATAAGTTGTGCGGAGCTATGAATTTCTATTATATAACCACTTATTTGGTAATGAAAGATTTTGCTGGGACGGGTCAAAAGTTGGGATATCAGAATCCATTTTAGAGGTATGGTTCCTAGGGCAAGGTTTCTTATTTTGATCCCTAGAATACAATTTTCCTTGTCACTTGAGCGATTTTTTTGCCTCCCTACAAATCGACCCGCCCTAATGTACACCCTATTTACTTTAAGAGGAAGCTTATTCTTTTTTTATATATTTGCTTTTTGGATTAAATAAGCCGCTTTTTTTGTACTTTTTGGAACAACTTAGGAAGCTTGTGCGAAAACATGTATTAAATCTTGTTCTTCTAGTTGATTAAATATCTATAGATAGGACTACCATACAAGATATAAAAACTATTTTAACCCACTGCCCCCCTTAACCTTCCTATACCCACTCTAATTTTTGTAACACCTATACCCGCGCGCGGTCTCACAGACCAAAGATTTTAAAACCTGTTTCTTCATAGTTTTTTCAACCACAATCTATATAGATAATATTTTTTTTTTTAAACTTAAAGATATAATGAAAAAAATTATACCATGCAATAACTTTATTTTCAGTAATTTTACCGACTTTTAGTCTTTTACAAAACAGCCTTAAATTAAATATATTTGAAAAAAGTGTTTTCCCGCGTCTCTCACAGATCAACGCGCGGGTATAGGAAAGTTAAAATCCGCCACTGTACTCTATTGTTCATTATACATATATAAATAATTTTAACTTTTTATCGCCTTTTTATGTTTTTAGTATTATTGGTTTAAGGGATTAAATTGAAAAAGAACATAACGCCCAAAAAAAGAGTTAACTCATTAACTTCTTCATAGTGTTTGCAGTTAAATCTTATTAGTTTTTTACATACAATTGAATTTTTATCGGTTTAATTAACAAACCCACACTTGATTAACAAACAATTAGACACACTTACTTCCTCTTAAAACGAATGTCAATTAACTTTTAATATAAAAATAAAATTTATAAATAATTTACAAGACAAGCCCCTTAAGATTGATAACAAAAAACCACATGAGATCACCATGGATTTATTTTTTAAGCATACCAAATCATATACTAGTTTTGTATAATTTTAAAACTTAGTTCCCATCTAAAAAAAAATGTTTTTCTTCAAATATAGCGGACAAAAAACGGTTTTATGGTATGAAGGACAAAACCCAAAAATTATAAAAAAAAAGAAACTGAAAATTATGCTTTTAAATTCAAATTGCAAACATCCGCAAAACTTGATTAATATTATTTTTGTTTATATTTTTTTCGTAAACAAGATATAAAATTACGCAATGTTTTAAGTAAACTAAATAAAAAACCAAAACAAATTGTGAAATTATTTATAAGCTACGGTAAGCAAAATCAATGTCAACAACATGTGAATACGTAAATATTTGCAAAGATATTGAAAAGCTGATGTGGTGGATAAAAATTTACAAACTTTACTCAGAAAATCAGTGGTTTTTTCAATTTATATGACATGTTTAGGTTAATATGCCACAACTAATACTAAATTCAGTAAACAAAAATATGATTTTGTTAAAAATTTTTAAACAAGTTCAATGGGGTAGTCTTTAATCTTATGTAACATAACTTTAATGCCAAGTTTTAAGCAAAAATTCAAGTGTTTCTTGCATTAGTAGTTTGGTATTAACATTATAATAGATGACATTTAAATGTTAAATTGTGACATAGTTTTCATGATAAATGTTAAATCAAAAATTGTCGTAAATAATTCAAGTGTAAGAATTAATACGAAAGGTAGTTGCCTTAAATATTTACTGGATTTACATTATTCCCTTAAAATAATTAACTTATTAAATATTTATATTAAACTAATTAAAAATAAATGTTTATATGCATTGCATAAAATATACTGACATTGAAAACGTTTCTCCTTTACCTACACTTGACACCATTTACTTAAGCATTTATTATTTTGTAAGAAAAAAAGAAAAAAAATCTCAAGCCATTACTTAAAATTGTTTTAATAGCAATGATTTTTTTTTATAATTTAAACTGCAGCTGCTGTTTGTTATAGACATTAAAAATATTGCTGTTTGTATTTTCTTTAACATTTAAATATTATTAATAACGTTTTAAAACAAATATTTGCAAATCATGTTAAATTTGTTATACTTTGCATACATTCTGATCATTATTAATTGTTTAAAACTTTTTGGCCATAAATTATATTTGTATATTATTAAAAAAAAAATTAGCTATTGCAATAATCACATCTATTTATAATTTATTTATATGGGTAAAAACTAAAAACGAAAAAAACTCCCACCTCAAACAAAAGACTTAAGACACAAACTTGATTTTTGCTGGAGTGTTTATTCTGTTTCAAGTCTAAAAACAACGTTTTACGGTGGTGCGTCTCATACTGCAGGCTTAACTTTAAATTACCTATTAAACAAAAGCAAATGTCAAAAATATGTATACAAAACAACAACACATCTTTGGGTTAACTAATAATTAACTCATAAACCGTCTATATAAGATCCACCCTTATTGCTTTGAATTTCATATTTTATAAGTCACAATTGCTGAATTCCCAGTCCTTTTGAATTTTGATGAAAGTATAAATATGTTTTAAAAATATCAAACTCTCTAATAACATTAGTTGGTTAGCCCTTTTGCACACCGAATATAATTATTTTTATACCCTACACCAATACGGGGTTAGTATGTAATATATACTAAGTTTGCACTGATGTTTGTAATAACGGACCTGTAGCCACCTTTATGTAGATCGACCTACAATAAGATTTCGTTGTGATGTTCTTCCGTCTGTATGTGTATCCTTGTAATCAAACTACACGTCACAATTCTAATCCTTTGATATCTAACTTGAACAATTGTAAGCTTTGATGTTTTTCCTAAAACTTCGATTTCAATGCCAGTAAATTTATTTGGATGAACGAATTACTATTAGGTTAGCGCTCTGGACTGTTACACATAAGGTTGCGGGGTCGACTCCCAGCGATGGCAACATTAATTTATAAAAAAATATATGTATATGAATTTTCTATCCCTCATACATATTGCAGCGTTCTCATTCGGTATTCGTATAGCTCTTAACCCCACCGAAATAAAATAATATAACAGGGCTATGAACGGAAAAGCTTCAGCAAAGTTCGCCAATTTTCCATCGGATGGCGCCCAACAACTGTTTTAAGATTCAATACCTCCTTTCTTCATATTTCACCAGCTGTCGTCTCTTCTCTATTCCTTTCCCGAAGACAGCAACAAGTTAATTGATTGGAAGAATTTCTGATTTTTTTCCCCGATTTTTTTTGGGCTCTACAAATTAAGGAATGTAGACAGACATGACAACCTTTTCTCTGGAGAGGGGCGCACCTGAGTGTTGCTTCTCTTTATAAAAAATATATATATATTTATAACTACAAGGAAAGTTTAATAGTTTTGTATAATAGTTTACACTCTAATTAATTAATTGTTGTTTAAATTTACCGAACATATAGTAGGACACTAAAGTCCTACTATAAATATGGTAAATTTACTTCGAGTGCCTGATGAACAAATTACCCACATAATGCGTAAGTTAAATACACAAAAAAAATTGTAAATTTACATTGAAAATTCGTAACAAAAAAATTCTGAAATTATGTGTAATTTTACCACTTTTGTGTGTAAACTTACGAAATAAACTATGTTATACCGGCGAAAACTAAAAGAATAAAATCATCTTTAAAATATTTTATTAATAATAATTATATTTAAACCTAGTACAAGCATTAGACGCTGGGGAGAATTTTCCGTGGAAAACCCACATATTCTTAACATTTTTTCCTAAAGAAAAAGCCTCACTACTTTTTCCTATAGCAAAAGTCCTATATTCTTGATTGTATTTCCTAAGAAAACATCATGTGATGGAGACCTTTTCGTATAAAAAAATCGCCATTCTATAGGAAATATCTTAGAGTCTGTCTATTGGAAAACCTTCTTAGAATCGGATGGTTTTTACAGAAGAATCTGAGGATTTTTCTTTATCAAAAGTTGTCCTATAAAAAATCGAACAGTTTTTTTTTTTATAGAAAAACCTTGTTGTCAAAATCTCTGGAACAAAAGTTTTCAGAATCTGACTGACAAACTTCTGTAGGATTTTGTTCAGAATTTGAAGATGTTTCTTAAGAAAAATTCCTTGGAATATCAAAATGCTTCTATAGGAAGAAGTCCTCAGGATCTTAGGGTGTTTTCCAGAAAAAAGTCATCACAATCTGATTACTAACGTGAGTATTTTCGTTGAGCGTTGACATTATCCAAACTTTAAGTGTTTTGATGAAACAAAATCTCAGATTCGGGTGAAAATTTCTAAAAAATTATGCAACAATGGAAGAGAATCTACATATCGTCAGTTTATTATTGGTTTGACCCATATGCCAAAAACTCATTATAGAGAATAATGATAAAGGGGTTTACATTTTTTCATTTTGGAATGGAAAATTGGCAGGCAGATCAAAGTCGCTACTGGATATCTCAGATATGAGAGAAGATATCAAGAAACGGGTTTTGTATTCAAAAAAAGGGTATTTTCATTATATGCAATCCATCCCCGACTCATTTTTGTCAGAAATGGTCTATGGGTCAAACCAATAACAATGCTGACGAGGAAAACTCTGTAAACCTGATGTGACATGTTTAAAATTAAAATATTTTCTAAATTTGTATACATTGTCAATGAAAACAATTAAAAGCTAGTCAGGTGTGCCGTCTATTCGAATCCCTACACCACAGTGTGATTTGGGTCATATTTCTGGAAGCGGATCAAGTTTCCGTTAAGGGAATTTCAATTAACGGTGCAATAAATATACAATTATAGAAATAAATCCATAAAAAATGGTAGAAAAAGTTACTAAAAATTAGTTAAAAGTGATGCTGCAGAAAAAACTGCTGAAATTAGCAGATTTTTTGCTAAATACTAATAAAATAAGAACAGTAAAATTAAAACTGTTAAATTTACAGAATTTTAGTTTTATTGAAAATAAAAAATTGTACTGTAGAATTCGTAGAAGATTTTGCTAAATATTAGTAGACCAAAAATAGCAAAAATAAACTGTTATATCTACAAATTTTTTGCTATTTTGAAGCTAAATTTAGTTAAATGCAAATAGCAGTCTATTCCGCTAAAATTAGCAGAAATATTTGCTAAAAAAATTGCAAACTGCTATTTTGGAAGGGTTCGATTTTTATTTGCATTTAAAAAAAATGGGGAAAAAAAACTTCGAAAATTTTAAATTTTTTTTGCGATTCTTTTACAAATTATTTATAAAATTTTTTGCTGATTTGAGCAGGTTAATTTGCTATTTTCCATTAACAAATATTTAACTCAAATATAACTAAAGTTCAGTATATATTGTCATTTTAACACTTTTAATTTTGCTGTTTTCTGCAGCATAATTTTTAACTAATTTTTAGTAACTTTTTCTGCTATTTTTGCAGATTTATTTCTATTAGTGTAGTGAAATATATAATAATAAGTAGATACATGGGTCACATATTTTCGGTACACTAATAAAAAAAAGTCTGTAAGAATTTAGTGAAAACTAAAAATTAGTCAAAAATGGGCTTGCTGAAAAAACTGCTGAAATTAGCATATTATTTTTGGTAAATATTAGTAATAAAAAATAAAACTGTAAAATTTTTAGTTATATTTGAGTTAAACTTTTGTTCATAGAAAATAACAACTTAACCTCTTAAAATTAACAAAAAAAAAATTTCCTAAGCAATAAGTAGATCAGTTTTTTTTAGATTTTTTTTTAATGCATATAAAAATCGAGCCTTCTGAAATCAGCAGTGTACTCTTTTTTTTTTAGTAAATATATCTGCTGATTTTAGCAGATTGGACTGCTATTTGCATTCAACTAAATTTTCCATAAAAACAACAAAAATTTTGTAGATATAACCGTTTGCTTTTGCTATTTTGAGTTTACTAATATTTAGCAAAATTTTCTGCAGAGTTTATAGAATAATTTGTCATTTTAAATTAACTAGAAGTTAACTAAAATATAACTAAAATTCTGTAAATTTAACAGTTTTTTGCTATTCTTATCTGCTAATTTCAGCAGCAGGTCATTTTCAACTATTTTTTAGTAGCTTTTTCTGCTGTTTTTACAAGTGTATTTCTATGATGTATTAACAAACATAATCACAAAGTCATTATACCCTATGCCCTGGCTCGGATCTGGGGCAAGGTTTTTGTATTATAAATTTTTATTTTGAGGGAGAAAATGCCCCAATATCTATCCCCTGGCTCCGCGCCTACCTATTCCATATAATACATGGAATACTTAATTTAAAACGCCTTCCGTTTAAATCAGGTTCCGGACTTTATGCTGTGTGCTTTACAAAATCTTTAATCTCACAAAAATCTAAGGCCAAATATACCCAATAAGCACATAGGTTTTAAAATCCAGTGCTTTAAATTTTGCTTGAAGTAAAGTTGATTTCAAATTCTAGCATTTGTATATTTAAAAAAACTATTTCAAACTTGAATTTTTGTTTCTCTTTTGCTGGAGTATGCTATTGAAATCAAAGTTGTATTCAAGCCTTGAAACTGGAAAACAGGGCTGGAATTGGACTTGTTTTCAACTTGAATTCCAGTGAAATTGTTTATAGGGTAGTTATTCCGAAATTTTAGAAGTGCCCATATATTTTATATTTGTTTTCTTTTTTTAAAAAAGTTGATTCCTGTAGGTGACATTTATAGAATGTTCAGTGTGTGTCAAATTTTGTCTAATTATATTCAGACTTGAGACCTACAGGCTGGTAATGGGAATACGAGACAGAAATACATGTTCAATATTAGGCGTGTTCGTTTACTTACTACAAGTTACTACTTTTACTACAGCTGGAAAAATTCAATATAAAAAGTAAAAATAACCTTTCCAATTGTAGCAAAAGTAGTAAGAATTTCGAGTAAACGAACACACTGATTATTGATCAAGTTTTCAAAATCCAACCAATAAGAAAATTTTGTTTTTACCCAACAAACATTTACTATTGAAACCGAATATATATAGATTTGATAACAAACTTAATTCTCAAACGTTACCTTTGAGAATAGGGTTGAAAATTTTTATTCTCAATTCGAGAATCATGCCGTTCTCCATAAAAACGGCAGTTAGAGGTCTAGCATAGTTCTCAAATCATTTCAGAGTCGAAAAGTATTCTTAATAATAACACAAATTCCAAATATTTTTCAAATCTACCTCTAACTTAATTTTTTTATTTTTATTGATATTATTTCTATAATAGAGAAATACTGTATATAAAAACTTGAGAATTATATAATATATCAAATCGTCCTCCAATATAAAAAATAAAGGTTTTTTTTAATTTTTTTATTCTTACACTTAAAAAATTTACATTTTTAAAAATAATAACAAAATTAAACGACATAAAATTTTATCTAAACTTATTAATCCTGGATGTTGAAATGGTTATCGGCCATGTTAAGATACCTTAAAATAAACCAATGATTTAGTGTAAATAAGATAATTTTTTTTAATATGTATTATGTGTTCAGGGGATTTCTAAAAACCGAATAAAATTATTCGTTTTTGTGCAACAATAATACATAGTTTTATGGAAAAACGAATAATTTTATATTTGTTCGTTTTTCGAAACAATTCCCTCCCTCCATTCTCCCTCGACTAGTATTTTTCTTACTATTCTCCGTAGATCTTTTGACATGTAATGATAATATGACCCAAGAATTTGTAGTTACAGCTATCTTCCAATTTTATCCTAAAAAATAAAGTGACGGGGATTATTAGTCAGTTTATGATAAAGTGGTTATAATGCAGGGAAAAAGTAAAAGTTAAAATTAAGCATTTCTAGAGAAATGTCTTTCTTAATGGATTGACCACCCCAATCGCTACGGTAAAATGCTTTTATTTCTAAAGTCCAAACAAATTTTTTATGTCTTAAATCTTTTGTTTTAATCACTGTTGGTAACCGAAATAATCTGTAAGGATAAGGCTATTTTAGAATATTTAAATAACAGTATTTTAAGGGTAACGCTATGTCATTTATTTCGATACCGGTATCTTAAGGATAATGGTATTTTAGTTTTTTAGCCAACGATATTTTAAGGATATTAGTATTCTGGTTATATAACGGTATTTAGTTATTTCGGTAACGGTATTTCAAAAGTAACTGTATTTAGTTATTTCGGTGTATACTGCAAGACTTTTTTTACAAAAAAAAGCTAAAATAAAAACTTGCAAAATACTAAATAACCATGTGCAACCAAAAGAAGAGAATTCAGAATAATGGTAACGAAATTTTAAGGATAACAGCATTTCAGGATACGGTATTTTAAAAAGAGCGGTACTCTAAGGATAACGATAAATTAGTTATCTCGGTAACGGTATTTTCGGTTATTTTTCAAATGCTATTTTAAGGGTAAAGGTAGTCGGTTACAAGCGGTTTGAATCGATAATGGTATTGCCTGTTAGTGTCATTCATTAGGTATTCCTAAGCTATTAACTAGGCAATTAGATCCGCCGCTAACAAATTAATTTTAACTGGACCTATCAACCTATTAACTCATACTCACTAAAATTAAAAAAATAAAACTCCCGAGTGGTAAAAAGTTATCTTCAGTTTTATAGTCAGAAATAAAAAAGAGTTTTTCTAAAATTTTGCTTAATTAAGAAATGTTGAAATTTTTTTTTAACTTGAGTAGTATTTCGGACAAAAATTAGTTCTTATACTGTATTTGGACTAAGCAAAAACTACCTAGTTTTTGTACAAAACTAGTTTTTGTTTGTTTTTATGTATGCGTTTTGCCAAGTAAAAACTAGCAACGGCCATAAACTAGGTAGTTTTTGCGCAGTCTAAATGTGCAAAGACAATTAAGAGAATCTTATAGACATTAAATTTTAAGGGCTAGTTTTATAGTCAGAACTGAGAAAGATTTTTTTATAAAATTTTGCTTAAGCCAGAAATTTTCAAACAAAATTTCTAACTTAAGAAATATTTAGGACAAAAATCGTCCATAGTTCTGACTATAAAACTGAAAAAAGGAGAGTTTAAAAATGCTTAGTTTGAATTATATCTTACCTGAAAAATTCAAAGCACAAACTTGATGGACTTTTAAATTGGCGATATTTGATTCATTCGCTCTAAAAAGTACGATCTGTTGATGAAATAAGTTAATTTTTTATGTTTACTATTATCATATTTTATTACTTGCCTTCTTAGCTCCTTTTAAATATTAACATTTATTTAAAACGCGTCGCCTCTTCCTGTAAAATTAGGCGTATTTACGCGTTGTTCCTAAAATTTTCCATTATATTTTTTATTTATTGACATTTTTGTTTTGTTATTTGAGATACGTTATACATACAAAATTATCTCAAATCATTATCGAATGTAGAAAAATACTTCACAACTACTTGAAATATATATAATTCTCTAACGTGAAGATAATTTTTATAAAAAATTTAAAAAAACTTGTTTTCAGTTTGAAAATCATTTGATATAAATGATAAATCTCAAACCTATGCTTTTAAATAGAAAAACACTAGAGAACAATACAGAAGTTTATATAGAAATATCAAAGCTTTTACAAGTGTATTTTTCAAATCGATTTCAAATATTAATCAATATAAAATTATGGACTCAATTTTATTTATCGAGACAGATTTGAAATATACGCTTGATATCAAATGTAAATCTCAAATTTTCTCTAAGGCTTGAACTGGTCTTTGTTGGGTAAATACTTTGTTTTTTGTGAAACTAAAGAATTTTTTTTTTAATTCTGAACTTATAGTTGTACTTTATAAGAGTACATCTACAAATGTCATTTTTAAACAATCATCAAATTTGCTTATTATCTTAATGTATATATGTACATAGATAGATTGCAATTAAAATAAAGAAAAAAAATACTTTGTTCTGATTGGTTTATTTTAAGTAGGGCATACACGTTCAATATTATTGATAAATTTTTCAAAAATCAACCAATAAAAACATTTTATTTTTAAATACTTTGTTCTGGTTGGTTGATTTTAAAAACATTGTTCAATAATATTGAACGTGTATGTTTGCTTTTACAAACATAAACGCTTTTTTTAATCATTTGGATTTATTAAATCCAAAAATTAGTTCTCAAAGTGCTCAACAGATGGAGTTAGTTTTTAACTATTTGCACAGAATTTTTCTATCCGACCTTCTTTCACCCTAATTTTTAATAATAAATACAATGATGCAGGATTTTATTGTAACTTTAAATTCTTTATTATATTTTATATAAAATTGCAAGAAACACTCTTTCTTTTGAGTTTCATCACTTCCAATTATATTTCTACACAATTAAAATATTCCACTGCAATGTTTAATATTCACCAATTGGATTTAATTAAATTAAAGGAATTAAATTTGTTAAAATCCCAAACGTATTTAACAAATTGTGAAAAATAATCCGTTGTAGGCATGTCCCTATCCGGATTTCATTCTTGCCTAAGGAAATCGTCAGGGGACGACGTTTTTAGAATTTCTGGAAATATTAATTAAATTATTTACAGTAGCGTGAAAAATTGCCATTTTGATTTCAGCTATTTCTCCATGTCCAAGATGGAAAGTAAGTATTTAGAGAAGTGTAGTTTTTTTCTAAACATAGTTAATAAAAAAATTTTTAAGAAAATGCTTTTGTTTTGTAGTTTTACAATTTTTTTGTTTCTATTTAAACTTTCATTCGTATTTTTTTTCTAACATTAACAAGAAATTAAATTAACAGAATGTTTCATATATTTGTGTTTTTATTGTTATGTGTAAACCCAGGTATATAAATCCAACTTTTTTTGGATTTAATAAATCCACTTTTTGTATGAAAAAAGCTAAATCCAGGTCATTAAAAAATGCGCTTAATATTAAACGTGTATGTTTGCCTATAGAATAAAGTAATCAGCAGTGACCCGTTTTTGTATCTAATGTGTAGGGATGCCGAACGGGACTGGTTTTTACAAATCCCGGGATTCGGGATTTTGAAAATTTAAATCCCGGGATTTTTCGGGATCCCGGGATTTATCGGAATCCCGGGATTTCGGGATTTTTCGGGGTTTCGGGATTTTTTTGTTTCATCATATTTTTAATTTAAAAAATAAATAGCTGAAATAAAACCTACAAATTAAAATAATTTATTATAAATCTACTTATTATTTCTTGTAGTATCAAGAAATAAACAAATTAAGCCGGATCCACAATGCTGGAGTACTCCACGCTGCAGAGTGGAGTGTGTAAAATAGAGATATCATGATACAAAAAATATGTAAGTGCAAAAAAGAAAGGAACAAAATCCATTCAGAGTGAAGTACTACAGCATTGTGAATCTGGCTTCAAACAGAAACTACACTCATAGAAATAAGTATGTAAGAATAGCAGAAAAAGCTACTAAAAATTAACAAAAAAGTTCCGCGATTAAAACTACTTAAATCAGCAGAACTTGTTTGCTAAATAATTGTTAAATTTTCGAAATATAAGAAATATAATTATGAGTTAAATTTAAGCAAATTGCAAATTACAATTTACCTCTGAAGAAACTTTTTAACCAAAACTAGCTAAAACAAAGCTATATTTGAATAAAATCAATTGAATGTAAATACAAACTACTCTACTGCTTAACATAAAATATTAAGCACATACCTCAGCTGATTTCAGAAAGGCAAATTGTTAGATTTTTGTAATTTAACAAAAAAATTCTGTTTTAGTCGGCAAAATTATTTTGCATGAAGTTATGATTTTAGCAAATCATCAATAAAATAAATATAAACATGTCCGTTAAAAGATTAAATAAAGCTGAATTACGATTTTCAAAAGTTTCACAGCTGAATAAAAGTTTTTCAATTATTAAGGTTTTATACAGATTTATTTAATCTGTAATCTATTTTAATCTATTATTTATGAATGGGAAAAATTAGTTCTTTAATAACATTTAATAAGATATTAGATTTATGTGATTTAGGTCGAATATAACAATAAAAACAAATACAAAAAGAGATAAAATATGCCAAATAATCAAATCGGAAATCCCGGGATTTTTTCAAGACCAATCCCGGGATTTTCGGGATCGGGATTTCGGGATCGGTATCCCTACTAATGTGTATATCATCGCAAAATACAACATTGTGATGTTTAAAACTGGATGAGCTAAATTTATGGCAAGAAAAAAGAGTTTTGTATAGTAATCGGAATTGATTGATTAAAATCGTATATCAATCGAAATTGATGATCAAAATCCAAAACTAAAATAATAAAAAAAAATTTTCTTTCAATTAAAAATTACGCTGTGGTGTAATCGTTAGCGCGTTGGTTAGCGTGCGCTTGCGGGTTCGAGGCCCAACCAAGGCAACATCAATTTATGAAAAATAGTAATATGTATGAGTTTTTTCTATCCCTCATATATATCGCAGCGTCCTCCTTCGGTGTTCCCATAGCACTTAATCCCACCGTAGTAAAATAATATAACAGGCCTATGAACTAAAAAGCTTCAACAAAGTTCGCCAACTCACCATCAGATGGCGCGCAACAACTGTTCTAAAATTCAACATCTCGCGCAATACAGTGTTGCCATATTTGAAGCCCTTCATCTTTCAACACCTTTCACTTCTTCTCTATTCCCTTTTCAAAGGAAGCAACACGTTAATAGGAAGAATTTCCTGACTGTTGATTCTCTTTTCCGATCAGCCTTTAGTACTTAATAAACAATAAACTAAAAATTAAACTGAACTTTGTAATGATGGCAATTGAAAAAATACATGGAATGGAAGAAGTTGAAAAAATGAGCATCATCTAATTTTTTTAAAATAAAGTATTATTTGAAAAAAAAACACGGAATTACTTTTATTTATCATCATTAATTTAAATTCAAGAAATGGAAATTAAGATTTTTTAATTTAAAGATATGCTTCCAGTAGGGATGGGAATCAGGATTGGTTTTTAAAATCCCGGGATGTGGGATTTTAGAATAAAAAAACAGGACCACGAGACGGATCTAAATTTTTCCGGGATCTAAAATTTTTTGGGATTTTGTGATTTTTTTAATGCCAAATTTAAGGAAATGTTAACTTAAATTTAAGAAAGCAAAAGTACGGCCAAATTAAAAAAAAGTTCGGCGGCCGACCAATTAGCTTTACAGCTAAACTATGGGATTTTTCTTAATTTTGACATTCAAAATAGCATTAAATTGGCTCACCAAAAATTTTCCAATTATTAAAATTTATCAATAATGCCTTTAAATACTAAAAAGCCACAAAATTTCGCTTTTTTTAATCGAAATGTTTGCTCGGACACTATAAATTATATCTGTTTTGCACATTTTGTTACATACTCCTATATTCCAATTAAATTAAGAATGAAAGAATTAAAAAAATTCCAGGAACTAATAAATTAAAGCCATCGATATTTTGTTCGCTGTTTTTTTTTATATATAATGAAGCAATTCACAGTTTAAGTGCTAACGTTCTATTGTTGTACACGAGCATTATTTTCGAAGTTCAACTCAAGAAAATTTTCAATTTACGATAAATGCTTAAAATAGCACGAATTGTGAATTGCAACCAAAATTTTATATTCACTATTCTTATTTTATTTTTTTTTTTATTTTAAAATTGTCAATTAAATTTTAGAATTTTCAATTAGTTTCAGAATTTTTTAATTGTTTTTAGCATATGGTGAAGAAATCCAAATGAAAGTTGTTGAAATACAACTTTTTATTCTGAACTTTAATCGATGAAATATTGCACAATATTGTTAAATATTTATATATAATTATATTTAACAAAAACAGTTTGGAAAATATAATCAGAGTTGTAGTTTTGGTCAAACTATTAAATATTTTTACAGTTGGAAAAATCGGCAATGATTTTTATTGAATAATCCCATGATTGGTGTACCTAGTTTTCCAGTGATAAAAACAGAAGACTTAAGAAACAAACTTGATAAAAAAACATTCTACCTCAAGTCCAAAATCTAATATTATATTGTCATATTAGAATTTATTCGTTGCTTCAAAAAGGTTGACCATTTTCATAATAGACAATATCGTATTAGAGTTTGGACTTGAGAAAGAACAATATTCTAACTAAATATACGAAAACATAGAAAGTCTGAATAAACTATTTTTATATTTTTTAATGCAAAGATTCTAAAAATTTTGTTATTTTTATTAATTTTAATTTAGTATGTTTGAGGTGAAGAAGAAGAATAAACATTTTTTTCAAAAGTTATTAATTTTCAAATCAGACTAGATGATCTAGTTTCTGCCTTTTTTATGGACAGGCTTCATCAGTAATTTTCCATTAAATTTTATTATTGTTTATATTTTATTGTCAGAATATCTGTATATGATAATTTTTTCAACAACCTGTCGGCTGTAGGAATCGAACGCATGTACTTCTACATTCTCTTGCATTTTTTTTTTAAAGCTTGAAATTTTTTGACAAAAAAAAAATAAAAATATATAGAAATTTCAAAGCAAATAAATCTGTAAAAATAGCAGAAAAAGTTACTAAAAATTAGTTCAAAATGATGCTGCAGAAAAAACTGCTAGAATTAGCAGATTATTTTGCTATATATTAGTAATATAGGAACAGCAAAAATAAAACTATTAAATATACAGAATTTTAGTTATATTAGAGTTAAATTTTCGTTAATGGAAAATAGCAAATTAACCTGCTAAAATCAGGACAAAATTTTGCTAAATATTTATATAATAAAAATAATCACAAAAAATTTTAAATTTTATAGTAAAGTGTTGTTTTTTCAAAGGCGTCGTATAGACCAAATACAATTAATATTGTCATTAATATGTATTTTTATTAATTCTATTTTAGTAGGTTTGAGGTTAAGAAGAAGACTAAACCTTACTCAAAAGTTATAAACACATTAAATTTGCAAATCAGACTAGATCTAGTTTCTGCCTTTTTATGGACAGGCTTCATCAGTGATCTTCCATTAAATTGTATTATTGTTTATATTTTTATTGTCAGATTGTCTCTATATGAATAATTTCAGAAGTGATCACACAGACATATACAAACATTCTACTTCAGATTTTCTCTGTTTATCTTCTTATCTCCTCCGTGTCACCTTTTCACAAATATTGCCACACTGACGTATGGTTTGTACGTACAAGTGCAGGCAATTTGTGTATATTGGAGACGGACAGCCAACAGGGCATTTTTATCTTTTATAATAAAGTGTTGTTTTTTCAAACGCGTCGTATAGACCAACTACAATTAATATTGTCATTAGTAGCTTTGAGGTTAAGAAGAAGAATAAACCTTCCTCAAAAGTTATAAACACATTAAATTTGCAAATCAGACTAGATCTAGTTTCTGCTAGTTTCTAGTTTTCGAAGTTATTGTTTCGATTTTTTTAAATGCAAATAAAAGTTGAGCCTTTTGAAAACAGCAGTTTACAAATTTTTCATGCAATTATTTCTGCTAATTTTAGCAAAATAGACTGCTATTTGCATTCAACTAAATTTAGTTTAAAAATAGCAAAAATTTTGTAGATATAACAGTTTATTTTTTCTATTTTCAGTTTACTAATATTTAGCAAAATGTTCTGCAGATTTTATAGTACAATTTGTTATTTTCAATTAACTAAAAGTTAACTTAAATATAACTAAAATTCTGTAAATTTAACAGTTTTAATTTTGCTGTTCTTATTTTTACTAGTACTTAGCAAAAAATCTGCTAATTTCAGCTGTTTTTTCTGCAGCATCAGTGGTGCTAGTCCTTTTTCGAAATTAGCGCTCGTATTCACGTTTTAAAATTTCACTACTAAAGAACCATAAAACGATATTTTTTATACTTTTGGTATCATTTTTGAATTTAAATCAATCCAACTCTGTTACGAGTAAATACAATTTTTTGGTATTTTTTTCGAGAAAAAAAAATTACAGCGTCCTTAATGTTGTACATTTTTAATCAAAATTAATAAATTTATAATTAAAAATGATCCCAGAAGTATAAAAATATAATTTTTTTTGTACTTAGCGTCAAAATTTTTAATCGCTAAAACGAGCGCTGACTTTGAAAAACGGCTATCACCATTAAATTCAACGTACCCGAATTAGCTTCACCAGTAGGGAGCCCAGTAAACCGTACCTCAAAAAAAAGTTCGCCGTACACCCTTCAATATGAAGCATTTTAGCAAGCCAAAGGAAGTTTTTCGATAAACCCAGTAGATTTTTTTTATTATATATTGGTTGCCGAACGTAGGGGTCGCCTTTTTCAATTTTTCGTTATAGCTTCGCATTTAAAGTTGGATTTTAAAATATGATATATCGATTTTTTTGCCAGTGGTTTGCTATAATGGAAAAATCCAATGAAAAAAATTTAAAAAAGCGATCCCTACATTCGGTAACCAATATATAATAAAAAAAATCTACTGGGTTTATCGAAAAACTTCCTTAGCAAATGTTTAATGGTTTTTTGCGAGTTTTAATTTTCTGACATTAGGGTTGTACATTAGGGTTGTAGCAACTGAGATCTGGTGCGTAACTACTAGAACAGGATACTTGAGGTCAATGGCCCTTGGAGCAAAATACTGGTATTCTCGAGAGAAAAACAGCGATGTATCATACTTTAAGATCCGACTGTAAATGCCAAATATATAACGAAAAATATAAAATGGCGACCCCTACGTTCGGCAAAAAAAAAAATTTTTTTTTTTGAAACCTCCTTGCAAAAATATTTCATATTGGAGGGTGTACGGCGTACTTTTTTTTTTGACTGTAAGGTGGTACGCTCTAGTGCCCAGTAATTGTAACTATTTTTACTTGGGTTTTTATACCAAAGCCCCCAATTTCAATACATCATATTTGTTGGAATTTTTGTCTTCTTTTTTAACTCAATAGTAAAAATTCCATTGTATATCGAATTCTTTCAATTTAAAATTTTAATTTTAAAAAAGAGGCTTAAACCACACAAGGTCACTTTGTCGACTTAGGTCAAAATGTAAGTTTTCATTTATTTGACCTCTACTTATTCCAAATGTTTTGATATATGAAGCTTTCCACACCAACTGACCCGCTACAGGAAAACGTATTTCGGAATAAAAACGAATAAAAATTTCTACAACTTTTTAAATTTCGCCAAAAAGTGGGCGAAGTAGGCGTGGTTTAATACTGAGAAATTAAGGATTTTTTATATATTATTTATGATAATTCAATGGAAATTGAGAAATTCCACAAAGTGGACTCTGTCAATAGAGTTTTTTATGAGAAATTTGAAAAAAAAAAATTGGAAAAGCTTTAAAAAATTCAGGACTAGTTTTGAAATTTTAGTATGATATTTTTTTTCTTTTTCAATTTTTAAAAAAAATTTTAGATGTTTTGTTATAGATTAAGAAAGTTTCAACACCTTGCTTTGCTTCGTTTTAGGCAAAATAATGAAACTCTACATCGCAAATATTTTGTACATCACAAATATTCAGCAAAAATTTACATATTTTTTTATATAACCAGTTAGCACATCAGTACGTATAATCAACATCATATTTATAATATATACGTCCAACTACCCTAAATATTTAGAACAATAATACTGAATATTTGCGATGTATTGTAGAAATTGTAGAAAATCATCTGATCTTTTTTTTTAATAAATAAAAAAATAAAATACATATTGGCGGATTTTTATATAAATTATCTATTACACTAAAACTTCAGTACTGGTTCTGAATTTCTTAAAAAGATTTATTTTTCTTTCAAACTTCCCATAAAAAAAACTAATGAATTAATAAAAATTCTAGCATTATCCAAAAGTGGTTAATATTAACTCACGCCTACTTCGTCCACTTTTTTGGAAATATTGAAACAAATTGATGTTTCCGATATTCCTATTTATTTTTTTATTCAGTCAGTTGGTATGGAAAGCCTTATATCTACTTATGAAGATTTCATACTTCTTTAAAATAAAACGCAAATAACACCAAAATTGTAAAACTTTTTATTATGCTGTTTTTTTTTTTTTTTTTGTTAACCAATTAAATTGTAATTAAATTGTATAAATATGTAATTTCTTAAAAAAAAATTTTAATCCAAGTTTAATAAAATATTAATTTGAAAAAAAATCATTATTTTTTAATTTCATACAATAAGCACTTTATTACTTTTTTTTACAGCACTTTTCTTTAGTGAAACTGGTAGCAGCAAAAGTAGTAGAAATCTCTAAAACTGAAAAAACACCAAAAAAAAAATATAAAAACTTAAAAACACAAAAAGAATATTTAACACACTTTCACAAAACACTTAAAAACTCTACACTAAAACACGTAAATAATATCTTACAAAATTAAATCCCTTTATTAAAATATATTTATTTTTTTTTAATACATTAACTAAAATTTTTCTTATCTTTAATTCCATTTCTTTCATGTATTTTTTTTTTTTTTTGCTTTATACAAAATTCAAAATATAACTTTATAAAAATACATCCTAACTGTAGCTGCGCACACCAACAACTGCTTACATCAATGGTTTAACAGTAACGCGAAGGCCTGTATTGAGTGTGCGCCGACGCTTAATTAATTCACCAACTGTTGCAGCTACAACAACAACGTCGTCCGCCGCAGCAGCAGCAGCAACACAACAATCATCTACACCGGCATTTACAACACAACAAGTATCATCTTCAACTGGTACCGACGAATACATAACGACCTCCAAATTTAAACGTTTACGCACCAATAAGCCGCCAACTCAAAATGCTGCTGCTGTTGATGTTACATTGGATACAACAGCAACATCGATTATAGCTGGCAATAAGTTAAAGAAAAAATCTTCGGAATCTTTAACGAATGATTTAAAATTGGCTTCATCATCATTGACGTCATCGTCGTCTGCCGATAATGACATCACAGCCAAGCAAACTACTAAATATCCGTCATCTCAACAAGCTTCGGCTGCATTAAGAAGAAAATTTCAAACAAGACGTTTAACAACGACTGTACCCAGCAATACAAATAGTGATACTTCAGGTAAGTTGCAGAACACAATAACGCAACATTGTTGCTAAATAACTATTACAGTGCTTGACAAAATCAACGAGTTTTCATAGACAACATTAACTCTTATAGCTTATGAGGGACAATCTAGGCAAAAAGCCAGATCATTATATCGGAAATATCAATTTTTCTAAAAAAAAAAAAAAAAAAAAATCCGACAACAGTGGTTTTAAAGCTTTCGAGATATCTCTTATTTTTGTTTGTTTTCGAATATTTATTACACCTATCAACAATTGACAATAAAGCCTGAAATACCCAGACGTAAACGTAACGTATATCTCTACTTATCAAGGGTGGTACAACCATAATGCACAATGTTAATTGTGAGTCACACCTTAACGTCAAGTTTTTTGCTCAACTTAATTTGACATTTCTTTGTTTCAGTGTTTGATCGAATGGTTGGTTGAAAAGACAGAAGTGAATGGTGACTTTACAAAGAAAATCATCTTCAGCGACGAGGCACACTTTTACCTCAGTGTATTCGTTAACAAGCAGAATTGCCGCATTTGGGCAAATAAGAATCCACGAGTAATTGTTGAAAAGCCGATGCATCCACCAAGAGTAACTGTTTGGTGCGGTTTATGGGCTGGCGGCGTCATCGGGCCGAACTTCTTCGAAAATGAGGTCGGCCAAGCAGTTACCGTGAATGGTGTTCGCTATCGCGAGATGATAACGGACTTCTTGTAGCCAGAAATTGACGATATGGACCTGGACGATATGTGCTTCCAATAGGATGGTGCCCCTTGCCACACAGCCAACGAAACAATAGCTCTTTTGCGCGAGAAATTCAATGGCCGTGTTATCTCACGTCGTGGCAATGTTAACTCTCTAATGCTCTTTCTCCTGATTACAATAATCTTTAAACCATAAATTTGGCGTTGAAAATTTACCATGGCACAAATATTAAAATTTTAATTTATCGCTTTATTTAGGCGATATAGCACAACAAAGGTTGAAGACGTATCTTGAAACCCAGTAGTCAAATAATTTCGGTTTTTCCTGTAAATAACATTATCAATTAAATAAAATTACGTACCGAAAATTGTTGATCATTTGTTGTTATTTCAAAAGTTATGACGATTTTCGCTTTTTGAAAATTACGAAATTTGGCGAATTCGGCACTAAACATCAATAGATTTTGACGGAATTAGATCTGCTTACTACTACCTCTGAGTATATAATCTGTGTTTAGTTTCAAGAAAATCCGTTGGCTAGTTTTTGAGTTAGAGAGATATTTGTAAAACGTATCCTGGCGGCATCCTGTGAGTCCTGGAGAAAAATGTTTAACTGATTTTACAATTAGAGACTCTAAACTAGCTTTGTTATTATCGGTAATGTACGTCATATCGTAAATGTATTTTTGGCAATTTTTCAAATATTTTTTTCTGTTTTAAAAAGTTAATTTTTTAAAAATTTCTAAATTTTCACTTTACATGCTTTTCGCTTGAAAACCGTTCTTTATACAAAAAAGGTTTGAAGGCAAAAAAAGTAGGCAGTTAAGTTTTCTATGGATATAATACCAGGGGTATGGCATCACCAAAAAAATTAAGTTATAACAAAATCGTTATCACCAGATGGCACTTTGTTAAAAAAATTGACAATTTGCTTTTTTTATTTAAATTTAAATAATAAAAAAAAAACAAAGCAAAAAAACAAACGGGTTTCTCAAAATTTTATTATTTGAATATATTCCGCGTTTATTTTTTCCTTATTTCGAGTAGTTTTTGAGTTTTTAAATATAGGCTCAGCTGATACTAAACTGATACTAAATAGTTGCTCAGGTATTACTAAATTTCAACGCCCTCTATCGGTGAGTAGTGTAGGTTTTGATTTCCTATCTCTATAATTAATAGTTTCTGTATAATACAACTTGTTTAATAAAATATTGTTATTTAGCCAAAAACTATTTAAAATCTGAAGACCGCCAAAAGTCGGCCTTGGTCATTAGAGGGTTAATTGGCCGCCACGATCATGTGATTTGACATCGTTGGACTTCTCTCTTTGGGGATATTTAAAATAAAAAGTGTACGTCAATTAGCCAAGAACAATTCAAGAGCTAAATGATGAGATAATTCGGCACATTAACGACATTGAACCTCAATTATGTCTCAGAGTCATGGAAAATATGGACCATCGGATAGATGTATGCCACCGAAGCCGTGGCGAGCATTTGGCCGATATTTTATTTCACACATAATAGTCATAGATCCTTCTATCATAATAAAAAATATGAAGATAATTCTCTGAAAACTTTTTGTTTTATTTTCAATTAACATCGTTTTGGTTGGATAAAAATTTATGTTATTGTACAGAAACGAAAACGTTAACATTAAAATCTAGCATTCCGCAATTGTTGATAATGCCAACGAGCATAGAATATCAAAAGGATGCATGCGTGTCTTCCTCTGCTAATTGGCTCTGGCCGACATTTGAAGGGTTATATTTTATGGTTAAATTTTAATAAATATTAAAAATTGTTTCAATAAATATGCCTAATATGAAAAAATATAATAACTCCAATTTAACATCCTAAAATCTCAGCCAGAGCCAGTACATGAGCAACTTGCATAGATACTGATAATGCTAACATTTGTATAAAATCAAAATGTTGGTTTTTAATTTTTATTTAAAAATAAAAATTGTTTAAAATGTTAATAACGCGACCATTACGTTATGCCAAATTAAGCAAATTTTAACAAAGCCACATTTGTGAAACAGGATTTTTTTTAAATAATACATTAGAGCTTTTAGAGTTTTAGTTATTTTCAAATCTTGTACTTAGGCCCTGTGCGAGGTGCTTAGATAAATTCTAAACTAAATACAAATTGACAAAAGGGTTTAAAATATCTTATAAATTTTTTTTAAAAACTTTTTTAAATTTCATAGGAACTTGGAAACCTAAATTTAGTTTAGATTTTATTTAGCCAGTTCGCACCCACCCTTAATATCAAAGTTTAAAAATTCTGGTTCATTGGAAAATATTTCAAATTGACAAATTTTAATAACCAAGTCAATAATATTATAATTTTATTATTTTGAATATTTATTTTTTGAAAAACTTCAGATTTGTGTGAAAATGAAAAAAATTAAAAATACCCTTAAGGCACATCTACACGGGATAGAAATCTCGTAGAGTTTAAGCTAAATTTGTCATCAATTATTTTAATTTTTGCATTAAAAAATACAAAAATTGTTTTTTCGGACTTTCTATATTTTCATATATTTAGTTAGAATATTCTTCCACCTCAAGTCCAAATTCTAATATGATATTGTCATATTAGATTTTTATTTGTTGTTTCAAAAAGGGTTGATCATTTTCATGATAGACAATACAATTGTTTCGTAGACATCACTCTACTCTTCAGTTGTCCGCTAAGAAAATGATAACTTTCCTACCCAAACCGAGACATTACATAAGGTACAAAAAACCAACGGGATGAGAATTTTGTACTTTCGTATATGAACTGTCTGATTTGGTAAAACCAGTTATAAATCAACTCCTTTTTGAAAGCAACAATTACACAAAAGTACCCTTTGTCATCTCTAATATAGTTGGCACTAATTTTTATCGTAAAAGTATCATCTCTAGTTGTCAAGTATTTGTTTTTATTGAAATTGTTGTATTTTAAAGAATAATTTTTTCTCCAAATACCAAAAGGTATATTTAATAAACTGAAATGTTCAATAATGTTACAAGACGTCCTTAAAATTGTTACTAATAAAAGAAATTATGTATGACAGCAATTGTCAATGGCCTAGAGATTAAATTTCGTAGAATTATACAGAGCTGCATTGTCATAAAGTCTAGCGAGTTTTCTATCCCGTGTAGATGTGCCTTTATGGCGTTTTCTTTTCTGATAAAAATGTTGCCTTTTTTGCACTTTGGCTTGGAATTGCCTTTTTTGCTCTTTTCTAAAATAAGGGTAACATTCTCAGAGGGCATCTTGTTCTTTTCTAAATATTTCGGCCTCACAAAATGTACGGGGTAGAGTGTTGCCCCGTTTTCTTCTTTTTTTCAACCTCATGTGTATATACTGCAATGTTTTTTTTGCCAGCTAACTCGCAACTTAGTGGCCTAAGGGGTACTATTTTAGCTTTTATTAAATTTAATAAATTTTATTTAGTTTTTATAAAATTTTATTTTTTTTTTTTAATATTTTGCTCTGTTATTTACTGTGTTATTCAAAAACTTTTAAAATAGCCTAATTACAGATTTTTAGGCTAATTTGGCAAAAAGACTATTCACAAATGATTAATAAAGAAAAATTTATTAAACGCTTAAAGCAGGGTATAGCCTAAAATATCTGTTTAATAAAGTTTGGAAAAAGAAAACCATTGTACAAAACTAAAAAACGTGAATTTACAATGATAAAATGAATTGTTTAAGAGTCATCCACCCAAGAATAGATGGAATACAACATTTTGTATCCAACCAAAACAAAAAAGCTGCAAAAATTCCAAGTCTAAACTCTTTTTCCGAAAATTTTCCCAAATTTACATGAAAATAAAAAAAAAATAAATTCAATACTTTCAGTATTCGTAATATAAAAAATTCTTTAACACAATTTGTTCCCATTATTACTTCTCAGTAATGTTTAAAAATTGTTTTTTAATATGTTTTGGTTTGTAATAAAACATTTTAATATCCAAAATTTACAAAACAATATATTTACCCACAATTACCCAGTCAATCGTTCACAAAATTCATGTATCACTAAGAATAAAAAGAGAGAATGTACAAAGTGTTGCCAGAATTAAAAACAAAATTAATAAACTTTTATTGTACGTTTTTGAATACAATTTTTTAATAAAGGTTCAATAGAGATAATGAATGGTTTAGCAAATTTATGTTTTAAAGCTAAATTAAGAAGTTTTTTTTGAATAACAGCGCTAGTATTTAATAATTTTTTAATCTAAAAATATATTTAAAAAAAAAATCCCGTATGTTTTTTGATATACTTCCCCAGCTTTAAAAAAAAATTTACAATAAAAATTAATCTTAGGCTGAAAAGGGTTAAGTGGTATTTTTACTTTATTTATACATTTATGAATAACAGTAAAATAGTTTTGTAATACTATCTTAACCCTTTGACGACCATAGGCAAGTATGCTTGCCCAAGGGTTTTTCGCATTTATAACTGCCGAGACAAAAATAGAGTAAATATTTCTAAACCTGGTTTGTAAAGAAGAAATGGGGGAACAAAAATCTAGTAGGCAGCAAATCCCTACCTAGTCCCGCTTTCCCCTTGCGAGACCCCGAAGTTGGTTATTTAGAATTCTTCATTTAAGAGGTAAAAAGCATAAACTTTGACAAGCGAAATGAAGGGCAAGCAAGGGGTCTATTAGGTAAATTTTTTGTATCGTATCCATAATTTAGTTCCAAATCACGAAAATAAAATAATAATAAAAATCGCTCCGTCCGGAACGGCAAGGTCACCAAATGGCAAATATGTTTGGCAAGCGAAATGAGGGGAGGAGGGGTTCTACGGAGCCAATTTTTCTTGGCAAAACTATTATTAGGTCAGAGATTATGAACATCGCAAAATTTTCAAAATCGCTTCGGCAGAAAATGTATGGTCCTCAAAGGGTTAAGTAATTAACGACATGTAAGACTCGGAATTATAATTTTTTAGAGTTTTCATAAATCTTTAGAAAAAATTTGGTAAATTTCGGGTCAATTTTTGGCACAAACCCAGCAAAATCTCAGTAATGGGTGCCCATTACTAATATCCAAATAATAAGCAGCCGAATTAGGGTCTACTATATATAATTCGGTGTCAAAACTCATTATTTTTTTTTCGCCAAGGTCGTTTTTGTAAGTAGTTGTCCATATTCGCTGCATTAGTAACGTTTAAAGTTAACACTTAACGTTGGCTAATGTTAAATTTATATAGGAATGCCATAAGCTAACGTTGATAGTTTGCCGCGCAAACACAGCTAATATAAAAAGCGGTTTGAAAAAGGCAGCTGTTTAAAATAACGATTTTTAGATACTTTCCATGGGTTTAGAGAATTAAAGTCACGGTATTTCAGTTCAGCACAGTCGAGTTATTAAAACAGACGTTGGCTTTTACTTTTTCTTCCGTCGGCAAAAATATCCACTTTTTCGACTCAATCCTTTGCTGTAGATTTGACAGTATAATTTCTTATTTTCAATTAACTCAAAATTAACTCAAATATAATTAAAATTCTGTAAATTTAACAGTGTTATATTTTCTATACTTATTTTACTAGTATTAATCAAAAAATCAGCTAACATTTACATAATGTTGCTTTCAAAAAGTGTTGAATTATGGCTGGTTTTACCAAATCAGACAGTTCAGATACAAAAGTACAAATAAAATAACAGAAAGCTGAATAGGAAAGAAAATTATGAATTAGCCACACTAAAAACAAGTTAGATGGCTAAGCTGTCGAACTCTAGTATGCTTACGTTTGTACTGTAGGAGTGCATGGGTTCGATTCCTACAGCCGACAGGTTGTTGAAAAAATTATCATTTAGAGACAAGCTGACAATAAAATATAAACAATAATACAATTTAATGGAAAATCACTGATGAAGCCTGTCCATAAAAAAAAACAAAAGACAAAAACTAGATCTAGTTTGATTTGCAAATTAATAATGTGTTTATAACTTTTGAAGAAATGTTTATTCTTCTTCTTAACCTTAAACCTATTAAATTAGAGTTAATAAAAATGCATATTAATTACAATATTAATTGCAGTATGACAATATCAAATAAAATCTAATATGACAATATCATACTAGAATTTGGACTTGAGGTAGAAAAATATTCTAACTAAATATATTAAGATTGTATTTATTAGTTAATTCCCAGCAAAAAAACTTAGAAGTAATGCTTTAAAAACTACTTTTTTCACTGCTTCACAAGTATCCGTTAGTGTATTTTTACTGCTTTTTTAGAAGTAATTCTGAACAACTTCAAAATATCACTTCTTTCATTGCTTCCAAAGTATCTGTTAGTATATTTTTATAGCGTTTTTAGAATTACTTCTGAACAACATCCAAACACTCACTTAATTATTGCTTCTAAAGCACAATTGCTCTAAAAGTGATCCTAAAAAGTAATTTTGTTATTTATAAAGAGATGATTGCGGGTTCGATTCCCGGCGGGACCAATATTCAAATTTCAGAAATGACAAATTAGATGATGTTACCATATTGACTGCGCTGAATTTATTTATGTCCAGTTAGAATTATCCTTAAAAGGTGCTAGCATTTAATACTCTCTTTGTAAATATGCCCAGTGTAGAAACGGTAATGACATATCATTATTTTTTGGAGTACCAGTAATGACACCCACTTACCTTCTGCATTATTTTAAAACATATAATAATGAGTTACTGATAATGACTTATTTTTATCATTATTTCAAATAGAAAATAATTTTTTAGATTTTTTTTAAAATTTTTTGAAATCTATTTTTAGACTCAATATTTTTTAAACACTGGTAAGGATATATGTAACCACATATTTTTTGATTTTTTGTATGTTGGCGAGTAAGCTTACTTGTGTGCAGCAGGTCAATTATATTTTTATCTATTAAATATTACATGTCAATATAGCTCAGATGGTAGAGCTGTTGACTGGCAATCTGTAGACCCAGGTTCGATTCCCGCACCAGCAAATTTTATTTAAAAAAAAAATACAATAAAAAATATTTTTTTTTATATAATTTATTTTTTTGAAAATCTATTTTTAGACTCATTATTTTTGTCAGTACTGGTAAGCACATAGGTAACGATATATTTTTTGATTTTTCGTATGCTGGTGTGTAACGACAACTCATTATTTTTCGCGACATCGCCATATAAATGTAATAAGAAATGTAATAACAAAAGTAACTAGTTACCATTACCAAGTATGTAGTTACATAACCACATATCTGGTAATGATTTTCTACACTGGGTGTTGCACTGTGGCATCACTTAAACATATTATTATTCAACAGATGTTTATGGTTGAAAAATTTATAATTTTGTTTAACTAGCCAACCAGAATCGCTTCAACTTAAATTAAGAACTAAATAAACCGCATCTAAAAAACAGAATTCTGTATTTAACTAATTCTTTCTTAACTGAAAAACAAAGCAAATCTACATCCCAAAAATTACTCCTAGTAGGGATATGGATAACTACTGTATGCTTGACATTTATACGATATACTGTTACCTGTAGAGGGACAGTTGAACACATATTTGTGATCATTTTAAAGTTCCTTCGTAACGTCCCAGCAAAAAAAGTGAAAGTGATGTTAAGGAATCAATTTTTCAATGATTCCAAAGTATCATTAAGTTCTGATTTTCCGCTTTGAATTTTGATTTTGTGATTTTGAATGAAAATAAGTCTTTTCAAATCTATCTAACTATAGATATTTCCATATTAATTTAACATTTTTAACTATGAATAAGCACTTAATGTTAATTATTTTGAGACAAGTTGTCAGGTCTAAGTGATCTGCTTCAATTTTTACGAATAAAAATTAATTCCTTTTCACCAATTAAAAACAATATCAAAAGGATCATAAAAGAAAACTTCCACCCTATAACGAGCCTATGTAAAATTCATTGGTTCCGATCCAAATTTTCACAATATCGAAATCCAAATCACTGCTTCTTTTTCTCTTCTCTTGATGTTTTTTTTTTTTGCTGGGTAATTTCGATTATATTGGTAGTAGTTACAACTCAAAAATGTTGCACAATAATTTTTGCAGCAACATTTATTGTGTGTTTTTATTTTATCAAAACAAGTTTTCTTTACAATAATATTTATTTACAATTTAATGTTTGTTTCTTTTCCCTTATCATGTTGACATTTTTATTTAAAATATATGTATTTCTGTCTTTCTGAATTTCATATTGAAGCGCTTATTTGCTTGTTTGGTTTTTTAAGTTTGTATGCAAAACCACATTCCTAAATGTTGAGTAGTTTTTATTTCACAAATATTGTACATAAATTAAATTTGCTTTTAATATTTTTATCATTCATTTAAGTTTATTTTCCGTCTGTAGCTAACAAAAAAGTTGTTGTTTGTGTTCAATCACAAATTATTCCTACACATATGTAAGAGTTTTGAATCATTGTCATCTATTTTAAAGTTTATGAGTTCACTTAGGTGACATACTTTTACGTGTCCTTCACTTAATCTAATCTTTCAACTCATGGTCGCAATTGTTTACAGCTTAAAGAATTTACATGCTTCTCAAATGTTGTAATACAAATTTGGCATACAGTGCCCGACAGAAGAATTGGCACAGTTAGTTTTGTTTTCAATTAATCCAATTAATTAATATATGAAACAAAAGCGCAACATTTTTTGGAGAAAAATATTTTATTATTTAGTTAACAAGAGTTTTAAATAGCATCTCAATGTTTAATTGTAAAAAATATCTGTGATTGCAAAAATAATTAAAAACTAAATTAAATAATAATATATTTTGTGGACAAAAGTATTGGAACTTTGATCTTCATCTTTCTATTAAAAGTTAACTAAGCGATAATTTGGTAAAATTTTTTATTTTTTTACATAAAATAGCAAATATTTCTGCTGCTTTTGGCAGAATAGACTGCTAGTTGCATTCAACTAAATTTAGCTTAGAAATAACAAAAATTTTGTAGATATAACAGTTTGGTTTTGCTATTTTTAGTATACTAATATTTAGCAAATTTTTCTGCAGATTTTACAGTACAATTTCTCAGTTTCAATTAACTAAAAGTTAACTTAAAGAGAACTAAAATTCTGTAAATGTAACAGTTTTATTATTACAGTTCTTATTTTACTAGTATTTAGCAAAATAATCTACTAATTTAACCTTTTTTTCTGCAGCACCATTTTTAACTAATTTTTAGTAACTTTTTCTGTTATTTTTACTGAGTTATTTCTATGAGTGTACAAAACTTTTTTGAATGCAATTTTTCATCAATACAGTCAACAATAAAATATAATATTACATTTAGAAAATTTTATATTCAAAGTTTATAAAATTTTTATAACATTCAGCCACCGATATAAAAAATGTTAACTCTATTTGAAAATACCAATTTACTGTGCAGAAATCAGCAAAAAAATTTTGCTGAATATTAGTAGTCTGAGAATATCATAAACAATTGTTAAATTAGACAGCTCTACAAAATAAAACAATATTTATAAGTCGTACAACTTTGCAGTGGAGTTAGCATAATTAGGGGGAGCTAATTTCGAATCAGCAACCAGTTTATTGAAATTGGCCTCAGATTTTGCACAATTGGCGATTGTACTTTTTTCAATTTTTCCACCGATTATTTCAATAAAAAATTTATAATTTAGTAACTATAGCTTCAGAAAGAAGCCCCTTTAGAGCGAATTTGAACAAACTGGGGGCAAATTACCGCAGTCGTGATCGAGTTTTATTCGATAGCAATTATTGTTACTTAAAATATTACAAAGATTAAAACCAGGTTAGAAGTGAAGCATTTAGTTCCAAATATGAGTTAAAGTTGTAACAATAGTTGTTCGTGTTCTTTTATTTGCACTTTAAAAACGTGCTTTTTTAACAATTACGACTGCGGGAATCTCAATAAATAATAAAAAACTGCATCAATGAAAAGTTTTAATGGACGAATTCCAGCGAAACTTCATTGAATCAATGTAAAAATTCATAAAAAGAATATAAATAACCAGAGGCTGAAAAACTGCTCTCGCTTTTGAAAATTAATTTTACTTTTTAAAAGAATTAAAACAGAAATCAGAAATTTTCTATTATATTTCCTAAAGCTCTGGCTCCAGCCAGAAACCTACGCTCAAATAATAAAAGTCAGTAAAGTCAGCAAAAAAAGTTGCTGTGTCATCAAATTTTTAGTCAGACTGTGCTTGCACATAAGTTGGTAATTTCAGCAATAGAGGTTTGCTTAAAATCAGCAAGTTGATTTTTACCACAAAAAATAGTAATCTCAGCAAAAGTTTTGCTAACATTTAGTCGATTACAAATGAAAAAATACTTGCTAAAATCAATACAACTTTTTGCTGAATATTAGTAGTCTAACAAAAAACTCAAAAAATTTGTAGAGAAATTGTACTTTAGTTAATTTATTTGCTAAAATTTTAAGTCTAGAAAGTGTGTTTTTGTGATTCTTTTGAACATTATTTAGGAAAGTTCGTAAAATATAAAAATGTCTTGACTTCCACATTAATAGATAATTCTAAATAACAAAAAAGGAAATAAACTATGGCTTTTATATTATAAAAACCCTTTTTCTTAAAAAAGCGGAAGGGAACATAAAAAATTACCCATAAGACTGAAAAAATCTTTGTTCTTGTATTTCACATAATCACTATTTACAAACATTTCGTTTATAGATGTACTTCTTTTTTAACATAAACACAAATGATTTTAGCATTGAGTTGTCATAGGAGAGGAGTACTCCCATTTCAACATTTTTTCAGTGCCTTTTGAACGAGTGCACCAATTAAAAGTTAACGAGTAAAAAGGTTAAAGTCGGGCATGCCGACTATACGATACCCTACACCAGTCTGGTGTATTGTTTGGATCCGAAATTAGAATGGGTTAAAATGGGGCTTATGTCAAAATTTTCTATAATGTGAGTCAGCGCACCAAATTTCATTAAAATATCTTAATATTTGCGACCAGCAGTTTGTAACCAAGCCAATTTTGGGGGGACCCTTATATGGGCACTAGTTCTAAACATGGACCGATGTTCACCAAAAACAATAGGCTTCGTCCTTGGGCCAACATAGGTCTATGTACCAAATTTCATCAAAATATCTTAATATTTGCGACCTGCAGCGTATAAACAGTATAATTTTGGTAGGACCCTTATATGGGCACTAGGTCTAAACATAGACCGATGTTCACCAAAATTAACAGGCTGCGTTATTGGGCCAATATAGGTCTGTGTACCAAATTTCATCAAAATATCTTAATATTTGCGACCTGCAGCGTATAAATATTATAATTTTGGTAAGACCCTTATATGGGCACTAGGTCTAAACATGGACCGATGTTCACCAAAATCAATAGGCTGCGTTATTGGGCCAATGTAGGTATGTGTACCAAATTTCATCAAAATATCTTAATATTTGCGACCTGCAGCGTATAAACAGTATAATTTTGGTAGGACCCTTATATGGGCACTAGGTCTAAACATGGACCGATGTTCACCAAAATCAATAGGCTGCGTTATTGGGCCAATATAGGTCTGTGTACCAAATTCCGTCAAAATATCTTAATATTTACGACCTGCAGCGTATAAACAATATAATTTTGGTAGGACCCTTATATGGGCACTAGGTCTAAACATGGACCGATGTTCACCAAAATCAAACTTGTTCGTCCTTGGGCCAACATAGGTCTGCGTACCAAATTTCATCAAAATATCTTAATAGTTGCGACCTATAGAGTGCGCAGAAGATTGCATGGACAGACAGACAGACGGACGGACGGACAGACGGACATCGTTAAATCGAAATAAAAAAAATTCTGAACCGATCGGTATACTATAAGGTGGGTCTACGACTAATATTTTTTGGTGTTACAAACATCAGCACAAACTTATAATACCCTGACCACATAGTGGTGTAGGATATAAAAATTCTTCGCAAAAAAAAATATTTTTTTTTCTTTTACAAAACTTTTTTTATTGCCGTCACCGGGTATCGAACTTGCGACCTCATGATTGCTAGTCTAGCTCTCTACCGCTAAGCTATTCTTTGACAAGAAAGTTGACTGGCATAAAAAAACCACTTTGTCATTGCGAGATATTGTGCTTTATTCTCTGCAATAGAAGTACTTGTTAAACAAGTGCAAAAGGGTGCACGGTTACAAACACTTGACTAGAAAATAATAAAAAAAAAATTGAAAAAATTTGCACAGTGAAAAAGGAGAAAAAAAAATAGGATTAAGAGAGGAAACATTCTAATTGAAAAATAAATTGCTCAAGTATTAGTTAATTCTGGCTCTTCTGATTACAAAACATACATTGTATACGCTGTGATTGAAAAAACTTCAATTAGCCACACTCAGCGCTATGCCGACCGTGGTGTAACTTGTTAAGAGGTGATGCTACGAGTCATAGCCTATGCAGAGGGCTGCCGGTTCAATCCCCGGTCCTGTATTGCCATATAGAGACAAATTAACAATTAAAAAATTACTTTGATCAGTTGACACATAAGCTAACCATTGACGAGTCTTTGGGTGAGACGAAACTGCGGCAGTCTGGTGATTCCCTTGTGTCTGTTAAATTTTTCAATAAAAATGTTTTCTTCTTCTTCTTCCTATAAATCAACTCTAAAATATTTTAGTTTGTTTACAATTTAAATCATATTTTATCCTATTGTGTTATATTTTTATGTATTCTTTTGGCATCCTTTTGTTTTATATATGAAAGACAGACACAAAAATCTTTCTCGGTTGTAATTTGTATATATCTTGGAAGAGTTGTGTTCTTAGTATAATTTTCTTTGTCCGTACTTCATCTGCGACATTTACAGTTTGTTTGTCTGGTTGTTGTCCGCACTATAAATGTGTTTATCGGCATAATTTCGATAGCAAAATGAATTAGTAAAACATTAGTTCAAAGTTAGTTTAGTGCTAAAAAATATATAAGTAAAACTTTTGCTGAAACGCAATTTCAGCAAAAAAAAAAAAAAAGTTGTGATGACACTACCATCGTAAAGGTTTAGAGCAGGGGTGGCAAGACTTTTTTCGCTGCGTGCCAGAAACGGACAAATTTTTTTTTTGGAAAAATTTCTCGCGTGCCACCTTAATTTTAGTTGTCTTTTAAAAGTCCTTTTTTAAAAATTTTTAAAATTTGGAAAATTTGTCTTAAAAACATCATCGCAGATGCACATATTTATCAGCTCTACGGATAACCCCCATGTAATAACCCCAAAGGGAAAAATTAAATAACATCCAAGAAATGACGTAGAAATGTTAGACGGGAATTTAAGTTTTGGGGGTTTATTTAATCTTTAAATATTGAGATTATTTCATTATGAAAAAATCCCCAATGAAATAAAATTAAAACAGTTTTAACATTATTGCCTTTTCATTTTTTTTTTTTGGTGTTATTCCATTTTTGGTGGTTATTTCATTTTGTTAAAAAAAAAGTTAAATTATTGGGCGCCATTATAAATTTAAATACGTAAGAAACTAGTTGAAAAATGTGCTTCGGGCAAAATTTGATTTTGTTAAAACAAATCGCGCGGTTTTTGTCATCATAATAATGAATATAAAGCGTGGATTTGAGCAGAGAAATTTCTATTTCAGATGAAATGGCTCTGCGAAACACGATCAAAACCCAAATTCAAATTACAACAAAGGGGGTTATCTTATTATGAAACTTATTTTCAGGCATTATTTCATTCAGGGTTATTTCGTAGCACCTATTTTCCCTTAAAAAAAATTAATTTTTTAGATCCAATCTTATTACAAGTTGTTTTCCATTTTTGCAATTACTTTTTATTGCTCCGATTTGGCATTTTTTCATCGAAACATTTAAACTTCTTTCAATCTAGAATTTTAGAAATTTTCCCAGAATTTCCTGATACTCAAATTTGCGAGTTCTATATTAATTTTAAAAGACGATTTTCAAGCTCTATGAAAAATTTCAGCATTATGGAGTTAAATCACACATTTTTGTAACGAAATTTAACATTTAACTGCATTTTTTGTCGGTCTTCTAATAGTATAACCCCTCAATTCATAAATGCTTTGTAAAGTTATAGCAGGTTTACAAAACGTCATTTTCATACAAAATTTGTTCAATAAACCTCCTATAATTTTACAAAGCGTTTATGAATTTAGGGGTAAATTTTTTGAAAATATACAACAAAACGTCGCGTGCCACCTAAAATCCACTCGCGTGCCACTACTGACACGCGTGTCATAGTTTTGCCAGCCCTGGTCTAGAGCGATGTTTATGAACAGATAAATTTTGTTCTTCTTTAAGCTTTGTTTTTCCTCAATTTTTCTGCATAATTTCCATAAAATCAATACTTTTTTATAGCTACAATTCGTAGAACTCGAGTTAAGACGTCAAACCCATGTGAAATATATATGAACTTACATGATCATACATTGGCTTGTACGTGATCATGCATGGGCGTACATAGTCGTATACGTCCATGTTTAGTTTAATTTATGACTATACATGATCTTATATATTTCCATATATCTTTTTCGATCAGAAATTTGAGGGATGTATAAGGCCATATATGACCATATATGAGTACATATGAATCATATATGAGCCTATATGGTCATATATGAACATGTACGGTAATATACCCTCAAATTTCGCATCCGAAGATATATGGAAATTAGATCATTGTGTGGTCATATACAAGTCAATATATGATCATGTATGTTCATATATATTTCGGTTTTCACATGGGAAGAGAAATAATTTTTTTTTTAAATAAAAATTACGTATTTCATTGTTACGTGCTTAAAAATATTTTGGTTTTATTTTTAAGTCGTTTATGGCCAGAAATTTGGAGTTATTGACGAGTTATTGGCGAAAATTTATGAAAAAAAGGGGGGATGGCAATCTTTTGAAGACTTCATTCGATAAAATTAGTCCAACCTGATTTTTTACATAGATTTGTTAATAGAAATTATTATACTATATTTAAGCCTTAGCTAAAATTTTGCTGAAGAATGAAATGAGAAATCATCAATGGTTCTTGAGTTATAGTTGAAAAACTAAGCAAACAAACATAAGGAAAAAATATAAAAGGTCATAAAGAAAAAGTTTGGCCTGAGAACGCCAAACCCTTTGGAGGTTTTACTATATTGGCTAAATACTTTCACCCTGACTTGGAATTTCTCACCCCCCAGAATTGCTATTGCACTGTGTTATATTTTTCCGGGAACAAATAAAAATACGTATGAGTAAATTCATAAAGTATATTTTTGTTACTCATACGTTTTCTTAATTATTCTAATATTTAGCCCTAAAGAATACAAAAAGTGTTATATGGTTATTTTTATAAAATTTAAGACGCATACAACCCCATTTCTAGTTTTACATAGTAAACCAGAAACAAGTGTGTTCAATAACAAAATTTTCATTAAAATGTCAATACAATTAAGAAATACCAAAGCTAGAAAATGCAATAAAAACAATACTGCTCATCTCTAACTACCAACATACCTAAATACAGAATTCAACGTTCATTATAAAAACCTCTGACATTTACAATTTGATGTGTACATAAATTAAAAACAAACCTACATTTTTTATATGACGATGTTTTAATAAAATTAGTTACCGTATGAACACGTACTATCTAAAACATGAAGTTATATCTATCTCCCTTGTATTTGTTTTTGTCTTTATAGCTACTGAAGCACCACGTACACAAAATCCTTTATTCAAGAGACGCTACAGTTTGACAACATTCTCACCACTTGCTATAAAAACTGTATGGCCACCGAAAGCAGCAACAACGCTGCGAACATCTATTGATAGTTTGACAACAACAGTTTATGTTGATGGTTTGGAGAATGATGAGGCCACAGATCAAGTGGCAAAATCTAGCATCCATACAAGTCGTTTCAATCAAATTAATGGCAGGCTACATATCGACGATGATGATGAAGAGCTTGGTGGCATTGCAGATAGGGGGAGACATGTGGTAAATACAGTCAAACCTATAACAACATTGTCTGTAGCTACAGCAACCAGGCAACCAACATCGAGATTTTTGCAACAGCAGCAGCTACAGCAACTAACAAATTATAATTTTGAGGATGTTATAACAAGACGAATGGATGGTACTGGTCCAATAGCAAAATATTCAACAACCACTACCACCTCTACTACGACAACATCAACTCCAGTTATTAAAAAACGTAAGCAGGAAATTAGAAATCTGTTTTATTTCAAATTAACGGATATTAATTAAGATATTTAATACAATTTTGTCTATGTTGACGCCGTTATTGTTGTTTTGTTTTTATAATGCAGGTAAAATGATTAGTAAGAGACGGCCACAAAAGGCTACACCCAGTTCCGTAGGACGGCTACACCCAGTTCCGGTAGTTAGTCGAAGAAAACCTCACAAATATCAAGAGCCGTTTGAGCGACCAAACAGTAGTAATAAATCAAAGGCTGCGGTTAAGACATCATCACAGCAACCGGGTAGAACTTATCGCCCCAACTTGGATTATGATTATTATGATGATGAAGATGTTCGTTTTGTTGGAAATAGGAGTGATAATCAGGTAAATCGTAAAGCAGAAATGCCATGTTTATTTCTTTGTGTGTAATTATAAACCTAACGCTCATATTAACAATATATAACCCCTTGTCGATAGATGACCCCCTCCTACTGTTAACAAGTACTTTCTTTTATTCAAATTCCCTGAATTTCAGATATTTAGAGAAATAATGAATAATATAACTGAACTAATATATGTAACGAACATAATATGCTTTATAATTACTCAGCTTTTTGTTAAAATAATGAAATTTTTTGTTGAATCTATAACAAGGAATCTTCAAAAATTACAATATATAAAATACATGTAAATTTACCAATTTAAATGAGAAGCTTCTACTATAAATAAGGTAAACTTAACAAGATGCTTAAGTTAATTAAAGGGTGTTTTTTTTTAAACCTAATAGAACTTACGAAAGGGTTAACTGTTAAACGAAGTGTTATACTGCGCTCACTTTAAGATCGGTATACTCTGGAATATCATCATGAGTAGATTAACGCTTGAACAACGCTACTAAATTATCCAGATTTCCTTTGAAAATTCGCGCAACTTATAGACACAAAATTGTGTTCAGCGATGAGGCTCATTTTTGGCTTAACGGGTTTGTTAATAAACAAAATTGCCACATATGGAGTTAAACCAATCCACAACCCTACAGACTCTATTACATCCAGAAATGCAGTGTTTGGTGAGGTTTACACGCTGGTGGCATCATTGGACCTTATTTCTTCAAAGAAGAAGCCGGAGATCGCGTTACGGTCAATGGAGATCGTTACCACACCATAATCAATTAGGTTGTTCACAAGGGGTGTGCTATCTGTTGTATCGTTGTATTATCTGATTTAAACAACGATTTTCTATTGGGTTTTCTATCTGTTAGCACACTCAAACATAGGACACTAAACATACGTAAAAATGTTGTATCATGCTATTCTCAAATGTTGTATTTTTTCAATTTAAATTTTAACAACTCTGTTTTTTATTAGGACGATACAACGATAAAACAAATAGCACACGCCTTGTGAACAACCTTAATGATTTTTTGGTTTAAAATTATGGATGACATTGATCCGGGCGAGATGTGGTTTCAACAGGATGGCGCTACGTGCCATACGGCGACCGCAAACATCGACTTATTGACATCAAAATTTGGCGATAAGTTGTTTTCGAAAAATGGACCTGTCAATTGGCCTCCAATTATTTCCTGTGGGGCCACGTAAAGTCACTGGTTTATTCTGATAAACCAGCAACAATTGACACCTTGGAGGCCTACATTGTTCGTGTTATTCCTGACACACGGCCAGCAATACTCGAAAAAGTGGCCCAAAATTGGAAGTCAGCCGCGGTGGCCATATTCCCGAACTTATTATACCCTATACCACTACGTGGAGAGGGTATTATAAGTTTGTGCTGATGTTTCTAACACCAAAAAATAATGGTCAGAATTTTCTTTTATTTCGATTTAACGATATCCGTCCCTCCGTCCGTCCGTCTGTCTGTCTGTCCATGCATTCTTGTGCGCAGGTCGCAAATATTAACATATTTTGATGAAATTTGGTACACCGACTTATGTCGGCCCAAGGACGACGCCTATTGATTGTGGTTAAAATCGGTCAATGTTTAGACCTAGTGCCCATATAAGGGTCCCCCCAAAATTGGCTTGGTTACACGATGCAGGTCGCAAATATTAAGATATTTTAATGAAATTTGGTTCGCTGACTTACATGGTCCCGAGAACAAAGCCGATAAATTCTAGATAGAATCGGTCCATATTTGGACCTATTTCCCTATTTACGATTTTCTCTTCTTTTATGATTTTATTGAAAATTTTGACAAAAGTCCCATTTTAACCCATTCGAATTTCGGATCCAAACATTAGTTTTTAATTTTTTAATTAGCTTTTAACCAGACTGGTGTAGGGTATTGTATAGTCGGCATGCCCGACTTTAACCTTTTTACTCGTTTTTTCATAACACTGATTAATACCTTTATTCTGTACATCACTGACAATCTATAAGCAAAAAAATCTTTAAAAAGAATCAATACTAGTATTTTTTGCCAATTGTCTAGTTGGGACCGACACTAATAACACTGCTCTACAAAAAAAAAAAGGTGAATGATATTGCAGTGGATTTAGGATAATTGGAGCGTGCTGATTTACAAAAATTATTGAGATATTGATACACACTTAAGTTTGAAAAATAGGGCACGGAGTTGAGCTTAAACTGTGTTAAGGGTTTTCCTTTTGGAGCTATAGTTACTAAATTATAAATTTTTTATTGAAATAATCGGTTTAAAAATGGAAAATTGTGGAAAATCTCGAGCCAATTTGAATAAACTACTTGCAGATTCGAAATCAGCACCCACCAATTATCCTAAATCCACTTGGAACTTATTTTTATTGTCTTATTTTGTAGAGCTGTGTAATTTAACAATATTAAACAGCTGATTGGAAATAAGTGAAAATTTTTATTAATATATGGTATATGATTTTGATCAGTCGTGTCCAGCGTCTACTTGAGGACCCGAAAACCTTAAGTAACAACACAATCAATTTTCCCTTTTTAATATGTATAAGATTATCTTTATTTAATAATTAAATTCTAATACAATATATTTCACAAATGGCAACACCACTCCACTCGGATTCACTCGGTTCGGCAAACCACTTATCGGCAAGGCACTGGTCGGCTTTTGCTTCGCCAGGCGGTCGTCCTTCGATTCGGGTATCGGTTCTGCAGGTAGTCGTTTCCGACTCGGATATCGGTGATGCAGGCAGTGTTGCCATATAGCCAGTTTTAACTGTTTTTACAGTTTTTTAGGGGGCCTAACAGTTTTCCAGTTTTTTCATGTAAAAAACAGTTTTTTGAATTCATAGATTTTTTTTTTGCAGTTTTTTCTTATTAAATCGGAAAATTTGTTTTATTTACAATTTTTTTTTTTATTTTTTAACTAAAATTTAAGAATTAAAATATAAAAGTGCTTATGCATCTGAAAACCTTATACGTTTGTAAAATAAATTTTGTATAAAATATTTGTTTTATAAGACATTTATAGACTTAGAAAGTGATTATGCATATGACCCAAAAATTACAATAAAACTTTCCTATTGTAAAAAATTAGGTATAAATCGAAACATAAATAAATTTAACAATGCGAATATAATACTATAAAATCTGCTTAATGGAAAATCGAAACATTTTTAAAACAAATTTCATCAAAAATTAGCACGGAATAAAATTGGCTAAACCATATCTGACACGTCATAGATCCCGCGGACATTTTTTAGCCGTACTTTTTAGATCATTTCTAAATGAAGGATAATTTAGAATTTTTTTTTTTTAATTGTTTAAAACAATGTCTCATCAAAAAAGGCCGATATTGATTTTTTATTTTTTTAAATAAATAATTGCCAATTCTGGATAACAATTTATTACTATTTTTGAGCAAGGACAATTCCAAAAAACTTAATTTTTTACGGGGTTTTACACACCGTCAAACAATTCCCGACGTAACAATACTCAATCAAATGAAAGGTAGGTAATTTTATGTGGAATGCAAATCCATAAAGAATATTTTGAAGTACAACATTGACCAGTAAAGTATTCTATCCTAAGTCAGGGGTTAATATAAAAAGGTTCACATCTCGGAAGGGTGTTTGGATGAACTTTTTTTTAACTTCAGATTCGGGACTTTTTTCTTAAAAAAAAGTCTAATTAGAAGGCTGTGCAAAAAGACGATTACTATAAAAGTCAAAGGAAATTAAATTATTCAAATCTCGATATTTTGAAAATTGAGACCCTGGAATATTTTTGTCCCAGGATACTAGAATTTCTTATGATTTTTAAAATTTTTTCGAAAAACAGTTTTTCTATAAAGAAACAGTTTTTATTTACAGTTTTTCTAAAAAAATATATGCTTACACTGACTGCAGGTAGTCGCTTCCGACTTGTTACTGGATCGGCAGGTTCGGGTTGCCGAACTCCTAGGCGGGAGAGTCGCGTTTCCTCCAGATCACCTAGGCAGTGGTGATCAAAATTAGAACATTGCGGTCTGTTCTAATTTTGATAAAATTAGAACATTTTTGTAAAATTAGAACAGACCGCGTAGACTGTAAAATTAGAACAGACCGCGAAGGCTGTAAAGTAAGAACAGACCGCGAAGGCTTTAAAATTATTTATGAGACAACCAACCGAAGTTTATCGTCTTTCCAAAAGTTTAGCTCGGTACTGGCCAGTATCGCACTATCGTAGTTCGAATTAACCACCCCGTGTGTGTAGCAACTTGAACTACTTATTTGAATTAAAAAATTAACCAAATAAGAATTATATGTGGCTAAAAAGCAAAGCAAAAAAAAATATATAAAATAAACAATAGTGTGTGCTTTAACATACACACAAACTAACTTGCATGTAGTACGTAAACAACATACATACGAACCCATATAAAGAATACAAGCAGTTCCTATATCGTATTCACACTGCGTAGAAATAAATATTAACGATAAAGTGCGTTCACACTGAATTAAAATTCAATTATGTAAGTAGCCAAATTGGAGTGCGACGTTACATCGTTCTCTTATTATTTATTTATTTATTTATTTACAGAATTTACTAGCATAATTAATTATGAAAGTAAATATACTTGACTAAGGCACTAAAGACATTGGTTTTTGACCAATTGTTTTTTTATGTTACTACTAGCGGACACAGCCCGCTACTTTGTTAGCGTGCCTTAAAGTTAAGAATTAAATTTCTTTTAAATAAAACAAAACACAATATTTGTTGTTAAGGTAAAATAATTGTTAAGGTAAATTTATTGTAATGTTTAAGTTCAAATACTATTTTTTGCCTCTTCATTTTTATATAAATAAATCATTTAGTATACCAACACGTGAGCATGTAACAACTAATTGTCTGTTGTTCAAGCCATCGGCGTAGATAGGTCGTATTTGTGGTTGGGTGGGGGGGGGGAGTGCTGCGTCCCCCCCACAATTTTTTAAAATTCGCTTTTTTATTTAAAGTAAAGTTTTTATAATAAAAGCCTTCACCCAGCCACCACAAATAAATAATTGTGACACAACAATGGGTTTAAATAAATAAATATTTGATCACTTATTCTCATGAAAGTGGATTGTTAGTAACGAATCCATTATAAATTGCAATATACGTGTGTATGTCAAGATAATTTGGTAAATTGCGAACTTAGGTAGATAGACCCGTAAGTAGTTGTGTTCATTTGTGTTTTGAATAAAAATAAATAACGTAAAGCAGGGTTGGAAAGCATTTTATAATATTAAAGATAGCGGGCAAAGCCCGCTTCGTTGTTAGCGTGCCTTAAAGATTTTTTTTAATTCCAGTTTATGTCAAGGTAGACCTGGCAAATCAAGTAAATTCGCGAATTCAGTTGGAAAATTTACTGCGTCGGTTTCTTCCATCGGTGCTTCGTTACCTGCAGTTTAAATATCAGAATATATAAGTTCCTTTCCTAAGGTTTTTTCTCTTTTAGAAAATTTGTTTAACTTTTTGGAGAGTATGTTTCAATGCTACATAAGTTTCGTATTCCGTGGATAGTGTTTGAACAGTTTGAGTCATTTCATTTTGTTTAACAATTTTAGTGTTCCAATGCAACTCCTTCCAAGATTCCATTTCGTTCACCATTCCATTGCATTTCGTTCCCATTATCTGTTATTCCAATTCTACTCGTTCCCGGTTTCATTCCATTTCGTTCCTAATGTATTGTGTATCGAGATTGATATGAGTCGCTTCTATTTCCATTCCATTTCTTTGCACTTGCTCCGTTCCATTCCTCTTTTAACTGCAGTGTTTCAATTCCACTCGTTCCCCATTCTATGCCATCTCGCTCCTCATTCAATTTCGTTCCCTCTTCCAATCCATTTCCATTGTCTATAATTTCAATTCCACTCGTTCAACGTTTATATCCATTTCGTTCCACTTGTGTAGTGTTTCAATTCCACTCGTTTCCTATTTAGTTTCTTAATTTTAGTGTTCCATATCACTTGTTCTTTAAGATTTAGGTTTCTAGCTAAAGACGCAGACGGCAATTTTCCCCTTTTGAACCACCATTTTTACCACGTTCCTGTCCAAAGTACTAAAAATGCCTTGTCTATAAGTTGGCCCATACTCCAAGGAAAACATATTATAGATTACAGGTTTCTAGCCGAAGGGTTCGGTTAGGCCATCAAGGGGGAGAATTATTCCGTTTTTACCCCTCCTGGTAGGAATTTCCAAAAATTCCGTCTTAGAGGACGTCTGCATTGCAGGAGGAACCTACTACATACATAATTTTAGGTCTCTATATCCAGCAGTTTGGCCAGGCCGTCAAGAGGGAAGTTTTTTCCCTTTTTACCCCTCCCGGTATGAATTTCCAAAAATACCGTCTTAGGGGGCGTCTACGTTGGAGAAGGAACCCAAATACCGAATTTAAGCTCCCTAGTTCCAGCAGTTTGGACAGGCCGTTAAGGGGCAGACTTTTCCTGTTTTTGACCCTACCTGTGGAAATTTCCAAAAATCTCATCTTAGCGGATGTCTACAATAGAGGAGGAACTTTAATACCAAATTTCAACTTCCTACCTCCAGCGGTTTGGGCAGGCCTTTAAGCGGCACTTTTCCCTGTCCCTGTCCAAAATTCCAAAAAGCACCTTCCCGATAAGTAGCCCATACTCCAAGGAACATGTTTTACATTTCAGGTGTCTAGCGAACTTTTACTATTTGTGCCCCTCTCGGTAGGAATTTCCGAAAATCCATCGACAGGGAATTTCAGCTTCCTAGTTCCAGCAGTTTGAGCAGGCTGTCAAGGGGGACACTTTTTCTTTTTTTGTCCCTCCCGGTTGGAATTAGGCTGGAAGAGGAACCTAAGTGCCGAATTTCAGCTTCTTAGTTCCAGCAGTTTGGACAGGTCGTTAAGGGGCGACTTTCCCTTTTTGAGCCCCCATTTTATAACGACCCTGTCTATAATTCAAAAAAGTATCTTTAGCCCTTACTCCAGGGACCCACGTTTTAAATTTCAGGTTTCTTTCGTTTTGTATAGTATTGCAAAATAGGTAAAAAAAAACTATTTTTTAATCACGATTCTCTCAAAACTGAGAGGTAAAGGATGAATTTGGCAGGTTTGGAGTCAGCAAGTCAAATACTAAAAACATATATCAAGCTTTAAACAGCAGCGACTTTTCATTATCTTAATATTGGTCACCATCGAATTTTGGTTTTAAATACTGAAGGCAAATTCTGTCAGCTTTAACCCACAAAAATATAAATATTTCCTATTTTCTTACATGATTTCAATTCCCGTAAGCTTCCGTAGAAACCTAAATCGTACATAACAAAAATTTGTACACGATTTCAAGTACTGAAACACTTTTTGTAAGTTTGGGTAAAGTGCGGAAATGCACATCGAAAATATAGGTATCATAATCGACCCTTATGTCAAAGTGCACTGGATCAAAGCTGCGTTTTAAATTTTTTTTTAATAATCATCATTACAAGATAATTTTGTTAAGATATCTTGTGTAGGGTAAATTATTCTAAAGTGACCTTGGTTAAGACTGTTAACCACAGAAATTTGTATGGTTAAATTTAAGCATTGATTAAAAGAAATACTTGTTTAAAATTTAGATAAGTTATTTAAAAAATATATTTACCAGTGGTTAAGGCCTGTAAAGGTCTTAAAAGTGGTTAAGGCCTGTAAAGGTCTTAACCAGGGCTAAAATTGAGATAAGCCCAGCAAAAAAAAAAAAGAGATGCCAAAGCAGTAGAAAAAGCACTACAATTGATGATCTAGATGTACTTCTTTTTTAACATAAACACTAATGATTTTAACATTGAGTTGTCATAGGAGAGGAGTACTCCCACTTCAAAATGTTTTCAGTACTTTTTGAACGAGTGCAAAGGAAGCTCTTTTTCACCAATTAAAAGTTAAAAAAAAGTTCTTCGCAAAAACAATTATATTTTTTATTCTACAAAATTTTTTTTATTGCCGCCACCGGGAATCGAACTTGCGACCTCTCGATTGCTAGTATAGCGCTCTACCGCTAAGCTATTCTTTGGTATGAAAGTTGACAGGCATAAAAATACCACTTTGTTAATGCGAGATATTGTTCCTTATTCTCTTCAATAAAAGTACTTATTAAACAAGTGTAAAAGGTGCACTCCAATTCAATATGGTTTTCAGTACTATCTTAGCAGGTGCATAAAACGCAATTTCTCACCATTTTTTATACATATGTATGTATACATATTTTTAAAAATTAAAAAATATTGAATTTAAACAAATTAATTATAAATATTAAAAAAAAATTTTAAAAATAAAAAAAAATATTGGTCCCGCCTGGAATCGATCCCGCGGCCATCTGTTTGGAAATGCCAAATGATACAAAAATCACTTTTTACGATCACTTTTAGATCAATTACTCTTTAGAAGCAATACTTAAGTGGTTTTTTGGAAGTTGTTCAGAAGTAATTCTTAAAAAGCTGTAAAAATATACTAACGGATACTTTGGAAGCACTGAAAGAAGTGATTTTTGGAAGTTGTTCAGAATAACTTCTAAAAAAGCAGTAAAAATATACTAACGGATGCTTGTGAAGCAGAGAAAAAAGTAGTTTGTAAAGCATTACTTCCAGTTCTTTTTTTGCTGGGAGCTAACGTGCCTTAACCAAGTAAAAATCATAAAATATGGAGTTTCTTTAGAAAAAGTTTTAGAATATGAGAATTTTCATAGTAAACACTTAAATAAAACCAAATACTTAAGTGAAATTTTTTTCAGAGATTTTACGATTTATTTTATGGTATTTCTGAGCATTACTTACGGTTGAAATGGTCATCATAAGACCATTAAATTTAAATAATTATTTAAGAAATTTACTTCAGAAGTTTTAATAGCACTTAAGTTAAAAAAAACTTTAGCTACCCAGGAAAATTTTCTGTTCCAAATAACCGGTTGTAGAATAGCTACTTTTCATTCCCAACCCCTTCTACTGTCGATTCTAACACCGATGCTTTTTGTTTGAAATTGTCCCAAAAGAAACCCCTTCTATAGCTCCAAAGTGGAACCGGTTGCTCTAGAATCAGTTCTGGATCTAGTTCTGGAATTGATTCTACATCACCCACGCCTTCCATATAGAAGCCCGGTTGCAGTGGAACCAGTTGTGGCTGTGGCTGGCTACCGATTGTAAAAAATTTTCCTGGGATGCCCAGGAAAATAGGTTGCTTTTGGGACAATTTCAAACAAAAAGAATCGGTGTTAGAATCGACAGTAGAAGGGGTTGTGAATGAAAAGTAGCTATTCTACAACCGATTCTTTGGAACAGAAATTTTCCTCGGTAGCTATTCTACAACCGATTTTTTTGAACAGAAAATTTTCCTGGGTGGTTAATGGTTTCATATTAGATTTAAAAAAAAGCTCATTATAAAAAAAATTTAAGAATTATGTCTAGAAAAAATGTAGAATCTGTCAGGTTTCGTGAACAAAACAAATTCCTGAATTCAAGAATCTACACAAAATTTCAAAATGCAAAATGTTTCTTTAATGTGAAATTCTAAAATGTGTTTAAAAATTAATGATGCTGTCTATTATAGGATTATTTCTCCCTCTTTTCTCCCTCTTGAATATATCCTGTACTACAGGTGTAGGGTATAATAAACTCGGCTTTGAATTTACAATATTCGTTTATAAAAAAATTTAAATTATTTTTTTAATTCCAAAACACTTTTTAATTTTTTGTTTTCTTCTTTTTTTAGCTCAAAGTAATTTTACATGGTGGTGGCATTATTGAATGTTTAGATCAAGGCAACTTCCCGCACCCGCTATCGTGTCGCAAATTTATTTCCTGTGCCAAATTTGAAACTGGTGGTGTTGTTGGTTGGGAATATACTTGTCCTAAGGGTTTAAGTTATGATCCTGTGGGTGGCATGTGCAATTGGGCTGCTGGTTTGGGTTGCAAAGAGTAGAAAGGAATAAAACTAAGACAACAAAAATGCCTACTTACTGCCACAAGTTCTAATACTAAAAATAACTTCTACCATATTTATCATTGTCTCAATGCAATTTGCAATAAAAATTAACGCAATATTTAAGTATATTTTTGTTTTCACAAAAAAAAGCAATTAGCTTAGTTTAAGCAACTTATTTAAAAATAATGACTGATTCTGAACTTATAAAAAAAATGTTTTTTTAATTTTAAACTCGAAATTTAAAAAATTTTTTATTTTCTATTTTTCATTTTGATATAATGTCTGTTTTTTATAATTTGTGATTAGCATATCTAATATTATTTTTATTTTATGATTTAACTGTTTTTATTTTTATATTTAAGTCTATTTATAAGCCTGTGTTAGTGTTTAAGTTAAGTTATGCATTTCTTTCCCATTCCAGCAAAAAAAAAAAAAGAAATTTCAATGTTAGTATTTTTTTTTTGTTTAAATTCAGCCATCCAGATTTTCATATTTAAATATTAATTAAATATTTAATACATAATATTAAAATAAATTAATACTCATATAAAATAAACATAGACAATTGTGTTTTATCTCCGTAATCTCAATTAGAAAAAACTAATTACAAAAAACAACTTTTTTTAAATGTGTGAAATTAGATTTTTTGGATTTTTAATTAGTGCTAAGAATTTGAATTTTGATTTTGATCTTCAAATTCTGAAGGACATTTTTTAAAGTTTTTTAGTTTTTATATTAAAAATGCGGTTTGAATTTAAAATTACAATATGATTACAAAATATTATTTATATTTTAATATACATATATAAAGAAATTATAAAAATGTAAAAGAAAATGTTATTAAGTGTCGTGCATCTATATGTGTAAGCTTTATTTTGTCTCCTCTCGGTACATTTTGTGTAACGAGCAATATCCCCGCAAAAATGTGTCCTTGCGAATGTAAATAGCTCGATTACCCTCGATTTTTTTGCGCTATTGATATATATCGAGGAAAATAAACCTCTAAATAGTTCTATTTTTAATGATTTAAGCAAATTAGGGGTGTTTTTTCTGCTCCATCTCTAGCAGTTTTCTCTTCCGTGAGAATGTGCCTTTGAAGTAGGGAAAATACTTCATGAGCATTTCTGTATTCAATAAAGTGACCTTTGAGTTACCAATGACGCACCAGGGTGCTTTAGGCGGTCAAAGCCAAAATTTGTGTTAAAACTTTTTTTTAAAAGGTTCGTATTTTTTTATAAATAAATGTATTTTGGTTTGTTTAACACAATTTAAATGACCGCTTAATAAATAAGGACACATCATTGATATGTCAAGAGTGCTTTTGAGATAAATATTGTTCACTTTATTGAGAACGGAAATGCTCATGGAGTATTGTTTCTTTAGGACCAATAGCGATAAAAAGCAGTAAACAAATTTTAGTATAAAAAATAGTCGAGGGTGACCAGCCTGTTTGCATCCAAGAAGACAATTTTGCAACGATACCGAAAAATGCGTGGCGAGCGGAAAAATAACACTTTTGCATATTCGTACACGCAAAAAATAAAAAGTGTATAATTGCCAAAGTACTTCGGTAAAATATAACTTCAAAAGTTTTCTGTTAAGTTACAAAATTATTTAGTTAAAATATAATATTTTTAAGAAAAGTTACAAAATGAAAAAACTTAGGTAACTTAGTTTGAAGTGCGTGAAAACGAAAAAGGTCAAATACTAAAAATTCAGAAATCTACATGTATTTTTTTATTAACTTACATAAAATACTTTTGACGTTTTATTTTACCTAAGTACTTCGATAATTAAACACTTTTTATTTTTTCCGTGTATGCACCTTATGGGTGTTCTAATATATAAGGATTTAACGCTTGTATACCTGCAATTTCGGCTGCTCTGCAAAGTTTAGCGTTATATTAAATTTCGGAACCAAATTCTCAAATTTAAAATCAGTACTAAATTTATAAGCACGTAATATTTTAGCTAATGTTATTTTTACATTAATTTGAGCGTATTTCCAACCTGAAATAAAAGAAATATATATATAAGAAAATTAGCTGTAATAGAATATATTTTAATAAAAGGTGCTTTTTTAAGAAAACGTACTTTTTAAGTAACAGATACTTTTTTTAATGAAAGTACTTTTTTAATTAAATGTACTTTTATAATAAGAGGTACCTACTTTTACATAAAATGTACTTAGTAATAAAAAGACCCTTTTTTAATAAAAGGTACTTTTTTAATAAAATTTATGTTTTTAGCAAAAAGGTAATTTAGTGAGGGCAGATATTATTCAGCCTCTAGTTCGATGTTTTTATTTTTTGTTTATTTAAATAAAAACCGTGCATATTAGTTTTTCAAAATTTTGTTCTTGCAAACAGGATTGATAGCTGTTTCGGTGGACGTTACTGCCCCTCATCAGTATCCGCGCAAGAATATAACCATACATACCTAAAGTTAGTTTGATTACTTAATTTTCAATTGAAAAATGTAATTTTTTAATAAAAATTAGTAGTACTTAGTACTTTCTTAATAAAAGCTTTTATGAAAAGCTAATTTTTTAGCAGGTACTTTTATAACAAAAGAACTTTTTTGATAAAATGTAAAGGGTCAAAAAAGTCCTTTTAATTGAAGAGTAAGAGGGTTAAAAATTTCCGAAAAAATATTTGTCATGAAGTTCTACTATAAGTCTCTGAAAACATCAAAGTTGAAAATTTAACTTCAATACCAGAAATTAGTCAAAAAGTGAAATGTGTTTAAGGGTTAGTCTCGTACTTATTCACAATTGGCGCTAAAATGTCCAACAAATCTGGATTTTAGGGGGAAACCATGTCAATCTTCCATTTTAGGCATAGGATGTGTTCAGCGAACTTATGTAAAACACTACGTGGAACATTTTAATCCTCTATCTCTTCAACTTAAGGGTCTATTTTGTCCCTTTTTAAAATGGGGCCTAAAAGTTCCTTTAATTGCAGAGTTAGATTGTTAAAATGTTGCACAAACATTTTCCTCGTAGTGTTTTACGTAAGTTCGCTGAACACTTCCTATACCTAAAATAGAAAATTCACATGGTTTCTTATGCCGTTTCACAATAAACATTTGAAAAAGGGCGGAAATTTTAACCCCCCTTAAAATAAAATTCCGATGTGATCTTTCAAAACACCGACACGTTTTTTTGTCGCCTGTACCAGAATCCATTGTCACAACAGCGTAACTTTTTTTCGTGTTGTACTGGGTAATTAAGGTATTAACCAACTAGTACAATACTATTTCCAAAGACTGACTTCAGAACTGGTTCCGCGAGTGTTACATTAGCATCAGTTTTGCTCTCGATTTGTCAATGTTAAATTCTACAGTTATTTGTATGGATTGGCGGTAGAACTCGTACTTATTGCATGGTTCCGACCAGAATCCCAAGCCGACCGGTGCAAAACCGGCGGCGCGTCGCCGCCGTTTAAAACAAGTCGTATTGGCTTAAAAGGGCAGCCGACCAAAACAAGAGCCGCCGAATTTTTTTCGCGCCGCCAGTTTTTTAATTTATTTTTCTTATTTTAGAGATTAAACAGAACTGGGTCGACAACGACAATTGCTTTTTCATATATTTTGCATGGTTAATTAACTGGTAACTATGGTTAAGCACTAAACTCTGTTTATTTTGAGATAAGTTAACAGGCCTTAAGCGGATTCAATCAGAAAAGAATAAATTTTTCAAAGCTCTGTTATCAACAGTGCATAAAAAACATTTTGAGCCGATATCGAAAATTATACACCTTACCTCCATGCTAACAAAAAAACACAAAGTAATGTGTCTAAAATTAAGTTTTCAAAAATGTTTAAATCATTACTTTGCGTTTATAAATCATACAATGCGTAATGAGTGTTCCGTAAGTTATTACTTTTTACTTTAAAATAATGATGAAGGTAACGAGTTATCATTCCAAGGTTTTGCGTGAGTATATCGCACCCATTACCAAAGTTTTGTTGGGTCGGAACCAGGGTTCCAGCCGCCGCCGGTTTATATATATAAACGCCGCCGATAATTTGGGGTCGGCTTGGAACCCTGGTTCCGACCCAACAAAACTTTGGTAATGGGTGCGATATACTCACGCAAAACCTTGGAATGATAACTCGTTACCTTCATCATTATTTTAAAGTAAAAAGTAATAACTTACGGAACTCTGATTACGCATTGTATGATTTATAAACGAAAAGTAATAATTTAAACATTTTTGAAAACTTAATTTTAGACACATTACTTTGTGTTTTTTTGTTAGCATGGAGGTAAGGTGTATAATTTTCGATATCATGAACGAAAATATGAAGCAAAAATTCGATAGCTCGGGTGTAAAATAATACATCGGCCCCTATGGCTACAGATTACTTTCCCGACTAAAAAAGATGTTATATAATCATATATCACCATATATAAACCCATATATACGTCCATATCTAATTTGATCCGAATATTGGAATATATAATTATATCAAGCGAGATAAGCATGTTATATCACCTGATACAATTTGATCCGAAAAATGGGTCTATCTAACTGCATCAAATTATATATAAATACATATAATTTGATGAAGATTTTCAAAGAAAATTTTAGTAAATATTGTTGAGATCACTTATTTCATTCATATTAAATACTAATGCTTAATGTTTAGAAAAATTTTTGCTAATAAACTTGGAAAATAAAACAATACAAATTAAAAATTTGTCGGAACAACTTTTTCTAGGTTAGAGTTTTGGTCTTTCTTACAAAATGTGTGTCTTTCTTATAAAATAAAAAATTAACTTTCACAATTTTTTTTTTTCACGGAAAAATAAATGAATTTAAGCCCAAATTAGTATGGTAGTAAAGTGAGGTGAAATGAGGTATCGTAAAGTAGAAATCTATTTTCAATAAATTTTCTTACTTCAAATCTACTTCTAAACTAAGTATTTGTGTATACTATCACTAGTTGAAAGTAAACAGCGGACACGATACTTTACGATACTACCAGACTAATGGAGCCTTTAAACCATATTAATTTCAAAATGTTTTTATTTTTAAATTTAAAGTAAAAATATTTATTTCGGCCTTTAATTCCACAATGAAAAAAAAATGTTCCCTTATTTATTTTTTTAACCCTTAAATGCATAATCTCTTCTATTTTAACCCTTTTTTATATATGATTTCTAAAGGACATTTTAAGAAAAATACCAAAAAAATTATTTTTAAAAAAGGTGATTTTTATTGAAAAATATGGTTTTTTGCCAAATAGCTAAATAGTTTAATTGATTATTTTAGCGTATATGAAAACAAAAAAAAAAAATTGGCAAAATTTATTGTCGCTAAAATGAATTTTATTGCGAGAATATCACTTTAAATATGTAAACAAATATTTTTGAATATTACACTTTTTGTAATAGATTTTTTTAGATTTTTCACAAATATACAGAGCAAAACCAAGATTTTTACTCTAACTGTTTAAAAATTCTGCGCTAAACTATAGGAAGACAATGTACAGAAGGGGCCCCAATGCCCAAAAATGTAGTTTTGTGTATCAAGTGAGTTTTTTTATTCAAAAACCGGTATGTTGCCAAATGGCTACACCACGCATTTAAGGGTTAAAATTATTTTTAGTTAAATAAAGAGTATTTTGCCAACTATTTGAAAAATATACGTTAAATTCAATTATAAACATTTATTTATGTATATGTCAAAGTGCAAAATTCAAAACCAGATCCACAATTTCGGAGTTTTTTTTTAATTTTTATAGTGCAATTAAACTTTATAAAATTTTGTATTATTAGAAATCATGTCAGATAAATTTATACATGAAATTAATACAATTTTATATTAGCTTTGTTATATATTTTGATATAAGATTGTTTAGAGAAGCTGATACGCCATTATATATAATTACCCTACGGGAAATTTTAAAAAACTGTCACCGAACTGGCCCCTTTATATGAAATAGAGTGGTCACTTTTACATGGCGTTGTCATAGGAGGTCACCTATGACCCCTTGTGACATGTCACAAGACAAATCCGAGGACAGGTTACTGAACTCTCATAAAAAACAAAGTTCAGGAACCTGTCCTGGGATTTGTCTTGTGACATGTCACAAGGGGTCAATTTCCCCCTCCTATGACAACGCCATGTAAAAGTGACCAGTTTATTTTATATAAAGGGACCAGTTCGGTGACAGTTTGTTAAAATTTCCCGTAGGGTATGTATAGACTATATTTACAGATCTCTTAATATCTCTTAATATATAACGTCATATCAAACATATTTATAAAACCAAAGTGTTAATATAAATGTATATGGTCATATAAAGCCACACATATAAACATTTATAATTATATCAAATCATATAAAATTATATAAAAACTTTTTTAGTCGGGTTATACATTATTGGGTAATGTGTGGTTTTGCTGGGAAACTAGTATTTTTTGCTACTGGGTGCATATAGGCCAGGCAAAAAAAATATGGAAATTATGTGTCAAATATATGCTAACATATTGAAAAGCCAATTAAAAAAGGTATCGATTCAATTAAATATTTGTTTAAAAACATATGTTTAATTAGATATATTGAAATAACTGAGTATCGTTACCCTTAAAAACCCTTACCAAAATAACTGAAATACCGTTAGCCTTACAATACCGATACCGATATAAATGAAACAGATACACTCAAAATAATACGTCTGTTGGCTGGACAGAAAAATTTGTTAATTTGTAGAACTACAGTTTTATCTGTAATTATACTGAGTCGTAGAATTTATTAAAATTTTGGGTTTTGGGACCCTCCCCGGTCCTAGTCCATATAATCTAAGGGCATGTAAAATCACTCCAAAGGAGCAAACATTTTCTCCGTTTTGCTATATCTCGCTTAGTTTTCGAGATATGGGCCATTTTATGACGAGGAAAATTTTTATTAAAAATTTCCGAGGGTCCAAGGCCCCGCCAAGGTCCATTTTTGGATAGAGATAACCCCTTTCGCTGGAGTATTACACGGTTAAGGGTAGTCGAAATTTTCATAAATTTTGCTCTATCTCTCTTAGTTTTCTGCCGGGTAATAACAGTGAAAATATTATATTTTAGCAATAAATTTTGTAAAAATTAACGAATGGGTTCTTAAAAATTAGTTTTATATAATTTTGAAAACACTCAAAATTAATTAAATTACTGAGGATATTTGGTATTGTGTTAAATGAAGATAACTAAAATCTTTGCTTAAATCAGTGTTTCAACTAAAAATTTGTTAAAAAATTAGTCAAATCGATTTAAAACCGGTTTGACAGATTTTTCTACTGACGTATTATTTTAAGTGTATCAAGTATTTAAAAGTTATATCGTTGAAAACTTGTGATACCACATTTTTCAAATTTAAAAATTTTTGCAGTTTTTTGGGCAGAAAATTTGCGGCCCTTCATGTAATAAAAAAATTACACGTCCCGGTGAAAAATGTTCATATACACTCAAACATGTTCATATATGGTTTATGTATGGACACATATGAACAAATATGGATTTTTTATGAACATATATGGATTTTATATGAACATGTATGGAAGTATATGTGATTCCATATATGGAAAAAATTTCATATACAGACATATATGGAAGCATCTGTTATTTCATATATGGAAATGGCACTCATATATGGACAAATATGAAAGTATATGTTATTCAATTTATGCAAAAGGGACTTGTATATGAACATTAGAGTGGTCCAAAAAAAAAAAAAGTTGGAATTTTCACGCTCCACAAACCTACAAATATGCCACTTTGAAAAAAAAAATGTGGTCTGATCAAAAAAATCACCAAAAACGTTTTGTTTAGAGGTAGCACATCGCAATTGAAGTTTCGAGGTTGTACTTGTTCTGTTATTTTTAATTAATTAAAAATAATGGAAAAAATGAGAAAAATTAAATATAATTATTATGATCGCGACATATCAAATCTAATATATTTTTAGGTGTACATTACGAATATGAAATCAAAATTGAAATCGGAGTCGCGGATTTCGCGAAATTTGAAAATTACATACAAAAAATGATCAACTTCGATCAAGATGTTTTCTTATATTTACCAATATGAAAATTTCGTTTTTGCATTAATATATATCTGTGGAATGTCCTTGTTAAATTTCGCAACTTTAAAAAAGGGGTTGATAAACGGTTGAAAAATGTGTTTATTCACTACAAAAAAGGATTCTTAAATTTACAAAATTTATAAAATAAAATACCAAAAATGCTTACATTTGTTGACCCTTTTTAAAGTTTAACAATACAAATTCAAATAAAAATGAAAATTATTGACAATTTGAAAAACACAAAATTAACAGAAAAGTTGATATGAACAAAATAGAAAATTATTTAAAAACAAGTAGAAAAAATACAAGAACGAAAACCAACAATTCCCCACTCCCGTGAATTGACTGGGGGAAATTCACAATCAAACATCTAAATCGAGTTTTGCCAGCTTTGATGTAGGTCTCTTGAAGATTCCATCAATAGTTTTTACATCAGCCGATCTCACAATTCCATCTTTTCCACTATACGTATTTACTACGCGGCCACGTTTCCATTTTGACCTAGGAATATTTAAATCACACACGAGTGTTATATCGCCAACTTGTAATGGTTTCGATGGTAAACACCATTTGACACGACGCGTTAAATCTGGTAAATACTCCGTTATCCATCGACCCCAAAACCTGTTTTTCAAATTCTGAAGAACACGCCATTGTTTTCGCAAGTTGATTAATCGGATATCGAACTCAGCTGGAGTTTGAGTAGAACTTGTACTTCCCAATATAATATGATTAGGCGTAAGTGGTTCGGGTTCTTGAGGATTCAGCGGAATATGTGTCAGTGGTCTGGAGTTAACTATGTTTTCCGCTTCGATCAAAAGACTTCGGAAAACTTCCAGCTTTGGAGCAACTTCTTTTAATAATACTGCCAGTGCCCTTTTTATAGATTGTACCAGTCGTTCCCAAGCTCCACCAGAACTAGGATCAAAAGGTGTATTAAAAATCCATTTGATGCCCAAAGGTGTTAATATGCGCGTCATTTCATTGTGGTCCAAGAAGTTTGCTTCATTTTTTAGTTCTTTCCTTATGCCAACAAAATTTCTGCCATTATCGCTACGTATTTGCAGAGGAACCCCACGTCGATTAATAAAATTTCTTAAAACTATTAAGAATGCATCCGATGACAAATCATTAACCACTTCCAAGTGAACAGCTCTTACTGTGAGACAAGTAAACAAAGCCACCCAACGTTTTTCCGTATGTCTATGAATTTTGACATCAAACGGGCCAAAGAGATCTACACCAGTGTATGAGAAAGGGCGAACAAAAGGTGTTACTCTATCTATAGGCAAAATACCCATTTGAGGCTGTTCAGGTTTTGCCTTTCTCATTTTACAGAGAGCACATTTAGTTTCCACACTTTTTAATAATCTTCGAATTGATGGAATCCAAAATTTTTCCCTAGCATCGCATATTACTTTAGAAGAGTTTTGATGACAATTTTTATGGTGGAAATGATCAATTATAATTCGAGAATAGCGATGAGTTTTTGGAAGAATTATCGGTCGTCTTGTGTATTCCGGAAGGATGGTAGCATTGTCAATTCGCCCACCAACTCTTATAACACCCATGACATCCATGAATGGATTCAATGTCAAAAGATCGCTAGACTTGGGAATTGGATTAGACGATTCTAAACAATTGTATTCTTCGGAAAAATACTTCTTCTGAATGCTACGACAAATAATAATTTCAGCCCTCGATTCTTCCTCAACAGTTAATTCCCCCTTAATAATAGTATTTCCAATATGCTTTTGATGTAGGTTCTTCAAAAATCTCAAAATCCATGCCACTTGTCTCCGAATTTTGACGTACCTTGATGTACGATTTATAATATTGTCGATTATATCTGTACAGCTGGTTAAATTCATTACGAAAAATTTTGACTTTAATTCATCTTCTGATCTATCTTCCTTTTTTGTCATGCCACATTTCAAAGGCCACTCCTCCTCCCCATCCAAAAGAAATTTTGGACCATTTTTCCACATTCCTTCCGGATTATATTTGAAAGGTAATACGAATCGTGTTCCTTTATCAGCTGGGTTATCCGAAGTTGGACACCAGCGCCATTGAGTTTCGTCTGAAGATTCCAATATTTCAGATACTCTATTAGCGACATACTGTTTATATTTTCGATGATCTGATTGTATCCAACGAATAACCGTATGAGAATCACTCCAAAATTGTATTTCGTTAACGCGTATTTCATGACATTTAAGAATGTTTTCCTTTAATCGAACTGCCATTACAGCAGCTTGTAGCTCCAATTTTGGTATTGAGTGAAAACGTAATGGTGCACATGAGGTTTTTCCAGCTATAAATGAAATCTTTACGCCGTTTGAATACTCAATTCTCCAGTACGCAACGGTTGCCATAGCTTGTTCACTTGCATCACAAAAAATATGTAGTTGTAATCTTTTTTCGATACAATCCTTAAAGTAAAATCTTGAAATTTTAAATCTTTCCAATTTATACAGTTCTTTCATCCAATTTTTAAACTTTAAACTAATTTCATTAGGTAATTTTTCATCCCATTCTATTTTGCATTTCCAGACCTCTTGCATAAGTAATTTGATACTGACCATGAAATCTGCAACAAATCCAAATGGATCGAATACTGACATGGCAATACTAAGTAGTTCCCGTTTGGTAGGTACTCTTTTCATGTTTAAAACGTCTTCTGGAACCTTGTGAAATTTTAGAATAAATACAAATTCATCTGAGCTTGACATCCAGTGCATACCAAGAATACGTTCTACTGTTTTTCCTACATCAATTGTACCGTTACTATCAACGATACCCAATTCTTTTGCAACGACGTTTGAATTGGTCAACATATTATGCACTTCAAAACCTCCACATTTATGAATTTGCTTTACTGCACGAACAACTTCTACTGCTTCTTCTTCAGTGTCGAAACAATCAACATAATCATCTACATAATGATTCTCAATTATTCCTTTTACAGCTCGTGGGTATGTGTCAACAAATTCTTCGGCATTCTTGTTTTTTACGTATTGAGCCATCGTTGGAGAGCATAACATAACATAACATAAGTTTTGATTGGCTTTGAAGGATCTCCGTCTCTCCATAGAAAACGTTGTGCATCCTGGTCTTCTTTAGAAATAATAACTTGGTGAAACATTTCCTTCAAATCACCACATACTGCTATTTTCGACTGTCTAAATTTAAACAATACCGCTAGTAGTGGTTGATTAATATCGGGACCAGGTAGAAGAGCTTTGTTTAGAGAGACTTTTTCTATTTCAGCAGCAGCATCAAAAACGAATCTTAGTTTCTTTTTATTAGGGTTCGTAACTGCAAAATGTGGTAGGTAAAAGGTATTTCTTGAACGGATCATAGCTTCTTCATCAGACATTATTCTGGCGTATCCCTTTTCAACATATTCATCTATTTTAGCACAGTATTCTTTAGCAAAACTTGGGTCTTTTGCCATCTTTCTCTCCACAGTAAGTAGGCGTTTTGACGCCATTCCATAAGAATCAGGGAATGCCAGAAAATCATCACGCCATAACAAACCAGATTCAAATCTTTCTCCGCAGCGTTTTGTAGTAGTATTTAAAATGTTTAAGGCTCTTTGATCTTCTTTAGACAAAAACGACTTAACCGGAGTTCGTACTCCAAAGGTTTCTAACCCGAAATAACTTTTCATAAGACTTTCCATTTCTATAAACGATTCAGATTCTTTTTCGGATTTAAATAAGTGGCATGATACAAGTTTTTGTTTAGACTGCTTAACGGGTCCATAGACGATCAAACCCAGTTTCGTTTTAATGGCAATAAGTCCTGATGGCGATAACATTCTAGGTTTCTCGATTCCAACTGTTAAAAAGGCGTGGGCCAAGCTAATGATCATTTTGGGTTTTATGTTGTTATAATTATGGACAGAAATTCCGGAGAGACTTAAAATATTACAATCCTCGAAAATAGTTGACGAATTAAAACTTTGGCGAGGCAAATCTAGCTTAGAAGATACATAAACATTGTTCATAATGTATTTCTCAGAACAATCTTCAACACTACTAACTGAAATACTGACAACTTGTGTTTGTTCTCGAGATATCTGATTATCTATCCAATGGAGTTCTAAAATGTCTTTCTGACCAGTGACTCCTAAGTTATGGATTACTTCTGCGTCAATCATAGAAACGTTTGCCCCGTCGTCAATAAAGGCATAAATGACTTCACTTTTATGAGGACCATATAGTTTTACAGGAACTACTTGAAACAAAACGGAATTTTTTCTTATATTAACGTCAGCTAAACAGCTGCGAGCTTGAGTGTTATTAGACGAAGTAATGCTAGAGTCGGTTGCGGAAAATGACGAAATCACTGGTTGGAACACTTGATCTTTATGTAAAAGCTTATGGTGAAAACGAGAACAGGAGTTTTGATCACATTGTTTCTTTGAAAAACAATTTACTTCCTGATGTCCACCCTTTAGACACGAAAAACAAACCTTTAGAGCTTTAACTTTATCCCATCTGGATACCAGTGACAGCTTAGAAAACTCGTTACAATCGGCCAGTGATTTACATCGTTTGTCACAAAGTTTACATTTCCTATTTTCAATGGATACACAAGCATAATTCTTGTTTTCATTTGTTAGAGGAAGAGAGTCTGTTACCATATTGACGACTTTTCGTACACTGCTTAGCCAAATTGAAAAGTCCAGTACACTGGGCATTCGACCCAAAGACAAACATTTGTCAGCCCATTGAAGGCGTCTGGACATAGGTAGCTTAGATACGAGTTCGCAAAGTAACATAGGATTTACCAGATGATAATTGCCTCCCACTGACTCTAAAAATGTCGTCATATTGGTTACCTTATTAGCAAATACAATTAGGGAATCTAAGTCTGATTCTTCTACCGAAGCCAACAATCGTATCTTTTGTATCTGAGACTTTATCAACTGTTCAGGTCGTCCATACGCTTCTGCTAAAATATCAATAATCGCATTTACATTTTTTGAGTTTGACAACAGTGAATCAACGGTTTCACGAGCATTTCCTTCAAGAGAATCGCGGAGACGCATTATATTGTGAAGTTCAGAGTATTCAAATTCGGCAGTTGAACTTTGAAAAGCCTCATAAAATGTTTGCCAGTCTTCTGCCGAACCAGAAAATTTTGGTAAAGCATATATTTTCTTCTGACGGTGGGGTACGATTATCGGTCCAGATTGTGAGGAAGAAGCAAAATTCGGGGAAGATGTAGTAGTCGATATTTGTGGCATGGTAGAAATATGAAAAGTTGGGTGAAGAGCAGAATCATTTGAAGTGACGTTTCTATTACATTCTGGTACCGAATTGACTAACATGGTGGGATTCGAAAAGGAATTAGTGCTAATGACGTTATGAAATGACGTAGAATTAGATGGTGCAATAGTAACAGTAGGTGGAGTATTAACTACGTTATTGTCAGTTAAAATATGAGCACTATCATGTACATTATTAGCGTGGTTTATAGTGTTCGAATTTACGGATCTAATTTCATTTTGCAAGGAAGAAATCGATTTTTGAATCTCTACGTTATTAGTTTGAAATATAGTTAGCATTTCATTCATTTGTCGCGAAAATACGAGTTGCATCTCCTCCATTTTTCTAGTAAAATTATATGTTACCTGTTCTACGTTTCTTGGAGCCGCGGCAGTTACGTTTTCTGAATTAAATATTTGCGAATCCTCCTCAACGATAAGAAAATTGGACAAATTATCATCTTGTTGACTATGAGCGGTGGAGGGGTTGTTGGGGTCGTTGGACGGATTATTAATGGATTGTTGATCCCGTTGAGGTGATCGTGTTATCGGCATTTTAGCTATTATCCTGTTGCTTCTTAATTGCATTCAGCTGAGGTTCAAACAAAAAATATATCAAAACAGACTTCAAAATTCTTCAAAGATACACAAAAACTTCATAAATAACGAAATTAATATCCAATTAATTTCATATTCCAATATTCCAAGCACTAAGAGATAATTGGTACACCAAGTGTTTTCAAATAGTTCCCTCACATGGATTCAGGAAGAGGGAAGGACCAGCAATCAAATATCGTAAAACCACAAATTGAATAAAGTTGTTAAATTTCGCAACTTTAAAAAAGGGGTTGATAAACGGTTGAAAAATGTGTTTATTCACTACAAAAAAGGATTCTTAAATTTACAAAATTTATAAAATAAAATACCAAAAATGCTTACATTTGTTGACCCTTTTTAAAGTTTAACAATACAAATTCAAATAAAAATGAAAATTATTGACAATTTGAAAAACACAAAATTAACAGAAAAGTTGATATGAACAAAATAGAAAATTATTTAAAAACAAGTAGAAAAAATACAAGAACGAAAACCAACAGTCCTATTATGTGAGATGTGGTTTTTGGTAGCAATGAAATTATAGCAATCTAAATAATAGCGAAATATTAAAAAATGTCAAATTTTAAGTTAATTTGCAAGGATATCTGTTATCCTTTTTAAAATTAAAATCAGTGTTATATATAATGAAGGTCCTTGGTAAGTAAATTGCAAAAGTATAACAAATTGCATTTTTCGATACCACCGTTTACAGGTAATTAGGAAAATATCTCAAAAAACTTGAGTTTTTTTGAATTTTCAAAAACCGCGAATAATTCATAAACCACAAATTTCTTTTAAGTTTCGATTGCTGATTCATAATCTTCGTTAAAATAAAGATCAGATTTGAGAAATTTGCGCATACGAGGTAAAAACAAGTTGAATTTTTAATTACATCTTTTCGGAAAATTTCGAAAATTTGACTAAAATATGTATTTTTTTGTATAAATTAAAAAAAAAAACCGCGAATTACTTAAAAGTTACTTAATTTTTTTAAGTTTTGATTTCAAATTCCTTATATTCACATTAATTAAGACCAGATTTAAAAAAAATTGTTAAATAATAGCGTACAGGTAAAGAAATAATTAAATTTAAAGTCAACCCTACTTTTTGTATAAATTACTCTAGAGATAAATTACTAATTCTTAAAAGACAACTTTTTGTGCTACCTCTAAATAACAGAGGATTTAGCTGAAACTTGGCACAGAAAGTTTTTAGACATTAAGGAATAGGGGCAACATTGTGGAGATCGCGAATGCCAACTTTCATGTTTTTTTGGACCACTCTAATGAACATATTTCGAAGAATACATTTTTCCATATATGTAAAAGGAACTCATATTTGGATAAATATGGAATTATATTTAATGCCATGATTAAAAAAAGGAACATATGTAGCGCCTAATTTGAATGTCATACATAAATTTATATCTGTCGTACAACCTTATAATAAAGGACAGCAACGTTCGCATGTATTCGCATATATTTAATAAATGTATATGTTCATATATGTCCATATACTTAGGTGTTACCTCATTTTTCGGATCCATACATATATGGTTGGACCATAAATGTTCATATATGGACATTTTTCACCGGGGTAACACATATTTTGATACGTGTCGAAAATACGGTTCATTAGCGGTATACCACGATAATATGCCCGAAGCAGAGATAAATACTTGTAGTAGCACGACAAAGTTAATAGAGAAAATGTGAAAGTCTTCAAAAATCCACTTTATCGCCAATCATAGTTATGCATGATATAGATTCCGTGCATGAATTTTGGATTCGAATCTGCAACTTTTTTCCATTTTTCAACCGATTATTACTATAAGAAATTTATAATTTAGTAACTATAGCTCCAAAAAGAAAACCCTTTACGCAGTTTAAGCTTAATTTCATGCTCTATTTTTCAAACTTAATTGCCCGAGTAAAAAAAATTATATATAATCATATGTGGCATATATTAAAATATATAATTAGACATGTCGTTATGTATATCCATATATAATTATATATGACGTCTTTTTCCAAAATTGTTCCTTATATTATGCCATATATAATTTCATCTAATTACATATCGGCCTTTATAATATTAGATATGGTATATATGATTATATATTATATTATGATCTTATTGCATATATAGTTGTATATAGAGCTATATCTTAATATATATGGCGGATTTTAGGAATATATAATTATATATGGTATCATTTAAACAATATATAAATATATATGGTGCCAGTTAAACTATATATTATCATATATGGTGGCATTTAACAATATATGGTCATATATGGTACCTCATGAACAAAATCTTTAATACAGTTGCAGATATGATAATATATGCTACTAAATATAGTGCCATATATATTTATATATGGTGTTATTTAAGCAATATATTAGCATATATTGTGCCATTTAAACCATATATTATTATATATGGTGCCATTTAAACAATATATGGCCATATATGGTACGTCATGATCAAAACTTTTAATACAGTTCCAGATATGATAATATATGCTACCATATATAGTACCATATACTTTGATATATCGTACCATTTAAACAACCCGAGTAAAAATAGTTACATATAGTCATATATGTGATTAAGTTATATTTGTATAAATATACAGTTTCAGCCGAAGAATAGCCCGATATATTTTTTTCAATTGATTATCAATTTTTATCTAAATGTATCAGTTTAGATCTGACCTGATTAAATTATGTGTTTTTGACCTGATACAATTTTATCGGTTTGATCGTAATTGGTTCAATTTTATATAAATAAAATATAATTGTATCCGACATTTACCTTATACAATTGTATCAAAGTTTTAAACTAATATCAGGGCAAAATTGGGATATAACTATATAATTTTGTATACAAATATATCTATTTGGACCTAAACTGATACCATGTGATATAAACCAATAAAATTGTATCAGGTCAAAAATCTGATACAATTTCATCTGATTAACACATAATTTAATCAGGTAAGATCTAAAATGATGCAATTAGATAAAAACTGATAAACAACTGATACAATTTTATCGGGCCATTTTTCGGATCAAATGGTACATGGATGACTCTAAGTTATATATTACCATATAAAGCTCCATATTGTTTTTTTAATAGGGAACATACCATATATGGTGCCATTTAAACAATATATGGTCATATATGGTAACTCATCAGTAACTACAATATTAACTGTATTTCAGAAGCTATTAATTGTATTTCAGAAATTTTAAATGTATTTCAGAAATTATGGAATGTATTTCAAAAATTTATTAATTGTATTTCAGAAATAATCAAATCTATTTCAGAACTTGTTGATTGTTTATCATAGTTAATAGAGAAAAATTTCTAAATTACATTTCATAATTTCTGAAATACAATTGATAGTTTCTGGAATACAGTTTGATAATTTCTGAAATACAGTTGTGAATTTCGGAAATACAATTAATAATTTCTGAAATACAATTGATAAAACTGAAATTCAATTGACTAGTTCTGAAATAGAATTCATAAATCTGAAAAATAATTGATAAGTTCTGAAATACAATTGATAAAACTGAAATTCAATTGATTATTTCTCAAATACAATTGATAAATCTTAAAAACAATTGATACAATTGGAAATAGTGTAGAGCGTTAAAAAGATGCAAATAAAATTATTTTTTTTTTAAATTCTATTTAATAAAAAAAATATAATTTTATAAAAACATTTATAGAAAATAAAATTATAATTTTATAAAAAGAAAATCTTTTTATAAAAAAATGCATAGCCGTGAACGGTATCAAACTCGAGACCTTCTGAGTTTAAACCTTATTTTAACAAAATAATGTAATTTTTATAAAATCAGTGCTCTGCCAGTGTATTATTTTTTGAACTGTTGTCAATATCTGTCTGGGATTTTATTTAATCCCAAATAAATGGAGATTTTACGTAGTACCCAAATATAATGCGGGATCTAATTTTATCTGTCATTTTTCTGGATAGTTTTAGATGTCAATCCCCAAATATATTGCTATTTCTAATTCGATCTGCTATTTTAATACGGAAATAAATTGCTAGATCTAATTCGATCTGCAATTTATGGGATAAATTAAGATCTTACCAAATCCCCAAATATATAACTGGATTTAATTCGATCTGCAATTTATCGGAAAAGTTAAGATCTTACGCAATCCCGAAATATATTACTGGATCTAATTTTTGATCTGTCATTTTTTGGATATATTTAGATCTTACTTAATCCCCAAATATATTGCTGGATCTAATTCGATCCGCCATTTTTCGGATCAATTTAAATCTAAGTTTATCCATAAATATGTTGCTGGATCTAATTCCATCTGCCATTTTTCGGATCAAAACTTAGATCTAGTTTATACCCAAATATATTGCTGGATCTAATTCGATCTGCCACTTTTTCGGATCAAATTAGATCTAATGGCGTTTTCTTTTCTGAAAAAAATGTTGCCTTTTTTCTGCCCTTTTTTTACAAAATGCCTTTTTGTGTATAGTAATAAAAGGTAAACATAGACAAATTTGGTATCAAATTAAAGGTATTTCAGATATCAATCTTACCGTGTATAAAATATGTCTAATTATTCCCTAATTTTCGTGCAATTTAACAAAATGTCACATTTTTCTATATTTTGGTGTTTTGTTAAATAAGTTGAATATTGTTGGACATTTTTGAAGCATAGTTAAATAAGTCTTTAAAATACCTTTAATTTTATACCTAATATGCCTATATTTACTTATTATTTCTATGCACAAAAATACATTTTTTAAGAAAAGGGCAGAAAAAAGGCAACACTTTTTTTCAGAAAAGAAAACGGCATAAGTTTATCCACAAATATATTGCTAGATCTAATTCGATCTGCCAAAATTGAGATCAAATTAGATCTAAGTTTATCCACAAATATATAGCTCTATCTAATTCGATCCGCCATTTTTCAGATCAAATTAGATCTAAGTTTATCCACAAATATATAACTGGATCTAATTCGATCCGCCATTTTTCGGATCAAATTAGATCTAGGTTTATCCCCAAAGATATCATTGGACCTCCCAATTTTGAGATATAACTAGATCTTAGTTTATCCCAATATATACAATGGGATCTAATACGATATCATTGGATACACCCAATTTTGAGATCTAATTGTATCAGCTACCCGATTAAAAAAAATTATATATAATCATATGTGGCATATATTACAATATATAATTAGACATGTGGTTATGTATATCCATATATAATTATATATGGGGTTTTTTCCGAAAAATTTTACTTATATTATGCCATATATAATATCATCTAATTAGATATCGGCCTTCATAATATTAGATATGGCATATGTAATTATATATTACATAACATGGTTGATCTTATTGCATATATAGTTATATATAGAACTATATCTTAATATATATGGTGGCATTTTAGCAATATATAATTATATATGGTATCATATAAACAATATATAATTATATATGGTGACAGTTAAACTAGATATTATCATATAAGTTGCCATTTAAACAATATATGGTCATATATGGTACCTCATAAACCAAATCTTTAATTCAGTTCCAGATATGATAATATATGGTACTATATATAGTGCGATATATATTTATATATGGTGTTATTTAAGCTATATATTATCATAAATGGTGCCATTCAAACCATATATTATCATATATGGTGCCATTCAAACCATATATTATCATATATGGTACCATTTAAACCATATATTATCATATATGGTGCAATTTCAACAATATATGCCCATATATGGTACCTCATGAACAATATTTTTAATACAGTTCCACATATGATAATATATGCTACCATATATAGTGCCATATATATTTATATATGGTGTTATTTAAGCAATATATTACCATATATGGTGCCATTTAAACCATATATTGTCATATATGGTGCCATTTCAACAATATATGCTCATATATGGTACCTGATGAACGACATTTTTAATACAGATGCAGATATGATAATATATGCTACCATATATAGTCCCATATATATTGATATATGGTGTCATTTAAACAATATTAATATATAGACATATATGGTATCATTTAAACAATATATTGTCATATATGGCACAATTTAAACAATATATGGTCAAATTTGGTACCACATCAACATTTTGAATACAATTCCATATATGGTTTAATTTGAATAATGTAAAACTATGTATGGCGCTATAAAAAATATTATCAGATATGTTACTTCATTAACAATATTTATAATACAGTGTCATATATTGTAATATATGTATATCATTCAATATATATTGATGTATGGTAATGGTACAATAATTCCAATATCAGTTGAGATACAATTTGTGGGTCCATATCAACAATTTGTTCACGTACATTTAACATATATATAATGGTACATTTAAGTTATAATTTATAAACACTTTATAAAGTTAAATAGTTCCATAAACCTCGTCTAAATGTATAGAATGTTTATGAATATACGATTTAATATATAATAATTACAACTACAAATTGGTGCCATTATCTAAAATTTAATTTAATGTTAACTTATAATAAAATAAAAATGTATTTCCTAAAAATAAAAATATAGTGTTAATTAATGTTAATATACAATAGGTTTAAGTTTAACATCCCAGACAGAAAAATATAATCGGCACAATGCTGGCAAACCGTTGACGATGGTTGGTTATGCGTTGGCAAAACGTTGCATTAACTATCTTGGCAAAAAAATAGATTTCAAAAAACATTTTTCAAAAAATTGAGAAAACTTTTTTAATATTTGCTTTTAAAAACATGAAATTTAACCCAGTCCACCAGATTGTCAGCCAAGACCTCTACATCTAACGAGACTTGTTATAGATGTGTGATAGCTACAAATTAAATGAATGTTAAAAGCATTTCGAGCTAACTTATAAGCATCGAAAAAAGGTATTCCAGAAATTATTAAATGTATTTTAGAAAATTTTAATTGTATATCACAAAATATTATTTGCACTTCAGAAACTACAATATTACGCAAATTTAATTATTTATTTATTTAGTTGTGTCCAGAAATAATGAAATCTATTTCAGAATTTCATAGCTAATAGAGAAAAATTTCTCAAATACATTTCATAATTTCGGAAATACGATTGATAATTTCTGAAATACAGTTTGATAATTTCTGAAATACAGTTGTGAATTTCGCAAATAGAATTAATAATTTGTGAAACACAATTGATAAAACTGAACTTCAATTGACTAGTTCTGAAATACAATTCATAAATGTGAAAAATAATTGATGAGTTCTGAAACACAATTGATAAAACTGAAATTCAATTGATTATTTCTGAAATACAATTGATAAATCTTAAAACAATTAATACAATTGGAAATGGTGTAGAGCGTCAAAAAGATGTAAATAAAATTATTTTATTCAAAGATTTCAATTTAATAAAAAAATAAATAAATGGGGGAAAAGTTTTTAGTTGATCTGTTATTTTAAGTAAATGAATGTTATTTTAGTTTGACTCAAGATCATAAATTAATATCACTTTCTGTTTAAATTATTTTCAAATCAAAGAAAGATGATACAATTTTTACAAGTAAATTACAAAGAATAAAAATTATTGAAAAAATTCGATAATAATTTAATTACATACATTTAAATTTAAATTTAACGGTTCGTTGTAATTCAAACATCTGTGCTTATCATACACAGAGTTGAATAGAATCAGCTGAGATATCTTAAGAATTAAGGTTCAAAGCAAAAAAGAGTAATAATAACAAAAGGATAAAAATAGCATTGTGAAATTTCGTTGATGTTAGTCTAAGTTGAGTTGTTGATAACAAACTCGATTTGCTTTCAACATTCATATAAGTAGACGATTATCAAAATATTAACCCACTCAAAGGCAAAAGGCACTGATGATGGCTTTGTAGCGAAAGCCGAAAATGCGCATTCTGCCTTGCTGGTCTTATCGAATTTTTTCAATAATTTTTATTCTTTGTAATTTACTTGTAAAAATTGTATCATCTTTCTTTGATTTGAAAATAATTTAAACAGAAAGTGATATTAATTTATGATCTTGATTCAAACTAAAATAACATTCATTTAAAAAAATAAATATATAATTTTATAAAAAAATTTTAATTTTATAAAAAGAAATTCATTTTGTAAAAAAAATGCATATCGAACTCGAGACCTTCTGAGTTTAAACCTTATTTTAACAAAATCTTGTAATTTTTATAAAATCAGTGCTCTGCCAGTGTATTATTTTTTGAACAGTTGGCAATATATGTCTGGGATCTTATTTAATCCCAAATAAATGGAGATCTTACGTAGTACCAAATATAATGCGGCATCTAATTTTATCTGTCATTTTTATGAATAGTTTTAGATGTCAATCCCCAAATATATTGCTGTTTCTAATTCTATCTGCCATTTTAATACCTAAATAAATTGCTGGATCTAATTCGATCTGCAATTTATAGGAAAAATTAAGATTTTACCAAATCACTAAATATATCACTGGATTCAATTCGATCTGCAACTTATTGAAAAAGTTAAGATCTTACGCAATCCCGAAATATATTACTGGATCTAATTTCATCTGTTATTTTTTTCATAAATTTAGATCTTACGTAATCCCCAAATATAATCCTCGATCTTATTCGATCTGCCGTTTTCCAGATAAAGTTAGATACAACTTAATCCTAAAATATATATGTGACCTTCTCCGAGAAAAGGGACCTAGTGTGTGAAAATTAAGTTTTGAGAAGAACGTATTTAAAGTTTCATAACGCATTATCACTTTAAACACACCTTCAGTTGGGAGATGCGATTTCATATGGTTAGGTGCCTCAACTCATTTCATCTTATTCTACACCCTTTTAGGTACCAGAATCCACTCTTAAGTCCAAACCCGTTTTTTGACACACTAGGTCCTTTTTCTCGGAGAAGGTCACATATACCTAGATCTACTTTTTCGTATAAATTTAGATCCAAGTTTATCCCCATATATATTGCTGGATCTAATTCGATCTGCCATTTTTCTGATAAATTTAGATCCAATTTTATCCCCAAATATATTGCTGGATCTAATTTGATCTGCCAATGTTCAATTTATATCCAAGTTTATCCCCAAATATATTGCTGGATCTAATTCGATCAGGCATTTTTCTGATAAAGTTAGATCCAAGTTTATCCCTAAATATATTACTGGATCTAATTCGATCTGTCATTTTTCGTATCAAATTAGATCTAAGTTCATCCACAAATATATAGCTGGATCTAATTCGATCTGCCATTTTTCGGATCAAATTAGGTCTTACTAAATCTCAAAATATATTGCTGGATCTAATTTGATCTTCCAATTTTCTATTCAATTTATATCCAGGTTTATCCACAAATATATTGCAGGATCTAATTGGATCTGCCATTTTTCGGATAAATTTAGATCTAAGTTAATCCACAAATATATTGCTGGATCTAATTTGATCTGCCATTTTTCAGATCAATTTATATCTAAGTTTATCCACAAATATATTGCTGGATCTAATTCGATGTGCCATTTTTCGGATCAAATTAGATCTAAGTTTATCCCCAAATATATTGCTAGATCTAATTCGATCTGCCACTTTTTCGGATCAAATTAGATCTAAGTTTATCCACAAATATATTGTTGGATCTAATTCGATCTGCCAAAATTGAGATCAAATTAGATATAAGTTTATCCACAAATATATAGCTGGATATAATTGGATCCGCCATTTTTCGGATATATAGCTGGATCCGCCAATTTTCGGATCAAAATAGATCTAGGTTTATCCCCAAAGATATCATTGGACCTCCCAATTTTGAGATATAACTTGATCTTAGTTTATCCTCATATATACAATTGGATCTAATACGATATGATTGGATACACCCAATTTTGAGATCTAATTGGATCAGCTAGATATTACAGCATATCTTAAACAATATCAAATTGGATATGATTAGATATTGCGCGAGATCAATTTTTTTTACTCGGGTAGATATTACAGCAGATCTTAAACAATATCAAATTGGATATGATTAGATATTGCGCGAGATCAATTTTTTTTACTCGGGTGTGCATTAATAATTTCAATAACTTTTGTAAATATAGTCGCTTAATCTCAAAATTTAAAAATTTTTTAAGGGGAAAAAAATTAAATATAAGGCGAAGTGCCATTTTACATATATGTACAAGACAATTTCACTTAAAATATTTTGTTCGTAAAGACCGCTGCAAATGTAACTTAAAACAAAAGAAATTTCACTTAAAAACAGGACTACTAACATTTCATTAAATTAAACTTACATTTTCTTTTGTTTTTGACTCTTAATAAAATGAACCAGAAATTAGTCAAAACAACTAACAAAATTTACTTACACACATACATTTTATTTAGCTTATTTTTTTTAAAAACAAAACGACTGCATAAAATTAATGTTACGAATTTTTAAGTATTTTATGTTGTTTGTTTTTTTTTTTGATGAATTACGAATGTAACCAGCAAAATCTTTCATTACCAGATAAGTGGTTATATAATGAAACTAAAATTTTTTATTACTTATAATTCGGCGTCAGTACTAGTTATTTTTGTTAGGCGAAGCCATTTTTATAAGCAGGCTAGCTTATGCGCGACTACTTATTTATTTATAAAGATAATGTGAATTTGGTAACTACTTATTTTTTAACCACTAGCAAGTATATGAGTAAGTCGTATTATTTAACAACTTGTAACCACTTATTTTTTAACTGCGTATAAGCACACGAATAACTACTTATTTTGGTAACTACTTATTTTATATACTTTTGTAATGCAGCGGGTAAGGGGTGCACAAATATTGTGCGTTTTTTCATGCAGCGGATATGGACAACTACTTACAAAAACGACCTCGTCGAACAAAAATAATGAGTTTTGACACCGAATTATTAGCAGTAGACCCTAATTGTACTGCTTATTATTTAGATATTAGTAATGAGCACCCATTACTGAGATTTTGCTGGGTAGTTTAAATTTACACTTCTTCTACAAATGAATATTATTTTCATTTAAAATAACTTCACTGTAATACTACTTGAATAACTAACAAATTCTGACTGCAGAAGTTCGCTGAGTGTTGGAAATAAAAGAAATCCAAAATTTGTATATGTATGTCAAATTATATGCACTTTTAGATCATTTTCTAATTAAATTTAGACTTAAAAATATATATATACACTAGGGTTTGGGATTTCCCGGACTTTTTTATTTCCCGGGAAACGGGAATAAAAAAATTTGATTATATTTTTGAACAAAATTATTAATGAAAACCACCTATATAAGTAACAGTGTGAGACAAATGGTAGGGGTCAGTGATCGGGAAAGGTTCAAACTACCGGGGAAAGTTATATCGGTAAAAAAGAAGTTATACGTGTCCGGGCGTTTCGCTGGGTCACCCCTAGGAATCGAGATATATCGATTTGACCTTTGGTGGTCTTTTTTTTTGACATAACTCGAGAACCACTAGTCCGATTTTGCTCAAACAATTTTAAACAAATTAAAAATTACAATTCCTTTAATCTGTTCATATAACGTTTTTCTATATACTCAACAGTTTTGCCAGTAAAAATAAATGTATGAAGAAAAAAATATTTTTTGCCTAAAATATTAAAAAAAAGTAATAAACAAAAGGTTATTGATTTTTATGGTAGCGGTAACAAACATTTATTTTTACCGGCAAAACTGTTGAGTATATAGAAAAACGTTATATGAACAGATTAAAGGAATTGTAATTTTTAATTTTTTTAAAATTGTTTGAGCAAAATCGGACTAGTGGTTATCGAGTTATGTCAAAAAAAGGTATATCTCGATTCCTAGGGGTGACCCAGCGAAACGCCGGGACACGTATAACTTGTTTTTGACCGATATAACATTTCCCGTTGGTTTCATCCCATCCCGATTTTGACTGTCGCATAGTGTAATTTTTATTAAAAAAAAACACTATTTCAGTACAAATTCAGTCTGTGTAGCGGGAATTCAAAGTAAAAATATTAAGATGTTGAACATTTGACTTCGTATAAATTACTCTAAGCACTTCCAAATGAAAGCACCTACTACTGAACTGTCGGAAACAAACAGTTTCATTACATTTGGCCCATTTGATATGATGGCCACAATGTTATTTTCCAAAGACAAATAAAACTCTTCTAGTCTTATTTCTACAATACTTCTCATTTCATCAGCATTACATCTTCCTGATATATAAACCATCCCCATTTTATAAAATGAATTATTTCCGTTTATACATATGTTCAAATATCTCTTTCTCGAATAAACGAAGTTCTAGTTATGGTGCGGATTGACATTCCGTCGACTGCGGCTAATTTGGATACCATTTAAATGTTTGCCCTACCATAAAACGTTCAATGCCTATTCAGCTTACACTTTTTTCTTCGGGTACTTTGCTAATTTTAGCTGGAACGTTATTCTTGTTGTTGTTCTTCAAGAGAAGTTGCATGACCATAAATTTTTTTTTTTTTTTTTTTGTGAACCAAATTTAGATATCGGATAACCAAATTTAGATACCTCCGTTAACCATTAGTCTTTTAGGGCAAATATCACTAAAATATCACATTTATTAATGAAAATGTTACACCGATAAAATTCCATGGTTAGATAGTTAACAAAATCTTTAGTTGAATTAAGCAAAAATCTGAATAACTATAATAATCATAAACAACCCAGGAAAATTTTCTGTTCCAAAGAATAGGTTGTGCAATAGCTACTTTTCATTCACAACCCCTTCTACTGTCGATTCTAACACCGATTCTTTTTATTTGAAATTGTCCCAAAAGCAACCCCTTCTATGGCTCCAAAGTGGAACCGGTTGCTCTAGAATCAGTTCTGGAACTAGTTATGGAACTGATTCTACGTCACCCACACCTTCCATATAGGATCCCAGGAACTGGTTCCGGAATCAGTTCCATGGAATTGGTTGCAGTGGAATCAGTTGTAGAATGGGTGTGGTTGGCTACCGATTGTAATAAATTTTCCTGGGAACTACTGTTTTCATTGAAATCGATTATATTTGAGTTGCCCTCTTAATAAAGATTTCAATTATTGTAATTTAAAATTGTCAAAACTGTTTTAATATATTTTAAGTAAGAAAGGAAAATATTGAATCATAAATTATTTGGTAAGATTCCCAGGAAAATTTTCTGTTCCAAAGAATCGGTTGTACAATAGCTAATTTTCATTCACAACCCCTTCTACTGTCGATTCTAACACCGATTCTTTTTGTTTGAAATTGTCCCAAAAGCAACCCCTTCTATGGCTCCAAAGTGGAACCGGTTGCTCTAGAATCAGTTCTGGAACTAGTTCTGGAATTGATTCTACGTCACCCACACCTTCCATATAGGATCCAAGGAACTGCTTCCGGAACCAGTTCCATGGAATCGGTTGCAGTGGAACCAGTTGTAGAATAGGTGTGGTTGGCTACCGATTGTAAAAATTTTTCCTGGGTTTGATTTATTAATGTTGTTTTGAAATTATATTTTAATGTGTTTTAATATTTTTCAGATACAATTTTGGGATAATTATGAATAAATCAAAATTGGGATAATTATGACATCACGAAAACGTTCGTCTCAAAAATTTTAATATGTATGATACATCTCAAGTGAAAACTATTCTAAAAAGTGGAACACTATTCTTGAAACATGGAGATCAGCTGCAAATTAGCAAAATAAGATCTAAGTATATTGATGTATGTGTTTTATATTATTTTCGCATTGATTTTTCTATAATATCTAATAAAAAATTGGTCATTGTTTTTTCAAATGTTTGTCAGTTTCATTGAAAAGAAATGTAACATATCATACCTATACACTGATAGAATTTTCGTTCATACTATTTATGAATCGATTTCATTAATCTGAATTCACAGATTTAATGAAAAAATTTCATTGAGTTAATGAAAAATTCATTAATTTAATGAATTTTTTCATTTTATATTTTCAACTAACCCGTAAGATATGCTATAATTTTTATAAGGGTTTTGAATTTGCTAATTACTAAAATAGATATATGTTCCAGTAATGAACGCTAGGGTTGCAAACTGAAATTATTTAAATATAAAAGTCCAAATAATGACATCATTTTATTTTGGCTATTTAGATCAATCGGTAACGCGATAATGTTTACATTCTGGTGATTGCGGGTTCAAGTCGACTTCAGGGAGATGTCAAAAACTTTATAAAAACGAAAAAGAAATATATGTACAAATAAAAATTAATAAAATAAAAATAAATAAAAAAAGTAACGCAAAAAAATTATATTTTTTTCAATTAGTTTTCATTTAATGAATACGTTTCATTGATCTAATGAACGCGTTCTTTGGGGACTTTTCAATGAAAAAAATCATTGGATTAATGAACAAATTCATTAATACTATGCACAAAATTCTATCAGTGTAGTGCCGATTAACCATTTTTTAATTGAAATAGTTGATTTCTATTATATTTTTGACATTATAAATACTTAGTTATCCTCAACTAAATCAATTCAACTATATAATAGTTAGGGGTATTTCACCTATGAGATAGTTGAAATATTCGTTATTATCAACTAAGGAATTTTTAGAGTGTACTTATAAAATTATTGGCCCTTAATATAAAGGAGGACATATTTTAAATTTAAAGTCGACTTTATTTTTAATCATACGGTTTTGTTCATTTGGTACACAAATATTTATATTTTCAAACATTTTGATTTTTTGAAAATAAATTAACCAATCAGAATGCTCCAAAAATAAACGAAGTCAAGGTATACTGCTACCCAATATTTTAACTAAAGTCACTTTAACTAAAATATACATTTAAAAAATTTAGATAGTAAGGGCGGTTATTTGTAAGAAACAAAACTTTTTTTCATATTTCTTTTAAACATTTTACCAAGTTTTTAGGTTTTACTACTTAAATTTTGAATAAGTTATGCGAAAAATCTTTATTAGTTGAAATGCTCCTAATTATTTTGGCAATGATTTTTTTGTGTGTCAAATGAATTGATTCCCTTTTAAAAGATTCTAACAATGACATTTTTGTTTTGGTATTTAAAATGTTTTTTATGACTAAAATTAAAAAATCCTATTCCAAACAAAAACAATTTAAAAAATTTAATATTTTTAAAATTTCCCGTTTTCCCGGGAAAAATATATTATTTTCCCGGGAATTCCCGCCAAAATTTTCCCGGGATTTCCCGGGAATTCCCGAACCCCAAACCCTAATATACACTGATAAAATGTTCGTTCATATTATTTCATTGAAATTGAATCATTGATTTAATGAAAAAATTCATTAACTGTATGATTTTTTTTAATTTTTTCATAATTTCATAATGAAAATTTTTAAAAGTTTTTAAATAAAAAAATTAACTTATAAAATTGATTTCCGATAAAATTTTACCTCTTTTTGTCATACCAAATACTACTACGCAGACAAGACATTATAACTTTGTGTTTATATTTGTAACACCAAAAAATATTGCACCTACACCAACCTTTTAGTATACCGATCGACTCAAAATCACTTTTTGATTCGATTTGATGATGTCTGTCAGTCAGTCCGTCCGTTTTTCTGTCATGTGCGACACCACAGATCGGAAATATGAAGATACTTTGATGAAGTATGGTACACCGACTTATATCGGCCCAAGGACGAAGCCAATTGATTTTGGTTAAAACCGGTTCATGTTTAGACATAGTGCCCGTATAAAGGTCCACCAAAAATGGACATGCTCGCAAACTACAATTCGTAAATATAAAGTTATTTTAATGAAATTTGGCGTTTTCATAAGCTTTGGTTATTTTATATTAAAATTTTGACACAAGTCCATTTCAGCCCACTGTAATTTCGGATCCAAACATTAATTGGCATTCAACCAGACTTTGTCATCGTCAATTCCGACTTTAACATGAGACATTTCATAATTTAAATAAAATAAAATATTTAAATGCAAAATTTTAATTAAAATTGATTTAACGAAACATATTTCATTGATTCAATGAAACCGTTCTTTGGGGACTTTCCAATGAAAAATTCCTTTGTATTAATGAACAAATTCATTAATACAATGAACAAAATTCTATCAGTGTATATACAATATATTTTACTGTACTAAAAATCTACTGTACAATTGCAAATTTCATTCACTAATGTATTGTTGCGAAATTATTGGGATTTTCAAAGTTTATATTTAAATCATGCATTCGGACTGTTTCGACAATTATTTCTCGACGAACTCATTTTGAATGTGATTTAAATATAAACTTTGAAAATCACAATAATTTGGCAAAAAAAATCATAGTGAATGAAATCTGATGTTTTTAGAAAAAAAAGAATTCAGTAATAATAGTATAGTAGATTTGTAGTACAGTAGAATATAATTTTTTTTGTAATCTAAATTTAATTACAAAAGGCTCTAAAAGTGTATATAATTTGTTTATGGAAAATGACATATAAACAAATTTTGGACTCTTTTCTTTCCAAATTGGCTTTGATATCTACAATCGGACTTCGTCTTATATTTAAAATTTTTTTTCCGAAACTTTAAAAATTTTGACTTTGAGCGCCTATATTTACAAAAGTTATTGGAGATATGGATACACACTTACGTTTAAAAAATATGGCACGGAATTAAGCTTAAACTGTTCAAAGGGTTTTCTTTCTGGAGCGCTACCCAGTGTACAATTGGAGTCCGAAAAGATGCATAAAAGAGCCCCTAGACCTTCTGAAATCATAGTTATATGACGGTGTTTTCCTTCACCGATGAAGCCTGTTTCCGAGCGCATTTTTATGACTCATAAAAGACTCCGAATTACCCAGCAAAATCTCAGTAATGGGTGCTCATTACAATATCTAAATAATAAGCAGTAAAATTAGGGTCTACTCCTTATAATTCGGTGTCAAAACTCGTTATTTTTGTTCGACAAGGTCGTTTTTGTAAGTAGTTGTCCATATTCGCTGCATGAAAAAACGCACAAAATTTGTGCACCCGCTTACCCGCTGCATTACAGAAGTATGTAACATAAGTAGTTACCAAAATAAGTAGTTATTCGTGTGCATATGCGCAGTTAAAAAATAAGTGGTTACAAGTTGTTAAATAATACGACTTACTCATATGCTTACTAGTGGTTAAAAAATAAGTGGTTACCAAATTCACATTATCTTTATAAATAAATAAGTAGTCGCGAGTAAGCTAGACTGCTCATAAAAACGGCTTCGCCTAACAAAAATAACTAGTACTGACGCCGAATTATAAGTAGTAAAAAATTTTCTTTTCATTATATAACCACTTATTTGGTAATGAAAGATTTTGCTGGATATGAGCATTACTGGAAAATTTTGAATTTTCTGAGCCATATATGAGTCATTTATGATTAATTTTTGAGTCATTTATGAGTGTTGAAAATTTTTTAAAAATATTTGAATACATCATAAATAAGAGTCTATTATGTTTCATTTCTGACTCTAAAATTTGAACACTCTGAAAATGCGCGTATTTTAGAGTCTATTATGAGTCATAATTTTTGAGCGCTCAGAAAAATGTTGGCTGGGTAGCTGCTAAATTATAAATTTTTTATTGAAAAATGCGGTTGAAAAATGGAAAAAATTAAAATTGTGCAAAATCTAGAGGCAATTTGTACAAACTGGTTGCAGATTCGAAATCAGCACCCCCAATTATCCTGAATCCACTGCAATATCATTCACGTTTTTTTTGTAAAGCAGTGTAATTTTATATTTCATTATATTTATCTTGATGTGCCAGCAAATAAAAGTTGTGGGTGGTATCAAAAAATGTGATAAAAACCGTGTAACCACCTAATTTCTAATGCATGGATTACATTTGAGTTACATATTTCGATATATATCAGCGCATTGTCACCTGTTTTACAAAATTTATAACAATCTGACCAATTTTTGGTTAATACATAAAATTTGTGACCAATTTTATAGGCCAAATGTAAACTCCGTAACAAGTAACTCATAAGGTTTTTTAACATTAATAGCTTATATTTTAATAGCGGGCGCAGCCCGCTACGTTGTTAGCGTGCCTTAAAGTTTAGGGGGGGGGGGGCTGCGGCCCCCCCCGACAATTTTTTTTAAATTCGCTTTTTATTTAAAGTACAGTTTTTATAATAAAAGCCTTCACCCAGCCACCACAAATAAATAATTCTGCACAATAATGGGTTTAAAATAAATAAATATTTGATCACTTTTTCTCATGAAAGTGGATTGTTAGTAATGAATCCATAATAAATTGCATTATACGTGTGTATGTTAAGATAATTTGGTAAAGTGCGAACTTAGGTACATAGATAGACCCGTAAGTAGTTTTGTTCATTTGTGTTTTGAATGAAAATAAATAACGTAAAGCAGGGTTGGAAAGCATTTTATAATATTAAAAATAGCGGGCAAAGCCCGCTACGTTTTTAGCGTGTCTTAAAGTTTTTTTTTTTAATTCCAGTTTATGTAAAGGTAGACCTGGCAATTCAAGTAAATTCACAAATTCAGTTGGAAAATTTACTGCGTCGGTTTCTTCCACCGGTGCTTCGTTACATGAAGTTTAAATATTGGAATATATAAGTTCCATTCCTTTTCTAAGGTTTTTTCTCTTATAGAAAATTTGTTTAACTTTTTGGAGAGTATGTTTCAATGCTACATAAGTTTCATATTCCGTGGATAGTGTTTGAACAGGTAATTCCCTCTTCCAATCCATTTGCATTGTCTATAATTTCAATTCCACTCGTTCAACGTTTATATCCATTTCATTCCACTTGTGTAGTGTTTCAATTCCACTCGTTTCCTATTTAGTTTCTTAATTTTAGTGTTTCATATACACTTGTTCTTTAAGTTTTAGGTTTCTAGCTAAAGACGCAGACGTTAAGGGGGGGGCGCAATTTTCCCCTTTTGAACCACCATTTTTACCACGTTCCTGTCCAAAGTCCTAGAAATGCCTTGTCGATAAGTTAGCCCATACTCCAAGGAAAACATATTATATATTACAGGTTTCTAGCCGAAGGGTTCGGTTAGGCCATCAAGGGGGAGAATTATTCCGTTTTTACCCCTCCCGGTAGGAATTTCCAAAAATTCCGGCCTAGAGGACGTCTGCGTTGGAGGAGGAACCTACTACATACATAATTTTAGGTCTCTATATCCAGCAGTTTGGCCAGGCCGTCAAGGGGGAAGTTTTTTCCCTTTTTACCCCTCCCGGTATGAATTTCCAAAAATACCATCTTAGGGGACGTCAACGTTGGAGAAGGAACCCAAATACCGAATTTAAGATCCCTTGTTCCAGCAGTTTGACCAGGCCGTTAAGGGGGAGACTTTTCCTGTTTTTGACCCTACCTGTAGAAATTTCCAAAAATCTCATCTTAACGGATGTCTACGATAGAGGAGGAACTTTAATACCAAATTTCAACTTCCTACCTCCAGCGGTTTGGGCAGGCCTTTAAGCGGCACTTTTCGCTTCATTAATCCCCATTTTTGCAATGTCCCTGTCCAAAAAGCACCTTCCCGGTAAGTGAGCCCATACTCCAAGTAACATATGTTTTACATTTCAGGTTTCTAGCCAACTTTTACTATTTGTGCCCCTCTCGGTAGGAATTTCCGAAAATCCATCGACAGGGAATTTCAGCTTCCTAGTTCCAGCAGTTTGAGCAGGCTGTCAAGGGGGACACTTTTTCTTTTTTTGTCCCTCCCGGTTGGAATTAGGCTGGAAGAGGAACCTAAGTACCGAATTTCAGCTTCCTAGTTCCAGCAGTTTGGACAGGTCGTTAAAGGGCAACTTTCCCTTTTTGAGCCCCCATTTTATAACGACCCTGTCCAAAATTCAAAAAAGTATCTTTCTAATAAGTTAGCCCTTACTCCAGAGACCCACATTTTAAGCTTCAGGTTTCTAGCCGAAGGGGTTTTTACAGGCCCCCAAGGTGAGGCTTTTCTTCTTTTTGCCCCTCCCTTTAGGAATTTACAAAAATTCCATCTTCGCGGCTATCTGCGATGGATGAGGAACATTCATACCAAATTTCAACTGCATTGCCTAAGCGGTTTGGGCAGGCCGTTAGTGGGGACATTTTTCCCTTTCAACCACCAATTTTACTATGTTCCTGTTCGAAAATAGAAAAATTACGTTGCCGGTGAGTTAGTCCTACTCCAAGAAATACATATTTAAAATTTTAGGTTGGCCAAAAGGGATTGGGCAAGCCGTCAGGAGGAGACTTTTACCTTATTTCCCCTCCCGATAGGAATTTCAAAAATTCCGTCTAAGCGGACGCCTACACAGAAAGAGGAACTCACATACCGAGTTTCCTTTTGGGATATCCTGTAGGGAATTCCAAAAATACAAACTTAGTCGATGTCTACTACAGTGGAGGAACTTTTATACCAAATTTCAACTTCTTACCTCCAGTGGTTTGGGCAGGCACTTTTCCAATTTGTGAGACTGTTTATGGGGAGACTTTTCCCCTTTTTGCCCGGTCCGGTAGGAATTTCCAAAAATCCCGTCTTAGCGCACGTCTATGCCGAATATCAAGAAACCTTGTTTTAGGGGAGATATCCGTGGGGGAGGAAAAAAAGTAGTTTTTTTGAAATTGAAATATATTATTTTAAATGGTACTTTTTGGAAAAACAAAATTTTTTGGAAAAAGATACTTTGTTTTTACAAAGTACTTTATTTGTACTTTCTTTGGAAAAGGTAGTTTTTTTAAAAAAGGTGTTTTTTTTTGGAAAAATTTATGTTTTTTGGAAAAAGGTACTTTTTTTGGAAAAGGTACTTCTTTTGAAAAAGGAACATTTTTTTAGAAAAAGGTACTTTTTTTTGGGAAAAGGTACTTTTTTTGGAAAAGGTACTTTTTTTGAAAAAGGTATTTTTTTGAAAAAATGTACGTTTTTTGCGAAAAGGAACATTTTTTTAGAAAAAGGTACTTTTTTGGGAAAAGGTACTTTTTTTTGGAAAAGGTACTTTTTTTGAAAAAGGTATTTTTTTGGAAAAATGTATGTTTTTTGGGAAAAGGTACTTTTTTTGGAAAAGGTACTTTTTTTTGGAAAAGGTACATTTTTTTAGAAAAAGGTACATTTTTTGGAAAAAGGTACTTTTTTTAAAAAAGGTACTTTTTTTTGGAAAAAGGTACTTTTTTTGGAAAAAGGTACTTTTTTTGGAAAAAGGTACTTTTTTTGGAAAAAGGTGCTTTTTTGGAAAAAGGAATTTTTTTTGGAAAAAGGTACTTTTTTTGGAAAAAGGTACTTTTTCGGGAAAAAATACTTTTTTGGAAAAAGGTACTTTTTTGAAAAAAGGTACTTTTTTGGAAAAAGGTACTTTTTTTGGAAAAGGTACTTTTTGTGGAAAAAGGTACTTTTTTTGGAAAAAGGTACTTTTTTTGGAAAAACGTACTTTTTTTGGAAAAAGGTACTTTTTTGGAAAAAGGTACTTTTTTCGGGAAAAGGTACTTTTTTGGAAAAAGGTACTTTTTTTTTGAAAAAAGGTACTTTTTTGGAAAAAGGTACTTTTTTGGAAAAAGGTACTTTTTTGGAAAAAGGTACTTTTTTGGAAAAAGGTACTTTTTTGGAAAAAGGTACTTTTTTTGGAAAAAGGTACTTTTTTTTGGAAAAAGGTATTTTTTTTTGGAAAAAGTACTTTTTTTTGGAAAAGGGTACTTTTTTTGGAAAAGGGTACTTTTTTTGGAAAAAGGTACTTTTTTGGGAAAAAGGTACTTTTTTTGGGAAAAGGTACTTTTTTTGGGAAAAGGTACTTTTTTGGAAAAAGGTACTTTTTTTGTCCCCTTTTTTCCCCTCCCGATAAGAATTTCCAAAAATGCCGTCTCAACGAACGTCTACACCGGTCGAGGAACCTACGTACCAAATTTCAACTTCCTACCTCCAGCGGTTTGGGCAGGCCGTCAAGGGGGGCCTTTTTCCCCTTTTTAACCCCCATTTTTACAACGTCCCTGTCCAAAATTCCAGAAAGTACTTTCCATAAAAGTTAGCCCATACTCCAAGGAACACATATCTTAAATTTCAGCTTTCTAGCCAAAGGGGTTTTGGCAGGCCGCCAAGGGGGAGACTTTTCCCCTTTTTGCCCGTTCCGGTAGGAATTTCCAAAAATCCCGTCTTAGCGGACGTCTACGCCGAAAGAGGAACCTACATACCAAATTTCAACTTTCTAGCTTCAGCGGTTTGGGCTGGGCGATGTTGAGTCAGTCAGTCATTCAGTCAGTCAGTCAGTCACGTTATTCTTTTATATATAGAAGAATAACCAATAAAGCTAAACACTAACTGTAAGAATTTTTATGAAGAGGAAAAGTGCCGTTTTTAATAAAAATTAATACATTTTACAAACTTTTTCGTATATCTTAGATATCACGACTTCAACTCTGTAACGATTTTTCGTCATAATTTTTGATAAAAATGCATATACCAGAATTTTGGAGTTATCTATTATTTATATTGCGAAAAGTATAAATATATAAATGTAAACTCCGTAACTGTAAACTCCGTAACCACAATTGTTTGCATCAGGTTTCATTCAAATAAATGTAGATAAGTGTTTAAAATATTTTAAAATAACCATAAACAGAGGTGATTCAACTATTATTTATGCGTCAAAAGACGATTCAACTAATAATTTTGCGTCAAATCAAAAAAAGTTATCAGTTTTTTACCCTAAGCTGCTGGAGCGAAAAACGATTGATTTTGCATTTCATTGGTTTTGAATCGATATTTCGAGTCATTACTGACATTAGTTTGACAAATTAAATTTGTTTCACACAATTTAAGAATTTTTTGATCGTGAAATGTTATGTTTTTAATATATTATTTTGTAACTGCGCAACCGCTGTTTGGATTTTAAAAAATTTTATATTTTTGAAAAGCATTTAAAAGGATAAAAAGATAAAATACAAAATTAAAAAAAAATTAAAATTTTTTTCGCGGAATGAATTGTATTTTTATTCGCGAAACCGCCAATTTGATAAACACAAATTATATATCATTGGAAAGCAAGCTGAAAACCCAAATACGAAAAACTAATAAATTGAAGAAAATTCGTACCCAATTTTTTTTGTTATATCTTTTTCTTACAGAAATGTAAACTCCGTTACAACAAAAAAAATTAAAATTGTCCAAAAAAAGTTATTGCGACAATTTGTAGAAGAGATTTTTTGCAATTAGGTTTATAATGACTAAACTTACTGATTCCATTAAGAAAAAACCGAAATATTAACACTTTTTGCTTCTCACAAATTTGGCCCAAAAACTTATCACATTTTTGGATTTCATCCTTGTACATCTTCTTATATATTTACCTATACAATTTCGTATTCCCTTGGCGAATGGTATAAATGCATATTGATGTCTTGAATTCACATTGGCTGGTAGAAAATTGTCTGGATTAAATTTATCAGCATTAGGTCCCCAAATAGTTTTATTATGATGCAAATTAAATATACTGATAATTATAATTTGGCGTTTGGATAATGTTATGCCATTTGTGAGAGTTAAATCACTTTCAGTCACTTCGCGAGCTATAAATGGTACAACTGGAAAAACACGCATCGACTCATTTATAATCATACCCAAATAAACCATTTCATCAATATGTGTTAGCGTCAGATGATCCATTTCACCGTCGGGCACTATGGCAATTATTTCTTCATACGCTCGTTCTTGAATTTCAGGATACATTGCCAATAATACCAGTACAATATACAAAGTAGTTGATGTTGTTTCGAAGGCCTTAAAATTAATTGGAATTTGCCTGTTTATATTTTCTACACAAAACTTTTGAATAAAGCAATTTATTTTTTCTACTTACAGCGGCAACACTATTCAATAATTCACTTTCCACTTCTTGCATATTTAATATATTCAGGTTAAATCCCTCAAGTGCATAGTCGACGACCGCTTTAACATCTGGCATATAGCTGGGGTCTTGAGTATTTTGAGTTTTAACAATATCGACAGACTGAGAAAATTAATAAAAATACAAATTTTTTGGTAAAAGTTTACTTTTTCGGGCACCCCTTTAAAAAAAATAAAAAAGTTAGTGTTTTCGGGCAGCGCTCAAAAAAATTAAATGAAAATTTCCCAGGGCGCTGTGGTGTAAAAGTTAGCACGTTGGACTGTTACACGTAAGGTTGCGGGTTCGAGCCCCAACCAAGGCAACATCCATTTATGAAAAACAATATGTATTAGTTGTTTCTACCCTCATACATATCACAGCGTTCTCCTTCGGTGTTCCCATAGCACTTAACCCCACCGAAGTAAAATAATATAACAGGGCTATGAACTAAAAAGCTTCAACAAAGTTCGTCAACTCTTCATTAGATGGCGCGCAACAACTGTTCTAAGATTCAACATCTCGCGCAATTACAGTGTTGCCATATTTGAAACCCTTCATCTTTCACTACCTTTCACTTCTTCTCTATCCCCTTTCCAAAGAAAGCAACGCGTTAATTAATAGGAAGAATTTCCTGAGTGTTGCTTCTCTTAAAAAATAAAATATGCATTATAGACCAACTCACGAAAAAAAAGTTAAAAAAAAGTGCCCCCCTCAAAATAAACCTTGGTTTGTTTTATGATGATTCCCAAAATATTTCGGGTCAAGCAACGAGATCTCACGAGCTGGACCATTTTTAAAAAAGGTATTTTTTTAGTTTTTATAAAAAATTTGCATTTTAGCTGTAGACAACATACTCATATGGGTATCATATGAAAGGTTTTTTTAAGGCGCGTCTAGCGGTATATATAACATGTTCAAGAGCATCCAGACATGTCCTATTTTCAAGGATATTCTATAAAAAAAAAACAAATTTTTGACTCTTTTGTACGGAGATGTTTGTTATTGAAATGTCAAACTTACATATCATAATCTGTTGTCGATTTAAGTGAACACGTGTTTCAGATTTTTTTGAAATTTGCGAGTTTTCGCGTTTTATCAGAAATTCAATCTGGAGGAACAAATGTGTTCTAAATAGGGCAATATAGATACCAAAACTTTTCTTTTGATAAGTAAAAAATGTTTTGTTTAATTATTCGGGTTTTTTTTTTGTTTACTGGGGAAGCTTATAAAACTTAAAAAAAACTCGTTATTTTAAGTTAAGTGTGCTCCTTTACTTTTTGTATAAAGTTCAATAAAATGAGAGTAATCACAAAATTCTCTATCTAAAAGACAAAATTACCCAAAAGTACGGGAACGCACAAAATCACTTTTCTAACCCAAAACTATTTAAAAGAAAAAAAATTAAAATGCGTTTACTCTTAGTCTCAAAAATCGCACAGAAACATATATTTTTTGCATTTAAAAGTTTTTTTGACTTCGTTCAGTTAATTTTTATATATGTGACAGCGCATAGAGAAAATGACCTAAGGGTAAAAAAATCAATTTTTTTTTGTGGACAACATCTGAGCATCGAATGAGACCGATCCCATGCTCTCCTGACCTTAGGTCCCTTTCTATCCTTAGGTCCCTTTCTATTTTGCGCGTCAAATATACAAGTTTTATTTTGTGTATTTGTTTGCTTAATTAAAATTTAGAATTTTCACAATGGTGTTATTTGATTATCATTGTACCAGATGTTCCTTTTACAATTTATTTTAATAGTAACGAGTAAAAAGGTTAAAGTCAGGCATGTCGACTATACAATACCCTACACCAGTCTGGTTAAAAGCCAACTAATGTTTGGATCCGAAATTCGAATAGGTTAAAATGGGACTTGTGTCAAAATTTTCTATAATGTGAGTCAGAGAACCAAATTTCATTAAAATATCTTAATATTTGCGACCTGCAGTTTGTAACCAAGCCAATTTTGGTAGGACCCTTATATGGCCAGTAGGTCTAAACAATGACCCGTGTTAACCAACATCAATAGGCTTCTTCCTTGGGCTGACATAGGTCGGTGTACCAAATTTCATCAAAATAACTTAATATTTACGACCTGCAGCGTATAAACAATATAATTTTGGTAGGACCCTTATATGGGCACTAGGTATAAACATGGACCGATGTTCACCAAAATCAATAGCCTTCGTCCTTGGATCAACATAGGTCTGTGTACTAAATTTCATAAAAATCTCTTAATATTTACGACCTGCAGCGTATAAACAATATAATTTTGGGAGGACCCTTATATGGGCACTAGGTCTAAACATGGACCGGTGTTAACCAAAATCAATAGGCTTCGTCCTTGGGCCCACATAACTTGGTGTACCAAGTTTCATCAAAATATCTTAATATTTGCGACCTGTAGAGTGCGCACAAGAATGCATGGACAGACAGACAGACGGACAGACGGACATCGTTAAATCGAAATAAAAAAAAATTCTGAGCCGATCGGTATACTATAAGGTGGGTCTAGGGCCAATATTTTTTGGTGTTACAAACATCAGCACAAACTTATAATACCCTGACCACATAGTGGTCTAGGGTATAAAAAGAAAAGTTAATAGTAGACAGAGACAGAAAATTTTATAAAAATATCTGTAAGAACCCAAAAATATCTGTAAGGGCCTAAAGGTTTTTAAAACTTGTTTAATATTACAACTAAGATTGGCTAATAACCATAAAGGAAAATTTATTTTCAAGTGTAATTTGATTTATAGGTGATTTCAATTTTCAAAAATTTCAGTTTTTTGTCAATATTTAAAACTTTATGTAATCCGTTTGTGATATGGAGTATATTGTTTTACCCATTTTCTGCCAAGCATGGATTCCGTGCGAATTTTCTGACAAAACTTCGTAGAAGGATAGGTAAACGTGTCTTTAGAGATATGTTGGTAAAAAATGGATTAAACAATTTAAATACTGTATCTCATGGTCTTGTCATTTTAATACTTTTTGGACAAGTTTTTAATTTAAATGTGCGGTTTCCTTGTTTAATATTAGTTTTAAAAGGTCCCAGCAAAAACAAGTTGGATGTAATGCTTTACAAACTACTTCTTCCACTGCTTCACAAGTATTTGTTATTATTTTATTTTTACTGTTTTTTTATAAGTTATTCTGAACACCATCAGCAAATCACTTCTTTCATTGCTTTTAAAGTATCCGTTAGTATATTTTTACAGCTTTTGTAGAATTACTTCTGAACAACATACAAAAAATCACTTAAGTATTTCTTCTAAAGAGTAATTGCTCTAAAAGTGATCGTAAAAAGTGATTTTCGTATCATCTGGCATTTCCAAACAGAGGGTTGCGGGTTCGATTCCCGGCGGGACTAATATTTTTTTATTATTTCCATTTTTTTCTTATTCCATTTATTTTTTTTTTAATATTTATAATTAATTTGTTTAAATTCAATATTTATTAATTTTTAAAAATATGTATATATTAGGGCAGGTCAAATTGTATGGAACGATTTTTTTTGATGAAGCGTATGGCAAAAACATAATCTATAGGTGATTCTGAGAAATTTTGCTCAAGAGACCATAGCTCTAAGTCGGATTTGGAGCCCTCCAAAATTTCAAAATAGATATTTTTCCATATATACATAGAATAATTTAATTAAATTCGTCATAAAATCGGATAGAATTATAGTAGATTTCTCAATCTGGGCTTGTTTGAAAGGTATTTTTATCACCTTTCAGAATCTGTATTGATACCTGTAGAATAAGTCGTCAATGGCAGCATTGTTCAATTGAACAACTTTGTAACACTGAATAATGACGTTACAAAATAATGACGTTTACCAACACTAAACGTTGCCAAGCTTTCTTTTCCTTCTTCCTTAATCGTTCATCGTGCAATGCGCACGCAGTTTGCCAAAATACTTAAATAAAAACTCGGTTATCACAATACCAATATTTTTTTTAATTTTTAAATTTAGTGTGACACAATCAAAGAGTGCAGTGATAATATCAAAGTTATTATGGATAATCAAGAACCATCAACATCGTCTGCGTTGTCTTCGCAAATGGAAGCAACAACATCAACAAGTTTTGACTCTAGATTGACTAACATGCCTCAGCAAGATATTGTTATTTTTGGTTTATCAAGTGATTTAAATGATATTACTTTGCCTACTAAATGTGACATTTTAAAATATTATTTTTTTTAAGTGATCATGCTAAATTTGAAAACAAAATGTTCTCGTGTAAAACTTTTACTCCTAACGTAACAGATAAATTGATCCAAATTTGGTGTAAATTAAATATTGAAATCATTAATAGAAAGTGTTTTCAAAAAATTAACTAGTTTGCTCGATAAATACCAGAAACATGTACAACATAGAAACAAAAGAGATGAATTTAAAGCATTTGTTGATTCAATAAACGAATTATTTTATATTGGCAAATGTAATTGTAAATTAAAAACAACAGAATGCTCGTGTGGATTGATTCCAGAACATCTAAAAGAATTTATGATGGACCAGCATAATGATAGAAAAATCACAATACCTGAATATACGGAAGACGTTGAAGAAGTAGCTACAACAATACCAACACTTACAACTGGTACCGATGATCCAACATACGAACCACCTGAATTACACATGGATGAAGATGAAAATGAAGCAACAACAGAAGTTCCAGAAGCAACTGTTCAAATGAGACGAGGTCGTTATACTCAAAGATACGATGCCTTAAATTTTGCTATGATGTGTGATAGATTCGGTGTTTCAGATAGAGTCGCTTCATGTTTAGCAACAGCTTTATTCGAAGATATAAATTTTAGAGATGTTCATGGTAATCTTGTTATTATGGATAAATCAAAAGTGGCTAGAGAAAAAGTTAAATCTAGAGATGCAGTGCTTCGTACACGACATACAAATTCTTCCATAACTACATTATCTTTCGATGGTAGAAAAGATGACTCATTAACTACAGAGAAAATTAATGACAAATTTCATACCACTACGGTAAAAGAACCGCATTTAGTTGTTCTGAAAGAGCCCTATAATGAGTTACTTGGATATGTAAATTTGGGTAGTCAAGAAGATGCAAAAACCAAACACAGAAAACTGAATGAATTTTTCAACAATAAAACATTAACAGTTGATCAATTAATTGGCATATGCAGTGATGGTGAGCCAGCAAATACTGGAACAGAAAATGGTGTTTTACGATTATTTGGAAAACAATTAAATACACCAATTCACTGGTTTATATGTCTGCTTCATTTCAATGAACTGCCATTTCGTCATTTATATGAAGCATTGGACAAAACAGTCACCAGTGGACCACGAGCAGCAAGTGGAAAGTTATTTAAAGCTATTCAAGAATGTGAGAAATTGCAGGTATGTAACACTTTATTTTATTTAATATCATCATTCATTATCATTATTTATTGTCATTATTTTAGTTTTTCGATTGGAATAAAGTTAAAATAAAATAATTGCATTTTAATTGATCTAAACATTTCATTTTTCAGGTAGTAGCTGATTTTGATCCAATACCACTCGAGATGATGGATCATGAACATGAGCTCGAACTATCAGCAAATGTTAAATATTTATATCAAATAGCTAAAGCAATTTCGAATGGTATTGTTCCAGTTGATTTAGCTAACATTAAACCAGGACTAATTGCACATTATCGTTGGTTAACCAAAGCAAGTAGATTACTACGATTATATGTAACAACTAATACACCATCGACCAATTTAAAAACTTTGGCAGTTTATATTATTACAGTTTATGTGCCAATGTACTTCAATGTGAAGTTTTATAACTCTGTTGTGTACGGCAGTGCACTTTTATTAAAATTAATACGTTGGACACGATACTTACAACCAAACTTACGTAATATTGTAGATGGTGTAATTCAAAACAACTCATATTACGCACATCCAGAAAATATCTTATTAACAATGTTATTTGATGGTCGAAAAGCAATACGGGATAGAGCTATCAAAAAGATTTTACACTATCGAGAAAAATTGTACGATCCAACTAAACTCAGAGTTTACAAAAAATATATATTAAATTTCGATGCTACCGATTATGTCAATATGGTTGATATGAATAACGACGATATATTATTTGAACCAGCATTTACTCGACAGATTCCATATGATCACTTGGTAGAATACTTAGATTTCGATGAACCACCACTGGCTGATCCACAAATTCCAATGCACATACAAGGAACAGAAAGACATGTACAATTATTAACGAGTGTTTCAAAATGAGTTATAGAAAAGAATCGTGAAGGAGTTATGGCAGTGACATTAGATAGTCATAAGAAAACTCCTCGAATGGAAAGTAAAAAGGACCTTAAAAAATAATATTACCACGTTAAAACATTAAATTGTAGGTCGAGAATAATATTTAAAAATAAATTTAATTAAAAATGTAAAAATACCTTGAAAATGTTGATTTTTTCAGATCGATTTTCCTACAAAAAGGAGTTCGAAAACAAAAAAAAATGATCGTTATAAAAGTTGTTGGAAATTATCTGAACTTTCATAATCTGCAAAAAAAAACTCGAAAAAAATCGAAGAAAATTCAGAATTTATTAGTTAAAAGTCCATTTTAGGCTATTTTCGACAAAAAATTCCTAATATCTCTACTAAAAATAAAAAAAAAAAATATTGGTATCAATACAGATTCTGAAAGGTGATAAAAATACCTTTCAAACAAGCCCAGATTAAGAAATCTACTATAATTCTATCCGATTTTATGACGAATTTAATTAAATTATTCTATATATATATGGGAAAATATCTATTTTGAAATTTTGGGGGGCTCCAAATCCGACTTAGAGCTATGGTCTCTTGAACAAAATTTCTCAGAATCACCTATAGATTACGATTTTGCTATACGCTTCATCAAAACAAAATTAACCCGCCCTAGTATATATATATATAAAATTAAGAGAATTTTCTTTTTATGCACCTGTAAAAATAGTTCTGAAAACAATATTGAATTGGAGAGCACCTTTTACACTTCATCATTGTTATTTGGATTTCCAATGGAATCCGCCATTCCAATATGATCTTAGACTAATTTCAAAGCGCAACAATAATTTCAAGCCCGATGGTTCCAACGCGAAATGAAAGTAAAATTCCAGAGGATTTTGCAAAGTTAACTCGGTTTTTTATTTTATGACCTCTTGAAATATCTGTGTGGCGCGAAAGCACAAAAATGTTGTATATTTTTAGAGTTGTCACGAATAAGTTAAATTTCAACCCTTCTTTTCGGTTCTTTAATTTTATTCGGAATTATCAAACAAATCACTGACATAACATAATCTTATACTGATAGAAAAATCCTAAAAAAATAGCAAAAAAGGTACTCAAAATTAATTAAAAGGGACCCTACACAGAAAGCATTTGCAATTAGTAAATCCTTTTTGCTAAATATTAGTTAGATAAGTACAGCAAAATTGCAACTGTTTTAGTAATATTTGAGTTAAATTTCTTTTAATTGAATTGCAAATTTACCATGCTAATATTGGCTAAAAAAGTATTGCTGAATATTAATAGAAAAAAAGCAGTAAAGAAATTGTTATATATTCAAAAGTTAATTTATGTTTAAACTTAACTGAGTTGAATAGAAATAATGAACACTCCTGCTACAATAAACAGAAATTTGAAATATAAGTAGACTGCTTTCTGCAGTGTAGATTTTATTCGCATTAAAAAAGTAAAAAAAAAAACATCATCACAAACTTATAATACCCTCTCCACGTAGTGGTGTAGGGTATAATAATAAAAATTTTAAATTCTTTGTGATGGTTTAGTCGACTAATTTCCAGTAAATTTTTTGCTGATTTTAGCAGGGTAAATTGTCATTTTCGATTAACTAAAATATAGCTGAAATTTTGTAAATTTAACAGATTTTTTCTTGCTGTTTGTATCTGTTTATTTAGCAAACAGATTCTGCTGGATTCAGCTGTTTTTTCATAAAAAATTTTTGAAGGCTTTTATATTAGTGTATGAACAACTGAAAAAATTTCTCGAATGAACAGGTGAACTAGAAGAACACACTAGTTCAAAAATAAAATTGATTAGAATGAACTGTGAACTGTAATATCAAATTCTAATCTTTTTTATTCCCATTGTTTGTTTGTACAAAATCTTTTATTTTGTGTGAAAATTTCCGAGTGTCCTCACATTTTTACTCACCATTTGAAATTCTGTTTTTACCATAACTAACACTCAGGCGATGCCCCCTACTTATGCTAGTGCATTGTGCTAGAGTTAGGAAAATATAATAGATTTCGACAATTTTTAACACCAAACTGCTAATAACAAACAATATGAATAAAAAGCAACTGATAAGTAGTCTTTGTGACGAGAACGTGATTAAAATAAACATATTTCAAGAGGCAATCAAATTAAGATCCGAGCTAGATTTGTAAAAACCTTTGAGGGTTTTGTTTTGGCAACAGTATACTTTCATTTCGCGTTTGAAACATTAATTCTGATCGCGATGATCATTTTTCAGGATCTTCTAAAACCTCAGAATATAGTTTTGTTAAATATATTGCAAGAAGCTTCTTGGGACAAATCCGAATTTATATGGGTGAAATCAAAAAATGTGATAAATTTTTGGGCCAAATTTGTGAGAAGCAAAAAGTGTTAATATTTCGGTTTTTTCTTAATGGAATCAGTAAGTTTAGTCATTATAAACCTAATTGCAAAAAATCTCTTCTACAAATTGTCGCAATAACTTTTTTTGGACAATTTCTGCAAGCAAAAGATATAACAAAAAAAAATTGCGTATTTATTAGTTTTTCGTATTTGGGGTTTCAACTTGCTTTCCAATGATATATAATTTGTGTTGATCAAATTGGCGGTTTCGCGAATAAAAATACAATTTTATTTTTTTTTAATTTTGTATTTTTGGTCCTTTAAAATGCTTTTCAAAAATATAAAATTTTTTAAAATTCAAGCATCAGTTGCGCAGTTACAAAATAATATATTAAAAACATAACATTTCGCGATCAAAAAATTCTTAAATTGTGTTAAACAAATTTAATTTGTCAAACTAATGTCAGTAATGACTCGAAATATCGATTCAAAACCAATTAAATGCAAAATCAATCGTTTTTCGCTCCAGCAGCTTAGGATAAGAAACTGATAACTTTTTTTGATTGGACGCAAAATTATTAGTTGAATCGTCTTTTGACACATAAATATTAGTTGAATCACCTCTGTTTATGGTTATTTTAAAATATTTTAAACATTTATCTGCATTTATTTGAATGAAATCTGATGCAAACAATTGTGGTTACGGAGTTTACAGTTACGGAGTTTACATTTGGTTACTTTTTTCGTTTTCTTTCTTCTGTTTCTACGCTTTGTCAGAATTTTTTTTCCGAAACAAAATCGCATGATGCCTACAAGGTGAATCCAAATATGACATTGTTTTTCTTACTCGTTAAATAGTTTGGTGTAAAAATTAGGAACGGAGTTTACAAAATTTTTTCAAATCTTATTAAAGACATCCTTTTTCATCTCGAGAATGTTATATGCTGCACAAAAGCTTCAAGTCTGTTATACTAGATGATTACTTACAGTCCAACGATCATTTGAGTATAAATAACATTATACTTTTCGGAATACAAATAATAGATAACTCCAAAATTCTGGTATATGCATTTTTATTAAAAATTATGACGAAAAATCGTTACAGAGTTGAAGTCGTGATATCTAAGATATACGAAAAAGTTTGTAAAATGTATTAATTTTTATTAAAAACGGCACTTTTCCTCTTCATAAAAATTCTTACAGTTAGTGTTTAGCTTTATTGGTTATTAAAATATAAGCTATTAAAGTTAAAAAACCTAATGAGTTACTTGTTACGGAGTTTATATTTGGCCTATAAAATTGGTCACAATTTTTATGTATTAACCAAAAATTGGTCAGATTCTTATAAATTTTGTAAAACAGGTGACAATGCGCTGATATATATCGAAATATGTAACTCAAATGTTATCCATGCATTAGAAATTAGGTGGTTACACGGTTTTTATCACATTTTTTGATATCACGGATATATGTATTTAATTTACAGTCACTTCGAAAATAAATTTATTGTTTCTCCTAAAGTACACAGAAAGAATTTACAAAATTCTAATTAAATTTTTAAACACATTTCTCATACCAAATTTGTAAATACACCAACAAAGAAATTTGTAAATCAAAAAAAAAATTTCTTTTTTTTTGTAACTTTGAATTTTTATTTTTAAACAATTTTTATATGAAAGATAACTATTTACAAACGAGTTACAAATATTTCAAACAAAAAAATTGTTGGGAATAAAATTTCAATTTAAAAGAAAATGTGATTGCTTTTACAAATTCCCATTGTTGGTGCCTACTGTTTTTTCTGGGTACGTTTTTTCATAGACAGTTAATAATTTTAGTTTAAAAAAAATTATGAAAAACCAACATATAATGCTTATCTTTGGGTAGAAAAAAAATTTTAAAATGTCGAATTACAATTCGACAAATTATCACCCTATAGTAACAGCTTGTGCCTGCTAGCAGGAAAAAACCGAAGGTTAATTTATCAATTTTATGTTTATCTTATAATAAATATGACGAAAACTATTAGTAGTAACAATAAAAAATAGCACTTTTCAATTAGAAGTTGCGAAAAAAAATTTCTGTTTCCTATATTCAGTCACATTCTATAAATTGCTTCTTAGTAAAAGAGAGGATTGCATTCTATTTATTTTCTAACCTCTTTGATTATGCCTAGCACACATAACTATTCAAGATTTTTACAAAAAAAACCCATAAAAAAAAACAATTCCTATGGCCATCAAAAAGCTTAAAAAAATTTTTAGAAAGCAGTTTTCGCAATTGGATTTAGAGTCTATTCTATTTATGAAAACTTAAGAAACTTGGTCATTTGGTATTTGATTTCAACAAAAAATAAATATGTTTTATTAATTTTTTTAAAAAATGTTATTGCTTTCGAGGTATTTTGTTACATTTCAAAATTTGTGAAATCATTTCAGGGGGGGGGGGGGGGGGGCTCGAGGGGATCATCATAAAACAAACCAAGGTTTATTTTGAGGGGGCACTTTTTTTCTGTCCACATAAGGTGAGTGGTCTAATGCATTATGTTTCAAGATCCGGAAAATAAAACTCCCACTAGGTACATTTTGGTAAATTTCATGGATGGTAACCGAAACGATGCGGTTATCGGTAAGGGTAACGCTATTTTAGATTATTTCGGTAACGGTATTTTAAGGGTAACGCTATTTCATTTATTTCGGTATCGGTATTTTAAGGATAACGGTTTTTCAGTTATTTCGGTAACTGTATTTTAAGGATAACGGTTTTTTGTTCATTTCGGTAACGGTATTTTAAGGATAACGCTATTGTAGTTATTTCGGTAACGGTATTTTAAGGGTAACGGTAATCAGTTATTTTGGTGCATCCCGCATGTTTTTTTACAAAAAACAATCGAAATTAAATCTGAATCCATTTACCAACTTGATGTACAAAAAATACTCAGTAACCACGTGCAATTACCAAAAGTAGAAAACTAAAAATAGCGGTAACGGTTTTTTAAGGGTAACGGTATTTCATTTATTTTGGTAACGGTATTTTAAAGTATCGATATTTCATTTATTTCGGTAACGGTATTTTAACGATAACGGTATTTCAGTTATTTCGGTAACGGTATTTTAAGGATAACGGTATTTCGGTTATTTCGGTAACGGTATTTTAGGGGTAACGATAGTCAGTTGAAAGAGTTTTGAATCGATAACGGTATTTTAGCGGTATTGCCTGCCAATCCTGGTAAATTTTAGGTGTTAAAAAATACTAGTGTAAAATTTATTTTGGTAAAAGTCGGGAATTTTTCATACAAAAAATTAAATTTTTATGAACTTTAGGGGGTTTTTCGTACATTAGGTATATAGCGCCGTAGGCGAAAATTTTTTAGAAAAAATCACGCGATTTTTTCAAAAAAATTTTAATTTTGTGGTACATTGTGGTACATAGCGTACGTAAACTTTATTTTGGTAAAAGTCGGGGATTTATTTTATAAAAAATGAAATTTCCCTCATTCATCTTAAACACACATTGACACGGTTAAATAACATACATTTCAATTTAAATTTAACGGTTCGTTGTAATTCAAATAATCTGTGGTTATTATACACAGAATTGAATAGAATTAGCTGAGATATCTTAAGAATTAAGGTTCAAAGCAAAAAAGCAAAAAAAAATAATAACAAAGGATAAAAATAGCATTGTTAAATTTTGTTGATATTAGTCTGAGTTGAGTTGTTGATAACAAATTCGATTTGCTTTCAACTGTCACATAAGTAGACAATTATTAATTATTAACCCATTCAAAGGCGGATGACACTGATGATGGCTTTGTAGCGAAAGCCGAAAAGACGTATTCTGTCTTGCTGGTCTTATCGAATTCTTTAAAAAAAAATTTTATTCTTTGTAATTTACTTGTAAAAATTGTATCATTATACCCTACACCACTATGTGGTCAGGGTATTATAAGTTTGTGCTGATGTTTGTAACACCAAAAAATATTGGTCGTAGACCCACCTTATAGTATACCGATCGGTTCAGAATTTTTTTTTATTTCGATTTAACGATGTCCGTCTGTCCGTCCGTCCGTCCGTCTGTCTGTCTGTCCATGCAATCTTGTACGCAATCTACAGGTCGCACCTATTAAGATATTTCGATGAAATTTGGTACATAGACCTATGTTGGCCCAAGGACGAACAAGTTTGATTTTTTTGAACATCGGTCCATGTTTAGACCTAGTGCCCATATAAGGGTCCTACCAAAATTATATTGTTTATACGCTGCAGGTCGTAAATATTAAGATATTTTGATGAAATTTGGTACACAGACCTATATTGGCCCAATAACGCAGCCTATTGATTTTGATGAACATCGGTCCATGTTTAGACCTAGTGCCCATATAAGGGTCCTACCAAAATTATACTGTTTATACGCTGCAGGTCGTAAATATTAAGATATTTTGATGAAATTTGGTACACAGACCTATATTGGCCCAATAACGCAGCCTATTGATTTTGGTGAACATCGGTCCATGTTTAGACCTAGTGCCCATATAAGGGTCCTACCAAAATTATACTGTTTATACGCTGCAGGTCGTAAATATTAAGATATTTTGATAAAATTTGGTATACAGACCAACATTGGCCCAGTAACGCAGCCTATTGATTTTGGTGAACATCGGTCCATGTTTAGACCTAGTGCCCATATAAGGGTCCTACTAAAATTATATGGTTTATACGCTGCAGGTCGCAAATATTAAGATATTTTGATAAAATTTGGTACACAGACCTACGTTGGCCCAAGGACAAAGCCTATTGATTTTGGTGAACATCGGTCCATGTTTAGACCTAGTGCCCATATAAGGGTCCTACCAAAATTATATTGTTTATACGCTGCAGGTCGCAAATATTAAGATATTTTGATGAAATTTGGTACACCGACTTATGGCAGCCGAAGGACGAAGCCTATTGATTTTGGTGAACATCGGTCTATGTTTAGACCTAGTGCCCATATAAGGGTCCCCCCAAAATTATATTGTTTATACGATGCACGTCGTAAATATTAAGATATTTTGACGAAATTTGGTACACAGACCTATTTTGGCCCACGGACGAAGCCTATTGATTTTGATGAACATCGGTCCATGTTTAGACCTAGTGCCCATATAAGGGTCCTACCAAAATTATACTGTTTATACGCTGCAGGTCGCAAATATTAAGATATTTTGATGAAATTTGGTACACAGACCTATATTGGCCCAGTAACGCAGCCTATTGATTTTGGTGACATTAGTTGGCTTTTACCCAGACTGGTGTAGGGTATTCTATAGTCGGCATGCCCGACTTTAACCTTTTTACTCGTTTTTCTTTAATTTGAAAATAATTTAAACAGAAAGTGATATTAATTTATGATCTAGTGTCAAACTAAAAGAACATTCATTTACCAAAATAAGAGATCAACTAAACATTCCCCTCATTCAAAATGAAGTTTTTTGTGAATTTTAGGGAGGTTTTTGTATATTGTGGTACGATTTTACGATGATCAGTTCTTGATACATTGTGATCATATTTAAATTCGTAAAAAAATTTCCGTTCCTTTGAGTACCCATACTTTATGATTAGTACATTAACTAGTTAGCAATTGCACACATAATAATCCATGCATAAAAATACGAAATAAATGTCAAAACTACAAAAACTTTCGTAAAAGAAACCATTTTTCGTATATTTTACAAATTTTTTTGTTATTTTGACATTTTTTCGTATTTTTATGCATGGATTATTATGTGTGTGGGAGCCACACTTTATGGATCATGAAACCAAATGCATTTTTGAAATCGTTAGATAATTTATTTTAATTTGAGTCGTCACACCATTTTATGTGTGTTTCGGTTTTTTGGACCTAGCAGGTCAAAGGGGTCCCGGCCCCCTTAACACCATATAGAAAAAACATTTTCTTTTTTAATTCCAGAGGGGGTGGCATACTTTTTTTCTTATTGAGGGGAGCCCGAAAAAGTAAACTTCAGCCAATTTTGTTTTATTATATTGAGGGTCGTAAGTTCATAATTCTATATGGCCAATTTTATACAATTTAAGATAAGGATAACAAAAGAATTCTGTACGTTTCGATTAAAGTACGATATTGTTTTAAACGTATATATGTATGTACATACCTCAAAAAAACCTTGATATAGTTCCTTTCTTAGTTTAGTTGCTTCTTTAAATATTGTCAATTCAGCCAATTTACGAAATATACCAATATCCCATATACGATTTAAGGTCAGCTCTGCCATCAGCTCTAAAATACTTTAAACAGCATAAAATTAAAGATTAAATTATATCAATGGCCACATATTGATGCCTCGTAACGGACAGTGAAATTTCAACTTGAGTTAAGTACTCTATCATTCTGAAATCATTTGGCATTATTGTGTTATACCCCTTCTAAACACAAAATTGAATCCCTTAAAAGTCGGATTAACTGCTTAATCAAGCACAAAACAAGTCGATTAAACCCTTTTTTAATATTTTTGCTTAACAAATAATCCAACTTTAAATGTGGTTACTATTTCTACTACTAATTGTATGCAACGCTGTTTTTTGTTATAATGACGGTTGGCACCACTGAAACATACACACACAATAAAGTCAGATAAAAATAACGTTAAGACGTTTTATGGTGCTGCCAACCGAATTATAACAAAAACAGCGTTGCATACGATAAGTGGTGTGAATGCAGAATCGTTATTAATAGTAAAATTGGGATTATCTGTTAATCTGTTAAGATTAAAATAGGTTTTAATCGACTTGTTTAGTGCTTAAGCAGTTAATCCAACTTTTACGGGATTAACTTTTGTATGTAAACGCACTTTTAGGTGGTTATTTCAACGTCTGTTACGAGTTGTCAACATATGACCATATTTCCAGTTTGCACAATTCAAAATGGAAATATATTTTTTTTATCGTTCCACGTGCCTTTTTGGACAGGTGGCATGTTAAAATGAAGATCAGAACTTATTTATATCCTTTAATAAAATTATAAAGCCTTCCCAATAATCCAAACGATATCGTCACGATATCACGATATTTATTATCATATATGATAATCACTTGTGATACAAAAACGGTAGATTTTTTGTTCTAAAATGTACATTTCCTAACGATATCGTTTTTCCAATAAATTATGATACCGTTTTCGCTATCGAAATTCGCTGGAATAATGATAGTAAAATCGCCAAAATCTGGTCCAGCATCGAAACAATATCGTTATTCCAGGCGATTTCGATATCGAAAATGATATCATATATGATAGCAAAACCGGAATTCTTTAATATGAGCTGAAATGAAGTTATAATGGAAAATCGATAATGAGATCGTAATATTAAGAAAAGCCGAACTTACCTAGATTTTCCAACTAATTGTCAAATAAAAAAATATAAATAGCCAAGTGAAGTAAAAATTGCAAATTTTTATATATTTTATTTGTTTCTGAAAACAGCTTGAATTTTTGTAAATAATGAAGTATACTTTATCATTAAACCTTATCGAAAACGATGTTATAATCTTATTGGAATATGATATCGTTTTCGGATATTTAAGGTGATAGCGATTTCGCTATCGTATAGTTCTTTGGTTTATTGGGTTACAGCTTTTTATCCATTTAAGGCATTTAATTATTTTTTTGCTTTCACAGGTTTTTAACCAAATGATTTGTGATGTTTGTTTTATTTTTAAATTTAAACCTGACCAAAAAATACATGAGTAGCCATTAAAAAGCACATTTGCTCAATTTTGAAATGATTGAATGGTTGAAATTAATTTTTGTCACCAGCAGATCTTTAAAAAGATATTTTCTTTTTTTTACTCAATTTAATAAATCTAATTATTTATTGGATTTTATTTAATCATTTGAATTCTATTTCAAAGAATGGATTTGTTTATTGTACTTCGCGAAATATATCACAAAACAAACAATTCTTTTGAATCAAAATTTAGTCGATATAAATTGATCAAAAACATAAAATGAGAACATTATTCAATAATTAACTGATTCAAAAAAAATATCTTTTCCAAGGTCTGGTCACAATGTGGAATCGTACATATGTGGCTTTCCAATCCAACTGTCCAGCTAGAAAAAGTATAGAGCAACTTTTTAAGTTTTTCCAAAAAAGCTAGTTTTAAATTAAAATAAAAAAGGACGCAGCGAACTTAGGTAGATAGATAGTTTTGTGCATTTGTGTTTTGAATGAAAATAAATAACGTAAAGCAGGGTTGGAAAGCATTTTATAATATTAAAGATAGCGTGCCTTAAAGTTTTTTTTTTAATTTTTTTAAATTCAGTTGGAAAATTTACTGCGTCGGCTTCTTCCACCGGTGCTTCGTTACCTGCAATTTAAATATCAGAATATATAAGTTCCATTCCTTTTCTAAGGTTTTTTCTCTTTTAGAAAATTTGTTTAACTTTTTGGAGAGTATGTTTCAATGCTACATAAGTTTCGTATTCCGTGGATGGTGTTTGAACAGGTACTTAAAAGGCCTTCCTCACCCCTTTTTGTTCCTCCCAGTAGAATTTGCGAAACCGCATTTTTTGGAGGGTTTGTAAAATGTATGTTTTTGAAAGTGCGAAAGGAAAGAATGTTGAAATAATATGTATTTATCTTTGTGATATTAAAGCTTCTTATGGGAATTGATTCTTGGCATTCACTATGATTGTATATTGGTTCTTTTTTAAAATCTTGTAAAATTTGTAATGCTTTATTTTATGTGATCTCATATACATATGTACTTATAATTTTTTTACCTATATTGCGATTTATTATATATTGTAATAATTAATTTTAATTTTATATAGAAGTTTGTTATTTAGTTAGTAGCTTTAATTAACCATATAAGGCCCTAAGGGCTCGGTTATGTAATAGAAGAATTAATAAAAAAAAAATCCCAAATATATATAATCTTGCCTCAATCGCATGCGAAATTTCAAGTACCAAACTCCGGCAGTTGGAGGCATTCAAATTCCATTCCATTTTGTTTAACAATTTTAGTGTTCCAATGCAACTCCTTCCAAGATTCCATTTCGTTCACCATTCCATTGCATTTCGTACCCATTATCTGTTATTCCAATTCCACTCGTTCCCCGTTTCATTCCATTTCGTTCCTACTGTCTTGTGTATCGATATTGATATCAGTCGCTTCTCTTTCCATTCCATTTCTTTGCACTTGCTCCGTTCCATTCCTCTTTTAACTGCAGTGTTTCAATTCCACTCGTTCCCCATTCTATGCCATCTCGCTCCTCATTCCATTTCGTTCCATTCCGTTCCCTCTTCCAATCCATTTGCATTGTCTATAATTTCAATTCCACTCGTTCAACGTTTATATCCATTTCGTTCCACTTGTGTAGTGTTTCAATTCCACTCGTTTCCTATTTAGTTTCTTAATTTTAGTGTTCCATATACACTTGTTCTTTAAGTTTTAGTTTTCTAGCTAAAGACGCGGACGTTAAGGGGGGGGGGGCAATTTTCCCCTTTTGAACCATCATTTTTACCACGTTCCTGTCCAAAGTCCTAAAAATGCCTTGTCGATAAGTTGGCCCATATTCCAAGGAAAACATATTATAGATTACATCTTTCTAGCCGAAGGGTTCGGTTAGGCCATCAAGGGGGAGAATTATTCCGTTTTGACCCCTCCCGGTAGGAATTTCCAAAAATTCCGTCTTAGAGGACGTCTCCATTGGAGGAGGAACCTACTACATACGTAATTTTAGGTCTCTATATCCAGCAGTTTGGCCAGGCCGTCAAGAGGGAAGTTTTTTCCCTTTTTACCCCTCCCGGTATGAATTTCCTAAAATACCGTCTTAGGGGACGTCTACGTTGGAGAAGGAACCCAAATAACGAATTTAAGCTCCCTAGTTCCAGGAGTTTGGCCAGGCCGTTAAGGGGGAGACTTTTCCTGTTTTTGACCCTACCTGTGGAAATTTCCAAAAACCTCATCTTAGTGGATGTCTACAATAGAGGAGGAACTTTAATACCAAATTTCAACTTCCTACCTCCAGCGGTTTGGGCAGGCCTTTAAGCGGCACTTTTCGCTTCATTAATCCCCATTTTTGCTATATCCCTGTCCAAAATTCCAAAAAGCACCTTCCCGATAAGTGAGCCCATACTCCAAGGAACATATGTTTTACATTTCAGGTTTCTAGCCAACTTTTACTATTTGTGCCCCTCTCGGTAGGAATTTCCGAAAATCCATCGACAGGGAATTTCAGCTTCCTAGTTCCAGCAGTTTGAGCAAGCTGTCATGGGGGACACTTTTTTTTGTCCCTCCCGGTTGGAATTAGGCTGGAAGAGGAACCTAAGTACCAAATTTCAGCTTGCTAGTTCCAGCAGACATGTCCAAAGGTCGTTAAGGGGCCACTTTCCATTTTTGAGCCCCCATTTTATAACGACCCTGTCCAAAATTCAAAAAAGTATCTTTAGCCCTTACTCCAGGGACCCACATTTTAAATTTAAGGTTTCTAGCCAAAGGGGTTTTTACAGGCCACCAAGGGGAGGCTTTTCTTCTTTTTGCCCCTCCCTTTAGGAATTTACAAAAATGCCATCTTCGTGGGTATCTGCGATGTATGAGGAACATTCATACCAAATTTCAACTTCATTGCCTCAGCGGTTTGGGCAGGTCGTTATTGGGGACATTTTTCCCTTTCAACCACCATTTTTACTATGTTCCTGTTCCAAAATAGGAAAATTACGTTGCCGGTGAGTTAGTCCTACTCCAAGGAATACATATTTAAAATTTTAGGTTGGACAAAAGGATTTGGGCAGGCCGTCAAGGAGGAGACTTTTCCCCTTATTTCCCCTCCCGATAGGAATTTCAAAAATTCCGTCTAAGCGGACGCCTACACAGAAGGAGGAACTCACATACCGGATTTCCTTTTGGGATATCCTGTAGGGAATTCCAAAAATACAAACTTAGTCGATGTCTACTACAGTTGAGGAACCTTTATACCAAATTTCAACTTCTTACCTCCAGTGGTTAGGGCAGAAACTTTTCCAATTTGTGAGACTGTTTATGGGGAGACTTTTCCCCTTTTTGCTTGTTCCGGTAGGAATTTCCAATTCCGTCTTAGCGCACGTCTATGCCGAATATCAAGAAACCTTGTTTCAGTGGCGATATTTGTGGGGGAGGAAAAAAGTACTGTTTTTGAAATTATATTTTTTTAAATGGTACTTTTTGGAAAAAGCGAAATTTTTTGGAAAAAGATACTCTGCTTTTACAAAGTACTTTTTTTGAAAAAGGTATTTTTTTGGAAAAATGTATGTTTTTTGGAAAAAGGTACTTTTTTGGAAAAAGGTACAGTAGACGCTCGCAAATTAGAGCTTTCAGTAATTCGAACGTCCAGAAATTAGAATCAATGTTTGCAATAGTACTTTTTTTTGAAAAACCCGGGTAAAAATCTTAATATGGTGTCATACATAATTATATCTTTTTTGATAAATCCCCATATACAACGACATACTAATTGATCCGAAAAATGGGTCATCTACATGTGTCAAATTATATCAAATTAGATATAATTTGATACAGTTTGATCCGAGATTTGTCCATATCCAGGACATCAAATTGTATCTAATTCGATATAAAAATATCTGATTTTATAAAATTTTGTCTGATAGTAGGCATACTTTTTATGCATACCAGCTATTAAATTGAGATTGAAATGTCTGTGGTTTTAACAATTTTGAAGACCCAAATTTTAAAACATAAAATAAAAATTTATTTGAATACTTTTGTCTTCTAAATCGTACGCATCATTTTTTAATATGATTTTACATGCAAAAACATCACGTGGAAATTATTTGGCTATGGAGTAATTAACTCTGCATTTGCAGATAACTAAATTTGATGTTAAACTATATATTAATTTGTATGCGATTATATAGAAAGTTATATAAAATTAAAATATATTTTTAATACGACGACACATACAGTGTTATAAAACTTAGTATCAAATCATATATAATCATATCGATCAATACATATAATTTGATTAGTTTTATAAGGCTTATGTAGTTATATATGGAGTCAGATTTGGGGATATGTAATAATATCAATTACCGTACAAAAAATTCGTTGAAAAAATTATATCAGATGTAGTTGTATATAATGATATGTGTCTTAATGTTACTCCATTCATTGTCAGATATAGCCCAATCACATTATATATGACAATATATAACTATTTTCACTCGGGAAGGCACTTTTTTGGAAAAAGGTACTTTTTTGGAACAAGGTACTTTTTTCGGAAAAAGTACTTTTTTGAAAAAGGTACTTTTTTGGAAAACGGTAACTTTTTTTGGAAAACGGTACTTTTTTTGAAAAAAGTACTTTTTTGGAAAAAAGTACTTTTTTGGAAAAAGGTACTTTTTTGGAAAAGGTACTTTATCCCCTTTTTGCCCCTCCCGATAAGAATTTCCATTACCTAATTACCTAGACCATTTTTGTGGGGTGGGCAAGGGACCAATTAATGTTCGGCTGTTTATTTGCACATTCTCAAACTCTTAACCTTGAAAGACACTTACGACATTATGCTTACAATTTTTTCATACAAGAAAACTTTTTAAAATGGCTCCCTCCCTTCTCATAAAATTTCCTTAGCAAAATCGCCATGTTTTTATAGAAAACTCTGAAAAGTTCATCTATTTTTCTGACGAAAACCTCGTAAAAGGAATGTATTCCAAGCTATGTATACTCTCAGATTAGTATGAAATTTAGATATTTGATAGAGAAAAGAAATCTAAAATCAACCTGTCTCATTTTTTCGTCGACCTCTGACGAATCCATTCTAATATTTTGACCACTTAAATTACCGAGGTGGCCAAAAACTGTGAGATGTTCATCTTAAAATTTTTGTTTCTTCAACATATTAAAATTTCATCAAAATAGTAGTGTTTAGTTTGAAGTAACTTCCTTGTTAGATATTAACTAATTATTGGTTTAGTACACTATTAAATCTAAGATATTTATCTCACCAAAAAAGATTCTGCGATATTTTCCTATTAAAAATCCTTTTCCACTTTCGTATCAAATACCTTCAGATGCTTGTTGAACAACTCTTTGATTCTATTGTAATAATTTTTCTTAACGGAAAACTCTTAGGTCCAGTTTTATAATCAGAACTAAGATCGATTTGTTTCTTAAAAATTTCTTGTGTAAGAATTTTTCAAACAAATTATCTTCCTAGGAAACCAGTACACATTTTCCCAACTAAAAATACAGGATTAATTGATATTTAAAAAAATCATGTTGTGATACTTTTTGCCATCAAAATCATAGATAAAAGAATTATATGTAGATTTCTTTAAATTCTGGGTTGGGCAAAAAGGAGTCTAGACCGGCCTAAGTCCGCCAATGCTCAACGGACGTCTACACCGGTCGAGGAACCTACATACCAAATTTTAACTTCATAGTTCCAGCAGTTTGAGCAGGCCGTCAAGGGGGAGACTTTTTCCCTTTTTTGTTCCTCCCTGTAAAAAATTTCCAAAAATCCCGTCTTGGTGGATGCCCAGGTAGAAAAATACAAACGGCACAATGTTGGCCCGGTATTGGAGGCGGTAGTACATGTACTGGCAATGCGTTGGATTTTTAACTTTCACTGTACTGCCACCCAGTGTAGAAACGGTAATGACATATCATTATTTTTTGGACTACCAGTAATGATACCCACTTACCTGCTGCATTATTTTAAAACATATAATAATGAGTTAAATAGAAAATAATTTTCTAGATTTTTTTGAAAATTTTTTGAAATCTATTTTTAGACTCAATATTTTTTAAACACTGGTAAGGATATATGTAACCACATATTTTTTGATTTTTTGTATGCTGGCGAGTAAGCTTACTTGTGTGCAGCAGGTCAATTATGTTTTTATCTATTAAATATTACATGTCGATATAGCTCAGATGGTAGAGCTATTGGCTGGCAATCTGTAGAACCAGGTTCGATTCCCGCACCAGAAAATTTTATTAAAAAAAAAAATACAATAAAAATATTTTTGTTAATATAATTTATTTTTTTGAAATTCTATTTTTAGACTCATTATTTTTGTCAGTACTGGTAAGCACATAGGTAACGATATATTTTTTGATTTTTCGTATGCTGGTGTGTAACCATAACTCATTATTTTTCGCGACATCGCCATATAAAGGTATTAAGAAATGTAATAACAAAAGTAACTAGTTACCATTACCAAGTATGTAGTTACATAACCACATATCTGGTAATGATTTTCTACACTGGGCATGTTGTCGAAATGATAACACCAATAAACGCTTGGCCGTAGTTATTTCCCAACGTTGGCGCAGGCTTGGGATTTTATTTTTTTGGTTTTATTCCAGTACATTTAATAACAAATTTAGTAGTTTGCTGGAACTTTACTGTCCTCTTAGTGTACATCACAGATTTTTTTTATTTTTATTTTTTTTGGTAATGTCTTGAGACTTGAAGAATTTCTTCAAATGTATTCTTTCGAAACTTCACAAGAAAAGAATGGCGATGTCTCTCTTACATAAATAATTGTGTAATAGATGTAAAAATACGTAAAATTTATATAATTGTTAATTTTAATAAATTAAAAAAAGCTCGTTAATTTTCAGAAAACAGTACTGGCAAAGCACGTTTTAAGTAGTACCGGCATTTCGTAAAAAACAGTGCTCTCCCAGTACAACTTTTGTTGTAACGTCGGCAATTTCTACTTGGGTGTCTACGATAGTGGTGGAACCTTTATACCAAATTTCAACTTCCTACCTCCAGCGGTTTGGGCAGGCCGTCAAGGGGGGCCTTTTTCCCCTTTTTAACCTCCATTTTTACAACGTCCCTGTCCAAAATTCTCGAAAGTACTTTCGAGAAAAATTAGCCCCTACTCCAAAGAACATATATCTTAAATTTCAGGTTTCTAGCCAAAGGGGTTTTGGCAGGCCGGCAAGGGGGAGACTTTTCCCCTTTTTGCACACCGGAGGAGGAACCTACATACCAAATTTCCAATTCCTAGCTTCAGCGGTTTGAGCTGGGCCATGTTGAGTCAGTGAATGAGTCAGTCAGTCACGTTATTCTTTTATATTAATTAAAATAATTGTTGTAAAGTAGCATACCACGGCTAAAATCTCATTCAAATATTTATTTTGTTTTTAGTTTAAAGTTCGTTGTTTTTACAAATGTATTGACAACGAACACACAAACATACATATACAGTGTGTTCGTTTACATGAATTTCTTACTACTTTTACTACAATTGGAAAGTTTTGTTTACTTTTTGTATTGAATTTTTCCAGCTGTAGTAAATGTAGTAACTTGTAGTAAGTAAACGAACACGTTTATAAACAGTACCCAAAGGGTACTTTTATGTAATTGTTGCTTTCGAAAAGGAGTTGATTTATAGCTGGTTTTACCAAATCAGACAGTTCATATACGAAAGTACAAAATTCTCGTCCCGTTGATTTTTTGTATGTTATGTAATGTCTCGGTTGGTTTAGTAAAGCTATCATTTTCTTATTGCGGACAACTGAAGAGTTAGCGTGATGGCTACGAAACAATTGCATTGTCTATCAGGAAAATTATCAACCCTTTTTTGAAACAACAAATAAAAATCTAATATGACAATATCAAATTAGAATTTGGACTTGAGGTAGAAGAATATTCTAACTAAATATATGAAAATATAGAAAGTCCGAAAAAACAATTTTTGTATTTTTAATGCAAAAATTAAAATAATTGTTAAAAAAAATTTTACACTTGCCAATTAAAAACTTTATTGGCATAGTGCAATTTGTAGTATTTTCCAAATTTCATTAAATTATAATAAATAATATATTAAAAATAAGCGCTAAATTTGACAATATTTAACCACGCCTACTCCGTCGACTTTTTGGGAAAATGTAAAAGCTTCTTTAATTTGTATTAGTATCGTATAGGAGAACGAATGCTGTAAGTTTGACATTGATCCCACATACTTTTTCCTGTAGCGGTGCAGTTGGCTTGGAAAGTTTCATATTTAGGTAGTGTAGAGTGGTCCAAAACTCAACAAATAAAAAATGTGAAGAAACGGTAGTGCTGAAAATGTTTGCTTGACCAACCAAGTTGTAATCGTGACTATTTTTTTTTTATGCCTCTTAAATTCGAAAATCGCATTTTTAAGATGTTTTAGGAATTGTTTTTTTTTTGTAATTAATAGAGTTTTGTTCTTTAGATGGTTAAAAAAGGATTGTAAAAAAATGTTGTTTCATAAAAAAAAAAAATTTTGTAAAAAAAGAATTATAATAAAATTACAAAAATGTATGTCCATGAATGGAATCAAACTCGAGACCATCCGACTTTTAACCTTATTTTACATATAAGGTTGCGGGTGCGATCCCCAGCGACGGCAACTTTTAGAAAAATAACATGTACACAAAATAACATGTACATATATGAGCTTTCTATACCTTGTATCTAATATGGGAAATTTTTGCATCGAGAAATGCATGGTCACCCTGCTTTATACAGAGTGAGTTATAAGATGATAAAGTTGACTGGAATTTTAGTGTTAAATGTTTTACATTTTGTAAATTTTGCAACTGCGAATGCATTGTTTCGTTAATTACAAAATTAGACAGAGAAATAGGTTACTTGCAGTGCGTTATTGGCTTTTTTGTTTTTAAATATATTTTATTGTTTGCGGCTCACCATATATAAAACAGAGTAGGGGTGAATTTTATATGATTTTTTCGAAAACTTTTTCGATGCCAGGGGTACAGGTACAGGGGTAGGTACAGGGCTAAGAACTAAAAAGTTTCAACAAAGTTCGGTAACTTTTTATCAGATGGCGCCAAACAGCTGTTCTAAGATTCCACATCTCACGCAATTACAGTGTTGCCATATTTAAAACCCTTCATCTTTCACCATCTTTTACTTATTCTCTGTCCCCTTTCCAAAGAAAGAAACATATTAATTAATAGGAAGAATTTCCTGAGTGTTGCTTCTATTTAAAAAACAAAAACAAATAGAACAAAATAAAACTAAAAATCTACAACATATCCAAATTTCATCAATATCGGATATTATCACATGAGATATCTTCTTTGTAAGTAGAATATTTCAAGGAACTGCGAAACAGTAATTTAACATAATTGTGCGCTTAAATTATGCAAAACCTTGTAACACTTTACCAAGTTTTCGGCTTAATTATTGATGTTTTTTTTCCAAAAATCTTTTTAAGTTTAACCATAACTGGTGTTGTTTATATTTATAAAAAATTGTTCACCTGTACCTAAAAAGTTTTAAATATTTTGAATAAATCTTCTAATCGCATTTTTTAATCACCTGGATTTAGAATTTTCCATACAAAAAGTGGATTTGTTAAATTAAAAAAAGTTGGATTTATTTATCTGGGTTTACACATAGCAGTAACAAAGTACTTGTACCAGCTTTTAAAGTGCTTTGCCACCGCTTTCCCATGTGTGCTTTTGGAGATTATTGAATCCAAGTGATTAAAAAATGCGGCTTTTATTTCAAAAAATTCAAATGTGAGAAATTTAAATTTCTTACATTTACCGATTTTGTTCCAAATTTCTAGGATTTTTTTATTCATTAAAAGTTCTTTTTTTTGCAAAGTTATGAAGAAATATTAACTACCAACAATTAATTTTTCCGTACATGCACTGAGAGAATTATTTGCATGCTATTAATGAATTTAAGTTCCATTAATTCAATAAAGTTTCGCTGTAATTCGTCTATTGAAACATTTCCTAATAAGCGCCATGTTTTTTTATTTATAATGATCGACAAACACACCTACACACACTTGAAAAGAACAAGCGTCATCTGTCTTGTAATTATAGAAATGCTCATACACATTAAAATGCATTAACGTAGACAAATTTACAAACAATTTTAATAAGCGAATTTTATTTCGTTTTCCCCGTTTTCAATTCCCAATATAATGTTTTTTATTTATTAATCGAATTTAGGTAATACCAAATAAAATATCCTTCTAACAAATAAATTTTAATGGTTTTAATCGCATTCCAAGCAATATTTTCCCTGGATGCATCGAAAGCATTGCAGAACCGATTTCAAAAGTTTATATTTTGAAAAAGTTTTCTTTGCCGCACTACTGTATTTAAAATTTTATAATTAATTTGTTGAGTTTCAGACTACTGTCTAATATAAAGAAAATATTGGTACTTACCAGTTTAAACTTTTCGCAAAGTACTTGACGTTGTATTTTGTAAGAGTCAAATTTCGCTTTAGATTTGTTCCTAATATAAACAAAATGGAAACAAAATGTAAATTAATTGAAATATCATGCCATAAGAATACTTATCGATAAACGGCTGTGCTAAATATTTAATACCATTTATCCAGGCGAGGATTTATATATGGAAGCAGAAAATATATACTTATCTTTAATGAATATAGTAAACCTCACAATAATAGACATCTAACATATCAATGTTAAATAAAAAGAGCACAGTAACAGAATTAGCTAGAGAAACTTTGGAGATGCAGTTCCACACGTATTTTCCTGAATGTACCCAGCAAAAAGAATTGCAAGTAGTGCTTTACAAACTACTTCTTTTAATGCTTCACAAGTATCCATTAATGTATTTTTACTGCTTTTTTAGAAGTTATTCTGAACAACTTCAAAAAATCACTTCTTTCATTGCTACCGAAGTATCCGTTATTACATTTTTACAGGTTTTTTAGAATTACTTCTGAACCACATCCAAAAAATCACTTAAGTATTGCTTCTAAAGAGTAGTTGCTCTAAAAGTGATCGTAAAAAGTGATTTTGGTATTATTTGGCATTTTCAAACAGAGAGTCCGGCGGGACCAATATTTGTTTATTTTTCTTTTAATTTTATTTATTCTATCAATTTTTTTTTTAATATTTATAATTAACTTGTTTAAATTCAATATTTTTTTTAATGTTTAAAAATATGTATATATATAAAAAAAATGGTGAGAAATTGATTTTTATGTACCTGTAAAAATAGTACTGAAACCAATATTGAATTGGAGTGCACCTTTTACACTTGTTTAATAATTGAAGAGAATAAGTAACAATATCTCGCATTAACAAAGTGGTGTTTTTATGCCAGTCAACTTTCATATCAAAGAATAGCGGTAGAGCTCAGCGACTAGCAATCGTGAGGTCGCAAGTTCGATACCCGGTGGCGGAAATAAAAAAGCTTTTGGAAAATAAAAAAAATATAATTTTTTTTTTGTGAAGAATTTTTTTTTAACTTTTAATTGGTGAAAAAGAGCTTTCTTTGCACTCGTTCAAAAACTACTGAAAAAATATTAAAGTCGGAGTACTCCTATCCTATGACAACTCAATGTTAAAATCATTAGTGTTTATGTTAAAAAAGAAGTACATCTAGACCATCAATTGTAGTGCTTTTTCTACTGCTTCGGCATCTCTTTTATCGCTGGGGTAATATGAATATTGGCGGGGAAAATACAACAGAGGAAATCACATCATATAGTATGGAAATAAATCGCGTTGAAGATCTTATCACTAATGAATATATACAGTGAACAAAAAAAAAGTTGGACACTATATAAAATAAAATGAACAACCATGTTATTTGAATAACATAAGCACATTTTACGTAAAATTAACAGTAATTTTATGCTCTTCAATACCCAGTGTAGAAACGGTAATGACATATCATTATTTTTTGGACTACCAGTAATGACACCCACTTATCTTCTGTATTATTTTAAAACATATAATAATGAGTTACTGATAATGACTTATTTTTATCATTATTTCAAATAGAAAATAATTTTTTAGATTTTTTTGAAAATTTTTTGAAATCTATTTTTATATTTTTTAAACACTGGTAAGGATATATGTAACCACATATTTTTTGATTTTTTGTATGTTGGCGAGTAAGCTTACTTGTGTGCAGAAGGTCAATTGTGTTTTTATCTATTAAATATTATATGTCGATATAGCTCAGATGGTAGAGCTGTTGACTGGCAATCTGTAGACCCAGGTTCGATTCCCGCACCAGCAAATTTTATTTAAAAAAAAATACAATAAAAAATATTTTTTTTATATAATTTAGTTTTTTGAAAATCTATTTTTAGACTCATTATTTTTGTCAGTACTGGTAAGCACATAGGGAACGATATATTTTTTGATTTTTCGTATGGTGGTGTGTAACGATAACTCATTATTTTTCGCGACATCGCCATATAAAGGTAATAAGAAATGTAATAACAAAAGTAACTAGTTACCATTACCAAGTATGTAGTTACATAACCACATATCTAGTAATGATTTTCTACACTGGGTATCTTCTTTCGTTTTTTGTCTTTTATATTCATTACAGCTCGTTTCATTTTAATATATAACGTGTCCAACTTTTTTTGTTCACTGTATGCGGTGTTGAACATTAAAGGAAATTTTTATGGCCTGATGAAAAAAGTCCGTAAAAAATTTAATTAAAACTACTAAAAATTAGTTAAAAATGATGCTGTAGAAAAAACTGCTAAAATTATCATATTATTTTTGCTATATATGTATATGTAAGTAATATAGGAACAGCAAAAATAAAACTGTTAAATGTACAGAATTTTAGTTATATTTGAGTTAAATTTTTGTAAATGGAAAATAGCAAATTAACTTGCTAAAATCAGCAAAAAATTTTGCCAAATAACTAGTAGCTCAAAAAATCAAAAAAAAATTAAATTTTCGAAGTTTTTTTCGATTTTTTTTAAATGCAAATAAAAATCGAGCCTTTTGAAAACAGCAGTTAACAATTTTTTAGCAAATATTTCTGCTGATTTTAGCAGTATAGACTGATATTTGCATTCACAAATTTAGTTTAAAAATAGTAAAAACTTTTTTAGATATAAAAGTTTACTTTTGCTATTTTTAGTCTATAATATTTATCAAAATTTTCCGAAGATTTTACAGTACAATTTGTTATTTTCAATTAACTAAAAGTTAGCTTAAATATAACTAAAATGATGTAAATTTAACAGTTTTAATTTTGCTGTTCTTATTTCACTACACTTATAAAAAAAAAGTTAGTACAAAAGTCTGTTAAACGCGTTCTAATTCAGTTGAACTAATTTTTCCTGTTGTTTTCGTTTAAATCCGTTGTTTAGCTAAAGTTGTTAGTTATCCAATTTCACCACAAAAACATATTTCTACTGTACTTGAACTAATTTTTCCTCCTGATATTTAGCTATTTTTTATAAACGATTTTGACACTATATCAGCTAATATAGATAAATTTGTTGGCAACTTTTTTAATATTTGTGGTTACAAAAGAAAACGATAGGGGCGCTAGTGTATAGTGATTGATGGTGCTTGATGGTGAGGTGTGGATCAAGGTTCCAAGCCGACCCAAAATTTACGGCGGCGGCGTTTATGTATATAAACCGGCGGCGGCTGGATTGACGGCTCGAATTTTTAAATATGTACTGTTTTTAACAGAGCTTTGAAAAATTAATTCTTTTCTGATTGAATCCGCTTAAGACCTGTTAACTTATCTCAAAATAAACAGAGTTTAGTGCTTAACCATAGTTACCAGTTAGTTAGCCATACAAAATATATGAAAAAGCAATTGTCGTTGTCGACCCAGTTCTGATTAATCTCTAAAATAAGAAATATAAATTTAAAAAAATGGCGACACGAAAAAAATTCGGCGGCTCTTGTTTTGGTCGGCTGCCCTTTTGAGCCGAAGCGAGTCGTTTGAAACGGCGGCGGCTAATAAAGCATAAAAGTGGCAGGCGGCGGCGCGCCGCCATTTTCGCCCCGCTCGGCTTGGTATTCTGGTGTGTATTGGTAAGCAGTGTTGCCATTTCAGTGCTTTTCGGGTATTTTTTGGTGCTTTTTTCCTTCCCGTACCCGGTGATTTTTTACAAATACCCGTTTAAAAGAAGCGGGTATTTACAGTGCTTTTTCAGATTTCTGGCAGTGCTTTTAGTGCTTTTTGTACAGTTTATATTTTTGGTATTTGTTCTCGTTTTTTTCAATTTTTCTTCAATTTTCTGTCAAAGTTGAAAAAATTATACGAACTGTACAAAAAATACAGTTTTTCATAAAGTTTGTAGTACAATTGGAAATAGCAACATCGTTATATTTAAAATTGAAAATTTTGAAATATTAGTGGTGCTTTTTACCCCTTTTTGGTTATTTTTTGAACACTTTTTACACAATTTTACAAAGCTAAAATGTGTTTTTAAATTCTTGAGTTAAATTTTTCAAAAAATTAATATCGTGCTTTTTTACCCCATTTTAGCTAAGTTTTTACCCTTTTTACCCGTTTTCACAATGCTCACGGTGCTTTCCTGCCTTCAAGAGTTGGCAACACTGTTGGTAAGTCTGCCAACCAATACAAATTAGAAAATTTCTAGTAAGGGTATTTTAATGTGTGTGATGAGTCATCACTGATGACGCTTACTAATACAAATAAAAATAATATGGCGTGTTAAGAAAGTTCTAGTAAATAAAATAATATGACAAGAGCATGTTTTCTTTTGTTTCTGTTAGTCAGCAAAGGAACGCAAAAGAAAACGGAGGTATACTGGACATTAACATTTCGCAGTTAAAATTGTTAAAAAAATAATAGAGGTTTGTTTTATAATATAAACTATATTTATTTACGGGAATACTATTAAATATGTTATTGTTTTTCTTTTATTTCAGCCCTTTAACATTTTCATCTGAATTCCACCAGGTAGACGAAAAAAAGGAACCAAATAAAGGAACGCAAAAGAAAGCAGAGGTATACTGGACATTAATATTTCGCAGTTAAAATTGTTTTAAAATAATAAGGTTTGTTTTATAATATAAACTATATTTATTTACAGGAATACTATTAAATATGTATGTTGTTTTTCTTTTATTTCAGCCCTTTAACGTTTTCATCTAAATTCAACCTACCGCTGGCACACATATTGGAAAGAAAATACAAGTGATATTTACTGCAAATAGTGTTTTTGGATTGTGTAATTTATTCAAAAATAAAATTAACAATATTTACATTAATTTATTTTTATTCAATTAATAACAAAAAGTGATTGTAATTTTAGCAGCATGTTTTGCAGATTTCAACTGACCCACTTTCATTTCTATTAAACGAACATTCTTCTATAAATTTTTGAATGTTAACTCAATTTTTTACCTGTTTATAACCAACTAAATTTTAGCAGAAAACATGTGCTGATTTCAGCTGAATAATTTTTATTTCCATTAAACAACATTTCTTATAAATTATTGTATTTGAACTAACTTTTTTATCTAAAATTTAGGTCACCTAAATTTAGCAGACCATGATTCTCAACATCATTGAAATTTCTGCTGGCTCAAATTCAGGTACTATTTCTTGTTATTTTAGCAGAATTTTTAACTATTTGTACGGGCTTTTTTTTATGAGTGTAGTATTTGGCAAAAAAAATCTGCTAATTTTAGCAGTTTTTTCTGCAGCATCATTCTTAACTAATTTTTAGTAACTTTTTCTGCTATTTTTATAAATTTATTTCTATGAGTATATCAGGTGTAGACGTAATACATCCGATTATGCTTAAAAAATAGGTACACTCACTTATCATATTATTTTATTTACTAGGACTTTCTTAACAAGCGCCATATTATTTTTATTTATATTGGTAAGCGTCATCAGTGATGACTCATCACACACATTAAAATACACTTACTAGAAATTTTCTAATTTGTATAGGTCGGCAAACTCACCTATACACACTTCACCATCAATCACTATACACGAGCGCCCCTATCGTTTTCTTTTGAAAACACAAATATTAAAAAAGTTTGCAAAAAATTTATCTATATTAGCTGATATAGTGTCAAAATCGTTTATAAAAAAATAGCTAAATATCAGGAGGAAAAATTAGTTCAAGTACAGCAGAAATATGTTTTTGTAGTGAAATTGGATAACTAACAACTTTACCTAAACAACGGATTTAAACGAGAACAACAGGAAAAATTAGTTCAACTGAATTAGAACGCGTTTAACAGACTTTTGTACTAACTTTTTTTTTATGAGTGTACGGTGTTGAACATTAGGGAAAATTTTATGGCCTGCTTAAGTTTATCATATGAGCAACAAAGGAGAAGAAAATTCAAGGTTATATTCACATCTAAAGACGGTAAGATATTAAGGACTATAGGCCAAATAGCCATTCATCCTTGCTTCTTAAAATTTTTAACAGAATTTTGTATAATCATCTGACAATGAGAGGAAAAATTAGGGAATATGAACATTCAACGACTGCTCGCAATCTTTCATTAGGAATCGAAGAGTCCGTTAACTGCTGAGAGTATGCTCCAGCATATTTCTGAAACATGTGTTTCAGGACGTGACAGAACGTGACCTTCACTGATATAATCTAAATTTCCAATTTGGGGATTTGACAAAAATTGTTAGGACATAATACCTCCCAAAAAGAAAGTGCGTTTCATTGTCCCCATTTTCCAGCCGTAGGCCAGTATGCAAAAATGCTTGCTTTTGCGAAGCCAGTTTAGATATTCCATAAAGGAGAAAACTCCTTTACAGAAAACCTTTCAAAAGCGACGGCTGCTGTGTATAGATATATCACAGTGTATAAAACACCTTAGCCCGTCCATAGGCCGACTCGGCAGAAAAGCTTCACTCATCTAACCCGGCTGGTATACACCATAGAGTATAAAATTTCTGATTATCGTAGGCCAGCTATACAAAAAAGCAATATTCTGCGAAGTTAGTATCGGACATACCGAAGAGCAGAAAACCTCTAGCCTCCGTGCAAAAACATTCCTGTTATTATGAATATCACCACGATCGGTACATTTTGGAAAACGGGTTTAAAGCATATGTGGAATATGTGTATTTTTAGCTATGGATTATGACCGAAATCATTTTGTTGAATTATGAGTTAAAAACTGGGATTACGACCCAGATTCGGCAATTAGGCTATGAGAACATAGTTACGGATTATAGGTATGTTACCACATATTGTAGGAGAATAAAAAATGGAAACGATAATACTGGCCAGAGAATACTAGAAAAACTGAACGGTAGATCAACATGGCATAAGTATGTTATATACACGGGTGGATCAAAACTGGAGTATAGACATAGACATTGTGCACGACTGACTTATATCCTTGATGGTGATTTAATAAATAACACTGAAGGAAGACACCTCACACTATCTATGAAGAACTAAGAATGCTAAAGTATATGAAAATGAAATATAAAAAACAAAAGAAACGCTGCCATCACCAGGTTTAGTGGACACAAGTGTCAACTTCTAAACTTAACCTAAACTAAAAGAAAGAAGCATGTAAAGTGAAAACTACTTCAAATTATCTTGCAGAAAAAACTGCTGAAATTAGCAAATTGTTTTTGCTAAATATTAGTAAGATAGGAACATCAAAAATTAAACTGTTAAATATACAGAATTTTAGTTACGTTGAGATGAACTTTAGTCAATAGGAAATAACAAATCAGCCTGCTAAAATCAGGAAAAAAATTTGCTAAATAATTAGCAAAACAAATTTAAATTTTTCAGTTTTTTTTTTATGCATAAAAATCTAGACTTCCGAAATCAGCCGTTTACTATTTTTTAGCAAATGGTTTGTTTATTTTTGAAGATTATACTGCTATTCGCATTCAACTAAATTTAACTTAAAAATAACAAAAGTTTTGTAAATATTTAATATTTTCTACAGATTTTAAAGTATACAGCCACAGTCACAATGATGGAGTACTCCACTCTGCAGAGTGGAGTGTACTAAAATAGAGATGGCATGATACAAAAAATATGTAAGTGCGAAAAGGAAAGGAACGAAATACACTCTATCATTGTGAATGTGGCTTAATTCGTCATTTTCAGTTAACCAAAAATTTACTCAATAACTAAAATTCTGTAAATTTAACAGTTTTTTTTTGTGTTAGACTAACACTTAGGGGTACCCCGTACTAATGCAGTGCATTGCGTTGGTATTAGGAAAATAGGTGTGGGGAGGAGGAAAAAGGGAGTAGTTTGTGAATGTTTGATTTGAATTTCTATTAATTGTAAGTAACACGAAAGACTTCTGCGGGCAGTTTATTGCACATACGGCTGGTGCGACAAATAAACGAATTTACTCTGTAATTCGCTGTGCGACCCACAAGACAGTCTACTACAAACGGATGTGCTCTACTTGATAAGCGAATGTTACGAACAAAAACAATTTGACTTATTTCATTGTAATATCGATAGACCAGAGTCAAATAACCCACATTCCGAGGATGCTTCAATGAGTCAATAGAGCTGGATACGCTACCGTCATTGATAAGCGCCGACACGCTCCTTAGCACACGGTGCAGAATCTCCAAAATATAATTCGAAGCTCCTGCCCATATATGGGAGCTGCATTTTATTGAGGTGGCATAAATAGTGATTAAATCGGATGGAGTGAAGTACTTCTTGTACCGACGTAAAAAACCTAAACACTTGAATGGTTCTTTCGACACCTGAAAAACATGCTTATTCCAACGGAAATCGCACTGAATTTTCATGCCCAGAACATTCAACGTTGGGTCTTGTGTGCATTAATGTCGACCTTAGTCGTACGACCCCACTCTGAGATTGTAGAAAGGTCACGATTTAGTGTGTCATTCATAATCTGCCTTTTACCCCCAATCTCCTAAAGGCTTGGCCTACGATCGCAGGAAAATGAAGAAGGTTATTAAGAAGATTATTAAGAAGGACAAAATATAGGGAAGGCGAAAGAACAGAGCCGTGCGGTACCCCTGAGTTCAGCTGAAACTCGTCGGATGAGACCCCATCTATAACAACACGAATAGTGCGATATCTGGGAAAGCTCAAAATAAAACGAGCGAAGCCATTATCCACACCAAAAGCAATAAGCTTTGATACAAGCGCCCCGTGCCATACAAGATCAAAGGCCATTGAAATATCCAGAGCAACCACATTGTTCTCCGCAAAACTGTGGATGGGCCGACTCTAACGCTCCGAGAGGAATGCCAACAGGTCACCCGTAGAACGATTTCTACGGAAGCCATACTGTCGTTCATTAAGAAGCGAGTTTGACTCTAGAAAATTCACAAGATGTTAATTAACCATACTCTCCATCGTCTTTGAGAGCGTAGAGTATATTGCGATCGGGCGGTAATTTTTAGGGTTAGTAGCAGCACCCTTTTTAGGGATTGGCTGTACATTGGCAACCTTCCAGCACGAGGGAAAAACTCCCGCATGGTAAGCGCTAAAAAGGCTAGCCAATGTACGAGCTAGCGTCTAAGAGCACTGTTTCAGCACCAGTGCGGGTATACGATTCGGTCCCGATGACTTGTTTACATTGAGGTCAGCAAGAACCCTTTTAACTGCTCGAGCTCGGAAGAATATCTTAGGCATAGTACTCAAAACTCTTTCAATTTCGGGAAGTGGTTAATCGCTTTCCGACAGGAACTAATTACCTGCAAACTTCTCAGCTAAAAGGTTAGCCTTATCAACCGGTTGAATGAATATTTGGTCTTCCTTTATAAGAGTTGGGATATCTGAACTAGCATTATCTCTTGCTATTCCGAGGAGCACAAAAAACTTTAGTACGAAGATTTTGTTCGTCAAGAAAATTTTCACGACTAAGTACTTTGGAATACTCATATCTCGCCCGTTTGCTTGACGTTCTTGTTATCTCACCAATTTTTGAACGCTAACTCTCTGGATCTTACAGCTTTTATGCATGTCTGGTTAAACCAACATTTAACTTTGGGTTTAATTAAAATTTGCTTCGAAAGAATAAAAGATTCCATTCCAAGCAATATAATATGTTCGACAATCTTTACCGCGGCATCGACGTTGTCGTCGAGGAAACAGAGTTTCCAATTAAAATGCCGGAAAAAATCGTTGAGCTCAGCCCAACGTGCTTCTTCGTAAATAAACATTGAACGCTTCGCAGTTATTGCTGAAACGTTTCGAAGTTCGGACAACGAAAAAGATGCGGAAATGGCACAAAGATCCGAATTGCCGAGAGGTGCAAGTGTTCTAACTTCATACTTGTCTGCATGTGAAGTAAGGAAAAGGTCAAGAGTGTTCTGGTGTTCATCTTCATTTATTAATTCACTAAATGCGGAATGCGAAATCTTCCTGTCATTACATAAATTTTAATCAAATATTTCTTATGCAAGTACAAGTGTCGGATATTCGGTTTGTTGTGGATTTTGGTTAATCAGTGACCAGTGCTATATCTTCTTCACTAACTAAGCGAACAACAAACAAAACACCAAGCTACTTGAACTATCTTACTTATTTGTTCCTTACTTGTTCCTATCTTACTAATATTTAGCAAAAATAATCAGCTAATTTCAACAGCTTTTTTTGCAAGGTAATTTTTAATAGCTTTTTCTGTTATTTTTACAGGTTTATTTCTATTAGTGATCACTTAGATCACGAAAGTACCCCGATTCCAGAGAAAGCACACAACTTTCCGCCAGCGCCGGACATGAGCGGAGAAATTCTTCGAGCGGAGAATTCTTCAGCAATCAAAATTTAAAAAAAGTTTGTTGTTTATGAATTATTCGCGACTTTTGAAAATTTTAAAAATTCAAGTTTTTTTAGATTTTTCCTAATTACCTGTAAACGGTGTTATCGAAAAATTCAATTTGTTATACTTTTACAATTTACTTACCACGGACATTCATTATATATAACACTGATTTTAATTTTAAAAAGGATAACAGATATCCTTGCAAATTAACTTAAAATTTGACTTTTTTAATATTTCGCTATTATTTAGCTTGTTATAATTTTATTGCTACCAAAAACCCTATCCCACATAATAGGACATTCCACAGATATATATTAATGCAAAAAAGAAATTTTCATAGTCGTAAATATAAGAAAATATCCTGATCAAAGTTGAACATTTTTTGTATGAAATTTTCAAATTTCGCGAAAACCGCCACTCCGATTTCAATTTTGATTTCATATTCGTAACGTACACCTGAAAATATATTAGATTGGATATGTCGCGATCGTAATAATTATATTTAATTTTTCTCATTTGTCTAATTTTTTCCATTATTTTTAATTAATTCAAAATAATAGAACAAGTACTACCTCGAAACTTCAATTGCGATGTGCTACCTCTAAAAAAACTTTTTTGCGGATTTTTTTGATCAGACCACATTTTTTTTCAAAGTGGCATATTTTTAGGCTTGTGGAGCGTGAAAATTCCAACTTTTTTTTTTGGACCATTCTAGTATCCATACTGAAGTCTCCCGCCATTTTAAACTTTATGACAAAGACCTCGAAGACGTGAATATCTGTATCTGGGATCCATCATTGATAAACCTGGAGGATGTGCTGCTGACATTCAGCAAACGAATCAGCAAAGCAACCCAAGCTTTCGGCATGCTGAATAAAGTGTAGAAGTCACCAAATGCATCCCGACGCACCAAAATAAAGATCTTCAATTTCAACGTGAAGTCAACACTGTTTTATGGCTGTGAAACTTGGAACCTTTCCACAAACAATACTAGAAAACTACAATCGTTTGTAAATAGATGTCTTCGATGCATCCTGAAAATGTTCTGGTCGGAAACAATTAGTAACGAGGAGCTTTGGTTTCCGACCCAAACACCGCAGATCACAGAATCTATAAAAATTCGCAAATATAGATGACTAGGTCACACTCTTCGTAATTCTCCTGACAACGTCACAAGAAGAGTGCTTGAAGTTAATCCCCAAAGAAGGGGTCGTCCGAGTAACACCTGGAGACGTAGTACTACCAATGAGATCCAAGATGCATAATATAGCTCGAGTCAGTTCAAACGTATTGCCGAAAACAGAGATGAATGGTAGAATCTTGTTGTGGCCCTATATTCCTCCTAGGAATTTAAAGGATTATATATATATATATACAGTTGCGAGCATAAAAAATGCAACGCTACGCTACGCTAATTCACCTAAGTATGCTTTTATTTCTTCTAATGGTTTTTTTATTTGCGCTTATCTTTTGTTAATATATTCGTTGATGTGTATTTTCATATTTTAAGTCGTTTGATTTGCATTTATTTATGTGAATTAGCTTTTAATAACTTTTTTATGAAACTAGTGCCCATTTTGTGCGAGCAAAAAAAATGCAACTTTTATGTATTTTACATTTAATCGATTTTATTTGTTAAAAAATTCAGCATATTAATTTGATTTTTATTATTTAGTGGAATAGCTATTATTTTAAGTTATTCCTTTCATTCGTGAAGGCATGGAATCCATGAGCGCAACCAATTTTGTGAAGGTATGCCTTGGCACACCTGTTTGGCAACAATTTTGAAATCTCTTAAATTTGAATGCTTTTTCTTTCGTATTTCGATGTCTACAAGCTTCCATAGATTCTCTATGGGGTTTAAATCGGGTGACTATGCTGGCCACTGTAAAACTTCCACACCGTTGTTACTTAGAAATTGCCTAGCTAAGCGAACGGTGTGCTCAAGGTCATTGTCGTATTGTAATATGCTTCCAGCAGCCATTTTTTCCTGCATGTGAGGAAGCATGTGCTCTTGTGGTAACCCTCTGTGTTTATTCTGTCCTCAATTTTGACTTCTGGTCCAACACCATCACGGGAGAATGCCCCTCAAAATAAAAATTTAAATAAGTGTGTTATATTTAACACAACAAGGGATCCTCCGCCGTGTTTAACGCATTGTTTCTAGTATCTAAGAGAGTACCGATTTTTTTGTGGTCTCTGGATGAACTTCAATCCATCGGATCCAAATAAATTTGATTTTGTTTCGTCACTAAATAAAACCTTTGCCCATTGTTCTTTTGCCTAGTACCTATGACGCTTTCCAAAATCGAGACGCTTCTTTGTATTCTTTCTTTTCTGGACGTCTTGCTAACAAGCGTGCTTCTTTTAAGCGTCTTTGTGCGGTATGAACTCCGGCGGTTGCGCCCAAATGTTCTGAAGAATACTGCAGAACATCTGCGGCGGTCTTATTGGGGTCGCTTTAACAATAGATATTATATTTATATCCTGCCTTTTAATTGTTTTTCGGGGTCTTCCACTTCCTATTTTCTTATGAATATAACCGCGAGCCTAATGCCGAGTTGCAATTCGTGACACAGTGGACTTGTTTCCTTGAAACATAGTTCCGATTTCAAGTAAAGGTTTGCCTTTCCAAAGCGCTGTAATAATAGCAGCACGGCTATCACTTGATAGTTGTATTTTGTAAAGAATAAACAATTTAGTTAATTTTGGTTAATTCAGTCCAAATTTCGTGAATAAATACAGTTTTTATACTTACCTGATACATATTATTCTTTCGTTGCATTTTTTTTTTGCTCGCACAAGATAGGCACTAGTTTCAAAAAAAAGTTCGTAAAAACTAATTCACATAAATAAATGCAAATCAAACGACTTAAAATATTAAAATACACATCAACGAATATATTAATAAACGATAAGCGCAAATAAAAAACCATTAGAAGAAAGAAAAGCATACTTAGATGATTTAGCGTAGCGTTGCATTTTTTATGCTCGCAACTGTATATATACAAGGTGGCGCAAAAATAACCTTCCGATGTTTTTTGGCTGTAATTTAAAAAAAATGAAAAACTTTGATTCTTCTTGTGGATTATTTTTATTTGGTCTTTTATTTTTTTTTACATCAAGTCGAGAATATGATGTCATGTAAATGGCCGCCGCCACAGTGATTGTCATTTGAGACCTTTTTATGGCATTTTCCATCACTTTGGCCAAAACTTCCGGCGATAGGTCCTCACATTCTTGACGGATATTGTCTGAGGCTTGTTGACATAAACCCGCGACTTCAAAAAGCCCCACAAAAAGAGGTCTGGAGCGGTCAAATCAGGCGATCTTGCTGGCCAGTGAAAATCGCCAAAACGGGAGATTAGGCGCCCGGGAAATGCATCCTTCAGCATATTGGTTGTGGCACGTGCAGTGTGTGCCGTTGCACCGTCCTGTTGGAACCACATGTTTTCCAATCCCAATTCATCAAGTTGCGGCAAAAAGAACTCGTTGAACATTGCTCTGTAGCGCTCACCATTCACAGTAACCGTTTGGCCCGCGACGTCTTCGAAGAAAAAAGGTCCGATGACTCCTCCGGCGAAAACAGCACACCATACAGTGACTTTGAGCGGGTGTAATGGCTCTTCGTGGGTTACACGCGGATTTTCAGTGCCCCAGAAGCGTAAATTTTGCTTATTTACGTACCCGCTAAGATGGAAATGGGCCTCATCACTCATGATTATTTTTGATGAAAAATCATCCGATTATTGGTCAAATAAATAGTCACCAATATTCCGCGTTCTGGAGCAGTGTAGCGTAACATTGTTTATTAACGTGTATTTCGCATGTGTTTACTACACAAATGTCAAAACAGAACTGACATTAGGGGCCAATCGCAAAATTTATAGCATTTTCTGATAGGAGGATTACTTTTGCGCCACCCTGTATATACAACGCGCTTACCTCAAAGGCAGGGCTGCTAGAAATAGATTTTTTATTCAAAAATATGCAAAATGTTGATTTGCCTATTTTTGGTTGAACAATGCTGATTTTTTTACACTTTTCAGGTCGCAAATATCAAGATATTTTAGTACACCGACTCATATCGGCCCAAGACGAAGCCAATTAATTTTGATTAAAATTGGAAATATTTAGACCTACACTAAAAAAAAGTCAGCAAAAATGTGTCTATATCAGCAAATTTAAGTTAGGAGCGTGCTTACAAAAAAGTTGGTAATTTCAGAAAAAGGTGTTTGCTGAAAATCAGCGAGCTGAATTTTACAAAAAAAAAGTAATCTCAGCAAAAGTTTTGGTTACTCTTAGTCGATTGCAAATGAAACAAATCATTGCTAAAATTACTAAACTATTAGTAGACTGAAAAAAGCTTTGTAGAGAAATTTTACTTTAATTAATTTATTTTCTGAAAATTTAAGTATAGAAATTGTATAGAGTTGTGTTTTTTTTTAATTATCAGTTCCGTTGTCTGTACTACATCCAGACAAGCTGCGACATCTTTACTTTCACAAAAAAATAAAAATGTTTAGAAAATGAAATTTAAAAATCGGCCGTGACAGATTTGTACAAAAAAAATTTTTTTTAAATCGGTTAAAAATTATGGCGTTATTATACGTTATTTGCTCAAAAAAGTGCTTTTGAAAACATTGTGCGACGATGTGGACATATCAAGTGGACATATTTTCAAATGATCAGCAATCCGTTAAGCGGCCATACATTTGCAATATTATTGTACAACTTTCCAATTGGTGCAAGCATATTGACCATGTATGTATTAAATTGAAGGTTGAGCAATATTATGTATTGAATCAAAACACTTTTGATTTTTATTGGACAACTTGAAATATTGCATAACCTATTGGCAACACTGTGTAATTACACCCTACACCACTACGTAGTCAGGGTATTACAAGTTTGTGCTGATGTTTGTAACACCAAAAAATATTGGTCCTAGACCCACCTTATAGTATACCGATCGGCTCAGAATTTTTTCTTATTTCGATTTAACGATGTCCGTCTGTCTGTCCGTCTGTCTGTCTGTCCATGCATTCTTGTGCGCACTCTACAGGTCGCAAATATTAAGATATTTTGATGAAATTTGGTACACAGACCTATGTCGGCCCAAGGATGACGCCTATTGATTTTGGTTGAAATCGGTCCATGTTTAGACCTAGTTCCCATATAAGGGTACCCCCAAAATTTTCTTTTTTACACGCTGCAGGTCGCAAATACGAATATATTTCAATGAAATTTGTTTCGCTGACTCACATGGTCCCAAGGAAAAAGCCTATTGATTCTAAATAGGATCCGTCCATATTTGGGCCTATCGCCCATATGGGCTATATTTTCGATTTTCTCTTCTTTTATGATTTTATAGAAAATTTTGACACAAGTCCCATTTTAACCCATTCGAATTTCGCATCCAAACATTAGTTGGCTTTAAGTCAGACTGGTGTAGGGTATTACATGCCCGACTTTAACCTTTTTACTCGTTTTAGTTTTGCGCTGTTTATTTATTGTATGGTGTGAGGCAAAACGAGAAAACTACTGTGCCATTATATTGGACATAATATTGCAAATGTATGGGGGATTTACTGTTAAACTTTCTCAGGTGGCAAGGTGCGTGGGTGTCATTTTGGATTTTAAACTTTCCTAGAAGGGAAATACGCAGAGGATTAAAAAGACATTATGTGCTTTTTATACCTGCAAGAAGTCTACACTCTCATAACAACACAGTTTTGACAACTCATGCACACATTTATAATTCCTACTAAGTGCTGCTCTCTTATACTAGCCCGAAGTTTTTAAAACATTTTTTCCTACAAATTCTACGACCTTCACATATAAGAAATATTATTATATTAAAAACAAATTCTATTGAAAACTTATTTTTAAAATATTTAAGGTATTTTCGGATGCCTAATGTGTACTTACGTGATGAATTACTTATGGTCAGTTCACGAAATAGAACTAACATATCAAGTTCTTTACCATCACTTACAATTGCGTTCATTTGTTTCATCATATCGTTTGATGTTTGGTTAAAAATGGGTACATACGACATTAAATTTTTATATGTAAAAGCTTTATTTAATAATTTACGATGTAGACTCCAACCAGGTTCTAAAAAATATGAAAAAGGAAATTAATTATACAATACCTTTTTTTACGTGTGCCGAGTAAAAAAGTTCCTCTCTAATAAAATATTAGCGTTTTATTCGTGCTCAAATGTTTGCTTACAAGGATGGTTTGCGGTGGTGTTTATTTCGATGTGGAATAAATTTAGATATGTTATAGAGAATCAAAAAATAATTATTTTAGTGGCCCAATCTCTCATTTTGGGTTTTAAAAGTGCGGGCAAAAGATACCCCATTTTACGTTTTTAGCATTATTTTCATGATTATTCAAAAGAAACTATATATAAATTTGTTGTCTAATGAAACTTATTTGGAAGTGGCAACCAGAGATACAAGCCGGTCCATTCTGTCGGCTGGCGGCGGCTAATGGCTAAAATGGTCGGCGGCGATTGATTTTTGGAGATGAGCAGCAAACGCATCGGCGGCGGCTGGCTAAAAAAAATAGTGTCGACTGGCGGCGGCTAATCGGCTAACGTCGGCTAAAATGCAAATTTTCCAAGAATTTGGACAGATACATACACGCAAAAATATCGAATTTATAAAAATATCGAATTTATAAAAATTGATCAGATCAACTAAAATTTAAATTCTAATTTTTGTTAAACTAATAAATTTTTTGTTGGGCCAACAAATGTTCTCAAATGTTGTTGAACTACCTAAATATTTTAAAAATTTACACTCAAAATTACACTGTGGAACAAATTCAGGTTAGCAAAAGTTAGGTCGATTCTAAGAGTGAGGGGTGAAAATAGAGGATAAATTAGAAGACCCGTATCGCGGCGTTTGTTTATGTTCGCATTTTTTTTAATCGACCTTCGAACTTTGCAGTCAAATGCCGATTTTCAGCATATTGTTTATATGGTTTTTTGGCAAAAAAGACTTAGTTTTGTGGAAAATATTTTCAAAAAGCATGAAAAAAAAATAATTTTTCCAACATTTTGCTTCATACGCACCGCAAAAATTTTCAAAATCAATTTCTAAAAAATTTTAATTGTTGCACAGGTCTCTATTGTCTTTTACAGATTTAAAAAATATCAATTAGTCGACGAGTTATAGCCAAAAAACCATATAAACAATATGCTGAAAATCGGCATTTGACTGCAAAGTTCGAAGGTTGATTAAAAAAAAAAATTCGAACTAACATAAACAAACGCCGCGATACGAGTCTTCTAATTTAGCCTCTATTTTCACCCCTCACTCTCAGAATCGACCTAACTTTTGCTAACCTGAATTTGTTCCACAGTGTTATTTAAAGTACTGAGGATTTTCATTAATAGTACACATCTTTAAAAGAATATATAAAATTTTATAGTGCAAAAAAAACTACACTTTTTGCAAATAAGTTTATTAGGATCTTGGAATTCAAATAAAAATCATTATATGTATAAGCAATTCAACATGGCAATATGGTCGCGATATTTGTTAAAAAAGTCAAATTTTTTTAATATATCATAATCTCCGTGAAAAGGGGGTTTTGGTGTTTCTCCTAAACTAATGAAGATAGATAATTGAAATTTGGCATATAGCTTCGCTTTATGACGAGAAGAAAACCAACCATAGGATTTTTGGCTACTGGAATGTTTAAGGGGTAAACCGGGGCTCAGAAGTTTGAAAAAATCGATTTTTGAACGTCATTTTTAGTGGGTAGGAGGGGGAGGGTGCAAAATATGTTAAATATTTTTACAAGAATCTGAAGGCAAAATAACGATACATCCGCAAACAAAAAGTCGGTAGTGAAAGGGTTAATGTGTTAAATTAAGATAACTAAAATCTTTGTTTAAATGTGTTTTTCAATCATGAATGGTAACCGAAACGGTGCGGTAACACTATTTTAGATTATTTCGGTAACGGTATTTTAAGGGTAACGCTATTTAATTTATTTCGGTAACGGCATTTTAAGAATAACGGTGGTCAGTTGGAAGAGTTTTAAATCGATAACGGCATTTTAGAGGCATTACCTGCCAATCGATTTGAATCCCGTGTCACAGATTTTTTTACTGCCGTTTTAATTTAAGTGAACTAATAGAGCTTTGAAGAGTTAATTCGTTTTCGAATGAATTTATTAACAATAGAATCGGATTTGTTTTGATTTAAATGAATTCCTTTTTTAAATTCAAATTCGTTCAATTTAACACGTTTGACTAAAAAAACAAATTCAAAAAATTAATAACAAGGTGGGTTAACGGTTACCATTATCGCTAAAATACCGTTACCAATACCTCTACCTCTAAAAATTTTCCAAATACCGCTATCGTTACCGATACCGTTATTTTTATTGGTAGTTACCGGTATTTGTTAATTTTTATAAAAATGCCAATTTTTTAACTTTATAAAAATAATCTTGTTTTTTTTCCAAAAATTTTAGTTATTACCAGCATTGAATTTAAAGCTTATAATCTGTATTTTTAACACTTAAATGGACAAATATGCTAATTTTTTATTTGTTTTTATATGTTTTTGAGGCAGTTTATAATTCCGGTACGTACCGGTATTGTTGATTCGATAACGGCATACCGTTACCGAAACAGTCTTTAATACCGTTACCGTTACCGAAACAAACGAAATTCGATACCGTTACCTTACCGTTATTCGTTTCGGTAGCCAACCTTGTTTAATAATTAACAACTATCGTAGTCTTAGTACTGGAATGGGATTGAAAAAGGATTATATTCTATAAACGGGGTTGTAAAACTTAACAGAAATGGCATTACAATATCGTCAAAAAACTTTTCTAAATTTTTGTTTATTTAAAATTAACCCTGTAATGCCCAAGGCCGCCTTTTGGCGGTCTTCAGATTTTAAATAGTTTTTGGCTAAATAACAATATTTTATTAAACAAGTTGTACTATATCCATAGAAAACTTAACTGCCTACTTTTTTTGCCTTCAAAGTTTTTTTTATATAAGAAACGGGTTTCAAGTGAGAAGCATGTAAAGTGAAAATTTCGAAAATTTGAAAAAATTAACTTTTTAAAACAGAAAAAAATATTTGAAAAATTGCCAAAAATACATTTACGATCTGGCGTACATTACCGATAATAACAAAGCTAGTTTAGAGCCTCTAATTGTAAAATCAGTTAAAAATTTTTCTCGAGGACTCATAGGATAACGCCAGGATACGTTTTACAAATATCTCTACAACTCAAAAACTAGCCAACAGATTTTCTTGAAATTAAACACAGATTATATACTCAGAGTTAATAGTAAGCAGAATTAATTTCGTCAAAATTTATTGATGTTTAGTGTCAAAATATTTTTTCATTTTGTTGTCGGCTGTCGGCTCCGCCGGTTGTTGTCGGCAGCTGAATCGGCTTGGCAAAGGTGTCGGCTGGCGGCGGCTAACCGGCTGAGATCGGCTGGCTTGTATCTCTGGTGGCAACCTCATGGTGAAAAAGTAGCCAATATGGGTATTCTCAAATCTCATATTTTTCAGAGATCTACTCATACACAATTTTGTGAAAGTAATGTGTTTTTTTTTGAAGATTTTTCCTTTTTTTATATTGTTACGAAATTGGATTAGCCTAGTGTAGCAACCTCTGGAATTTTCTGTAAAAAAATAGCACAAGAGACTGGATTTACTAAATACGTCAATCTGGCAGCACTACATTTAAGTATAATGTTAGTACTCTAGGTGTTTCCGGAATTCTCTTCCCGAACGGAAGTAAAATTATATAAGGCTGCCATATGTCATTAAGTTATGCGGCCTATAGACTACTCAAGTTACTTGCACAATAATGAGTTTGTGCAGGTCAGTTGAATAGTGTGTGGCCTGGTTTGTGTACTTGTACAAGTATATTTTTAGACTTGAGTAAAAATCAAAACGATTTTGATTTTTACGCAATATTTTAGAAACTGTGCAAGTCATTTGCGCAGTGTATGCTGAAATTAGCACAGTTCAGCAGTAATTTTTGAAGAGTGAACATCATAAATACGGATAAAAAAATTAAAAGTATGAATAAACGTAAAGTAAAAAATGTTAATATAAATTTATTAACATCGCCAACGAATTTCAGGTATTTTGGCCTGCGCAAAGTGTAAAATAAAGCTTTTAAAGACTAATATTTTCTCATAGCAACAACAATCCGCTACATGTTTCTGCTGCTGTGTGTGAATTAAAATGAATATTGCACAGTTTACTTGAATGGTGTGTGGCGAGTAAGGTGACTTGAACAAACTCGTTATTGTGCAAGTGACTTGCATGGTCTATTTGCCGCATTAGTTAGTTGATTATTAACGATTGTGTAATTCAGTCGGGCTTTAATAAATCGTTGTGCTAAAATCACTAGAGTTTGTGTGTGTGTAATATCACTGAATAATAAATTAATACAGCGTTTAATAAACAAGTGTAAAACTTAATTAAACTAAAGAGAGTGTAAATAAAAAAGAGTATAAGCTTAATTAAACAAAGTGTAATAGTTGTTTTATTTAATAAAGAGCACCAAACCAGTTTATCTAAAGGAGATAAACGAACGTTTTTATAATGTAAAACGAAACAATTGGTGTCAGTATTGGTATTAGTTATTTTGATTGCAATAGAAAAGAACCCGGTTTATTTCAAGGAAATACACCAACGTTTTTAAAATGTAAAAACGTAACAATATGTATTAACTCTTCTACACCGCTGGGCTAAAATGACCCAATTTTAAAAAATAAAGTAAAAAAAATGCTTAAAACTATAAGTAGAGAGTAATTTGTTTTTTTAATATGTAAAATTATTTTCCTAGTGAATATTCACAAAATAGTCTTGAGATCCACGGAAATCATAACAAAAAGAGGGTGTTTTTTTTACAGGTGAAGCCCCTTTCAGAGAATTCTTTTATGACTCTTAAAAAGCTCCTAATTATGAGCCGTGGGAGGGTAAATTCCCCACTTTTTTGGGAGTGTTTTAGAGTGATTTCAGACACAATTTTTAGAGTAATTTTTGAGTCTTTTGTGATACTTTTCTGAACCGTTTTAGACACATTTATTTAATATAATATGAAAAATCTAATCCAGAGAAAATTTCAAAAGTTACTTGCAATTCGCCCAGACTATTGTTTAAAATCGTACACTCACAAAAAAAAAATAACTACCAATGTCGTAAAATTAACTGACACATTTTTACTACAAAAATTTTAAAACAACTGACAAAATGGGTAAAAACTACTGTTTATCTACAATTAATTCTTTTGGTTTTATAAAAGTATAGTGTAATAAAAAAAAGTTTTTATTATTTTTGTAACTAGGAATATATTAATGTATTAATGATAACAAATATAAAGTAAACAAGAATTTTAAAAATTCAAAAAAATTTTTTATTTTTAAATAACTAACAAAAATATCTGTTTACTGTAAAATTACTGTTTTGGTAGTTGTTTATTATGACATTAAAAATAACTGTTTTAAACAATTGCTACGAAATTACGGTACTTTTCGTTAGTTATTTTCTTAAATACCTGTCATAACAGTTGTTTTGCAACAACTGTAATTACTGTTAAAAACAACAACTACTGATTAATACCCAAACAACTGTCAGCTAGTAAATACCAAACTTTTTTGAATGTATAAATTGCAAGGTTGGCAACCGATACCGTTATAATACCGTTATCCGTTTCAAAACCCTTTCAAATTGACAACCGATACCAATACCGAAATTCTTGATTTCAAAAAAAACCGGTATTCAAAAACCTTTTCCCTTAATACCGGTGTCGTACCGGTATGGAATCAGTTTTAAAAAAATTGTTTTTTTTCACGTTTTTAGCAAAAATACAAATTTTTTTAATATAAAATTTCCAAAATTGTTAAACAATTAAACTTTTTTATTCATTGTTAATAGAAAATCGTGTTACAAATTCAAAGTGCGGTTATCAGCCTTTAATTTGCATTGGCAACATTGTTTTTAATTTATTTAACTTCATAAATATTCTCTAACTTGTGACAAATTTATATATGTATATATATTATGTCCTATGGTTCCATTAGGAACAAAGAGCCACAAATTTACAAATTTGTAAATAAAATTTAATATATAAACTGGTTTCTTAAACCTTTAATTGAATTTACAGTTTCTTTTAGAGAATCCTTTTATTAATTTTATAAACTTATTATTTTTTTATTTTATTATATGATCTCAATACAAATATAAAATATTTGTAGTGAATCAACTTGTGTTCCTAATAGATTTAAAAAAATGTTTGTGTTTAAAAAATAAAACACTTAGAAATTTTTGATAACTTATTGTTTTTTGTTCATATTATAAAAACGTTTCCATAAACTATGGTTATCCTTTATGAAAATTTAATAAAATTGAATTTTTTATAATTAAGAACGTTTTTTTATATTTTTGTAAATTTTTTCAATAATACCGGTATATACCGGTATTAATGTTTCGGTATCGGTTATACCGATACCGATATGATTAAAATACCGTTACCGATACCGATACCGAAACAAATCAAAAATCGACACCAATACCGATACCTATACCGTTATTCGTTTCGGTTGCCAACCTTGATAAATTGTGAAAATCGTGAAAAAATTAAATATTATTTTTCAAAATATTATGCTCTAATTTCATTTCTGAGATCTAGAAATATTTAGATATGAAATTGTGTCTCTTTTCTGACCTAATCCCAGGTATGGCTAACTATGGGATTTTTTTTTTTTTTTGTAAATTTGCAAAACTCTAATTTGGAATTTAACAAAATACAAAAAAGTGGTCATAGCATAGTGTTTTTTTTATACACCTTAGAGCATAATTTTACTGAAAATTACACATATCCCTTATTTAACTTAGTAGTGACGGCGTTTTAAATTTGAAAATTTTAGAGAAAAGTGTGGTTTTGGCCAATAATTTAAATAATAGTATTCATTTTTGTTTTTTTAGCTAGCTGTAACAAAACCACTTCCGATTTTATTTTAACTGAGATAAAACAGATTGTTTTCCGAAAATTTTGTAAAACTCCGACAAAGTTAACTCTTTTCTTACCAAAAAGGGCAAAAGTGAAATTTTTGAAAATATTCGATTTATTCTGAAAGTACACTCAACCAAAAAAGTCTGTAATGGCTACCGAAACTTTTGCTGTTATTACGGGAAAATTTAACTGTTTTGAGGCCAGCGGTATTTTTTGCTAATTTTAGCAACACGTGTCTGCTGATCTGTAGTACAATAAAATTAGTAGAAAAAATTAGTAGCCGCTACTAAATTTTAGTAAAATTTATGTAAAATGCAATTCAAAATCGATTTGCTAAAATCAGTTAAAAAACTTACTAAATATCATAATTTTTGTACAATGAAATTAGTATAAATAATTAGTTGCAGCTACTAAATTTCAGTAAATTGCTGTAAACTGTAATTTAAAATCAATCTGCTGAAATTAGCAAAAAATTGTACTAAAAAATAAAAAAACTGTAAAATCCAAAAAAAAATTTTTTTTTTCTTTCGATTGTAACAAGCGTATAATTACTTCATCGTACTTGAAATTTGGAGTCAAAATTGCAAACGGTTCTCCAGTTATTGCCGTTGCATTGGAGATGCAATAAAATTTTCTGGGTGTTATTTCTAAACTAAGAATATATCAATAGTAACAAATATAAACTAAACAAGAATTGTAAAAAATCAAAAAAAAATATTTTTAAATTAGTATATTTTTCTGCTAAATTTAGCACTCGGTTTTGAAAAATTAGTAAAATGTTTTTCTGAAATCAGCAGCGAAAATTAGTAAAAAAATTCGTAATTTGTAATAAGAGAATAGCAAAAATGATTACTAAAAATAAAAATTGTACTAATAATCAGTATAAAAATAGTATAGTGCGATTGGAAACTGTTTACAAATTGTTTACAAACTTTTTTATTTGAGTGTATATCTTGCGGAATTTAGTGAAAGTTGTCCAAATAACTTTGTTAATACAAACCAGAATTTTATATGTACACTAAAAAAAAAGTTAGTATAAAAAATAGTAAAACGGTTTCCAATTTTATTATACTAGTATTATAATAATTTTTAGTATAAACTTGTTTTTTAGTAAAATAATTTGGTGTTCTCGTTTTACAAATTACAGAATTTTTTACTAATTTGAGTTGCTAAATCTACAAGTTTAATTTTACTAAAACCGATTAGCTAAAATTAGCAAAAAAAATTACTAATCTTTTTTATTTTGGAAGTTAAAATTTTTTTTTTTTTTGAAAATATACACAACCTGATAGAAATTTTTGTTGCAATATAATTACCAGAAAGACCAAGTTGTTTTTAATCGTTTTTTTCCATTTATAATAAAAATAGATTTGTTCTCCAAATTTTTTTGTTGTTTTTTAATGTTTATATTTCCACGTTTTTGTTTTTTGCTTTTTTCGAATATTTCTTTGCTATAAATACAATTAGTTTTGCAATTTTTTCAATATGTATTTTTATCATCCATATTCGTACACTCGGTGAAAAAAAGAGTTATCATATTGATGAAACTGCTTCATAAATCAATCATCGGCAATAAATATGACGAAGCGTTTCATAAAGCGGATGATCTTTTTTATACGAAAATTGATGCCAAAACGTCTTTCAAATTAGTTTGTATTAACCGATAATTCGTCTTAAACGGCATTCACACCTAAATCTTAAACACGTGTTTAGCTAAAACAAGTGTAGAAGAATAAAGAACTGTTTTAATAGAATAAAGAGCTAAAATACGTGTTTAAGCTACACTCTAAAAAATGTTTGTAAATTCACTACTATAAAATGGGTAAAATTTTGTTTAATTTTACGAAAATTCGGTAAATAAAAAAATTTTAAATAATAAAAAGAAAAAGCTAAAATGGATTACTTTTTTTTGAATTACCATATTTCTATTAACACATTTGTATCGGGAAATAGCAACAGAAGAATGAAATAATTTTTGGTGTGCAAGCAGCAGGATTCATCCAAAAGCAAGGAAATGGGTTTGGGACGATTTTGCATGTCGGAAGTGCTGCTGAAACGCCATAAAAAGAAAGAAATGTTTGAATCGATTCATTACTGGCGATGACAAATGGATCCATTATTATAACCCAAAGCCCAAGAAATCGTATTTAAAGCCTGGGCAACCAGCCAAATCAACGCCAAAGCCGACTATCCATAGTGCCAAGGTAATGCTCTGTATTTGGTTGATCATAATATTCCATCGGCCACATGTTTTCAAGAACTAAAACTATTTAAAATAGTGAATAAGAAGTTTTGCTTCACTTGCCTTCTGTTCAAGACTTTGCCCCGTCCGACTACCATTTGTTTCGGTCGATGCAGAATGCTCTCACTGGAATACGCTTCACTTCAGAACAGGGTATCAGAAATTGGCTTGATTCATTCTTGGCCTCAAAAAATGAGCAGAAGTTCTTTTGGCGCGGAATCCATCCCGAAAGATGGGAAAGGGTCCTAGCTAATAATGGCCAATACTTTCAATAAATTTATATTGTACCAATGTTTCACAATAAATGCCTAAAATGTGCCAAAAATTATACACGAAAATGACACTGATATTATTATAAATAAAATACGTGCTTAAAATTAGTTTTTTTATTTTAAAAAAAATGTTTTTGTGTGGTTTAACTTAAAGCACAGCTGTGGTAAATATACGCATTTTTTGTGGATTTTTACGAACTTTCTGTGGATTTTTGCGCATTTTTTGTGAATTTTTACGCACTTTGTGCGTACATTTACATGTGGAACAGGCTTTTTTACGCACAAATTTAGTAAATTAGCACACTAATTTCAAAATGTCATTTAATTTTTACGCACTTTCAATGTAAACTTACAAATTATTTGTGCACCAACTTAAACACAATGTGCGTACTTTTTTTCAATTACGCACATAGAGTAAATTTACCCAATTTATAGTAGGAGTACAGTTTCCTACTATAAGTTGGGTAAATTTCAACAGATTTTAATTAGAGTGTAAACACGTGTTATTAGGTAATTAGGTGTGAACGCAGCCTTAACCAAGTTTAGCTTAAAAGAATTTTACTGTAAATGGTACAATTGTTTTCTATTCTAAAGCTGCCTACACACGAAGGAACATTCGTCACAAAATGCCCTTCGTGTATAGCAACCTATAGAAAATCAAGCATGCTGTACATTTTTTGATTTTTCGGCAGGTTTGACAAAAACGCTTTACAGTGTAATGGAAAAATTCATCAAACATTAGGGAATTTTACATTTTTAATTAGTTTTTTGTAACGAAAAAGAGATAACGTTAATAAATAAACTAAAAAATTCAAAAATAGAAAAAAAAAAGTTAAATTCAAAGAAAAAAAATTTATAAAAATAATTTCGTCATTATCAGGCCGCTTATGTCAATAGCGGCCTATATACGAGCAAGCATGCTGTCCAGCTTGTTTGAAAAACAAAAAATGGTTTTTTGGAATACGCGGATAAGCATGCTGTAAAACTTTACTTCAAAACCACAAAATCAACACAGCGGATGATAATGCCGAAATTATTTATGTATATTAATTTTTTTCTTGGAATTTCATTTTTGAATTTCTGTTTTTGCATTTTTTAGTTTATTTTTTAACGTTATCCCTTTCTTGTCACAAAATAACATATTAAAAATGTAAAATTCTACAATGCTTGATGATTTTTTCAATAGACGGTAAAGCGTGTTTGTCAAACTTGCCGAAAAGTCCAAAAATTTTGTTTTTCGTCCAACATGCTTGACAAACCGTCAAATTAGACATTACATGGTCAAATTCATACAGCCGGCCAGCATGCTGTACAGCAACACATTCGTGTTATCAAAACTTTATGATATTTTGTGTTTCCAAACTCAATTTTCCATCGTGTGTATCGATGTTACTGTTTTTGCTGTTTTAGTTCATTGAGAGCAGTCGTACTGGGAGGTGCTTTTGTAATTGCGCATTATGGCGACAATTACAAATATGTAATGAAAACTGCATTAATTTTATAAATGAATATAAAAATTTATAGACAATTAAGGGGGTAATTTTCTAAATCACTGCGGTGAAGTTTTGCGTTATTTCTATAGAAATTGTTTGTGTTACAGAAACAATTTACATTGAAAGTTCCCTTCACTTTACAAAAGTGTTTTACGAAATTAGGTACTAAGAAAAAAATCCTTAAATATAAATCGGGCCATACATTTGCAATATTATGGTACAACTTTCCAAGTGGTGCAAGCATATTGGCAGTGTATGTATTAAATTGAAGGTTGAGTAATATTATGTAGTGAATCAAAACACTTTTGATTTTTATTGGACAACTTGAAATATTGCAATATCTATTGGCAACACTGTGCAATTTTAATTTTGCGATGTTTATGTTTGTGTGCGTTTTGAGGTTATGTTGAATTCATATATTGCATAAAATATTGTGGCGATCTTTTGTAACATATATACGAAAAAAATACTTTGCCATTATATTGGACATAATATTGCAAATGTATGGGGGGCTTTAATTGTAACAAAATATTGACCAGTTTTCCTTTAAACATATAAGTATAATATTGTTACGAAAATGGCTTGGCCTAGTATAGAAAACTCTGGACTTTTCTAGAAGAAAATAGCCCAAGAGACGGGATGGACAAAATACATCAATCTGGCAACATAGTACTACATTTAAATATACACCTAAGAATATGCTATGGTTAATTACGCATTAGAATTGTATAGCTGGTTAATAATAAGTGTTTGTGTGTATGTATAATGTCAAGCCTAATGTAGAGTTATATTGTATAGTTGGTTAATGATAAATGTTTGTGTGTCTGTATAGTCTCTAAGCGTGATGTAGACTTATTATAAGTGTTTGTGTGTTTGTATAGCGTTAAGTCTAATGTAGAGTTATATTGTATAGTTGGTTAATGATAAAGGCTGACTTACCCAACCGTAAACGTATCTGTAACGAATCAGCTGTTTCGATACCACAAGAAGAAATGTATACGAATGGTTACTAACACGTAAATGTAAACGAACTTGCCGGATCATTCTGTTGAAACCAGAATTTTCTATCCGGCATCGAAACAGCTGAATGATTTTAGTCGGAAAAAATATGAAATGAATAAAGAAAATTGATTCAAACAACAGATAAGGAATAAAAATTAACAAATAAATGAAAAAATTTAGAATAAAATATAAAACCACATGAAATAGATGCTAAATAGTAATGTCGTTTACGATAATCTATAAGTGTACTTTTTAGCTACGGCACGGTACAGTTACATCACATATACGTTTACGGTCCCATAATCCGCCCTTAAGTGTTTATTATAACAGTTTGTGTTTGTGTATAGTATTAAGACTAATGTAGAGTAATACTGTATGTATAAATGGTTGTATGTATAGTCTGTAAGCGTATGTAGAGTTAAGTATAGCATGCTAGAATTATCCAGTGTGTTGTAGAAGTATGGCTGTTACTATATAAGGCGCGCGTTAACATTAGTAAGAGGAAGTTGATAATTAACAGTTGTGCTGTTAAGACCGCGAGTTAATATCGTGTTAGAGTTAGTAGCGCTCTAGTAATGGTTATAATAGAGAGAGTTTGTAAATAAGTAATAGTGTGTAAATAAATACGAGTGTCTAAGCTATTTCAAACTTAAGTGTGTTCGTGTTTTGGTTATTGGCTAATTGGTTGTTATTATCGCTGTGACAGCACCAGAACGGTTTATCTAAGGGAGATAAACGAACGTTTTGTAAGGTAAAACGTAATAATTGGTGTCAGCGTTGGAACTGGTTATTTTGATTGCAATAGAAAAGAATCCGGTTTATTTAAGGGAAATAAACCAACGTTTTTAAAAAGTAAAAACGTAACAATATAAACAACTGTATAAATTGCACGCGTGCTAACCCGGTGTCTTCAAATGGAATAAATTATATGATATGAAATGTCAAAACTATTGCAGCGAAACGTCAATCAATTGCAAAGTGGTGGAGAACACTTGACCATTTCATGGATAAGAAATATCATAGATTTTTCTCCGAAAAACACCAAATTTTATGAAACATTATTTTTACCGACAAATAATAAAAAACTAAACACTTTTCCATTCTTCTTTACCAAATTTTTTGTTGTTTTTCTATTACAAAATTAAAATGAAAACTAAAAGTGACATTTGATCTATGGCATCACTGCAAGAGCCGATTGCATGTCAGCGATATAATGTTTATATTAATTTTATTGTGCATAGACTAATAGTGTCAGAAAATTAAAGTTTTATTAAAAATTTTAAATTATTAAGAAAAACATTTAATTCTGTAATAAAATTAATAAGAAAGGGAAACAAATTTTCTATGACTAAAAAAAAAATAACGAAATGAACGAATAAAGCTGCCTACACACTAGGGAACATTCCATTCCACATGGTCATTTTTTTACGAATGTTGAAATGTGTATAGCATTGTGTCATGTTGACCTTCGTGTTTACAAAATTTTTTGATATTTTTTATTTCCAAACTCAATTTTTAATCGTGTGTATCGATGTTACTGTTTTTGCTGTATTTAGTTCATTGATATCAGGAGTTTTGTAATTACGCATTTGAGAATATGAAAATGACGACAATTATAAATAATGAAAACTGCATTAATTTTATAAATGAATATATTTGCGAGAATTATGGAACATAAAATGTGATAACTAAAAAAATTACACTAAACAAACAGCAGCATATCGAGACCCTATATTCAATACTCTATATCTGCAGTTTTGGCCAAAATGAGTTTTTGATGGCAAAATCATTGTTGATATTATATCCATCTGTGATATCAATTTGGAAACAAAATATCGATTCTCTGCTACTTTTTTGAACATTTTACATTTTCCCATATCTACAAACAAATTTATTTTCAAATACAGAAGTCTATATCTGCATATAAATTTAAATTATTTGAATTGTTTAAGGTACATATATATAAAAGTCTTTTGAGAATAACTTTTTTCGCAAAGCTTTTTTGCAACTAACCACCAATCTTTCTTTTAGGAGATGTATGTGAATTATAGTCCCTTGATTATAAATTTAAGAAAACCGCACTTAAAAAATTGCAAAATAATAGCGGAACGCAAAAATAGACTTTATGGTAGGAAAAAATAATTTAAAAACTCAATCGGCGATTAACATTCTGCAAACGAATATAGTGATTCAAAAATTTTCCTTTCTGCAAAATTTTTTACCGATTTTTTTTTTTTTGCAAACTAAGAACCAAACTTTGGTGTAGAAATTGGTGATAGATTATAAATTTAAAAAAACCACTCTTAGAAATTCGCAAAATAATAGCGGAACGCGAAAAAAAGACTTTATGGTACAAAAATTTAATTAAAAAACTTAGTCAGCGATTTACATTCTGCAAACAAATATATTGATGCAAAAATTTTCCTTTTCGCAAATTTTTTTTTCGCAATTTTTTTGCAATCAACCAGCAAACGTTATTGTTTAAAATGGGTATTATAGTCTCCAGATTCTAAATTTTAAGAAATCACACTTAAAAAATTGTTAAATAATGGCGGAATGCGAAAAAGGGCAGAAAATGAATTAAAAGAACTAATCAGCGATTCACATTCTTCAAACAAATATATTGGTGTAAAATGTTCCTTTTTGCAAATTTAACCACCAAACTTTGGCAAGATATGGTTGTTATAGTCTTGGATTATGACTTAAAATACACCGCAATGAAAAAATTCCAAATAATGGCGGAGTGGGAAAAAATGATTTGTGCCGTAGAAAATGAATTAAGAAACTTAATCAGCGATTAACATTCTGCAAAATGATGCAAACTTTTTCGTTTTTGGAAAATTTTCATCGCATTTTTTTTTGCAAACTAACCATTAATTTTTGGAATAAGATATGGGTATAATAGTGCTTGGATTATTAATTTCAAAAAACCAAACCAGCGAGCCTTTTCCATCCCTGATTAACAATTCTATGTTCGTTCCTGTTTGGAGGCACATAATATTGTTTTTCACAAAAGGTATAGAGAGATCTACAGGGCCATTGGATCCAAATAATGCATATTTTTTATATTTATCAAAACTACATATCTGCTAGTATTATCATAAAATTATATTAAAATTTTATTTCAGAACTCTATATCTACATTAGCGACGTAAATAACGCTAATAATTTGAAAATATGTATACATAAGAATAAGTTGCCATTTTTAAATAATATTCTAGAAGACAGATTGATTTAAAAAAATCTTATAAGCAAGTGAATCAGTTTTATTGCTCTCCTGAACAATTGTATTTTTGCAGATATAGAGTATTGAATCTATGGTATCGATATGGAAAACTAACAATTAACAAATTAATTAATTTTATTTTCCGCCCATATTTCATGTGATCAGTTCTACAAACAAACAAAAATGATGTGTCGTTTGACGTTTTGTTGTCTGGAATCTACAATCGAAAGAGGTGGTCCAGAAATTACAGGGTCACGCTGACACTGTGTTGTGTACTGCTTGTCATCCAACCGAGTATATTATTGCTTCGGCGGCTTTGGAAAATGACAAAACCATAAAATTATGGAAAAACGATACATAATTTTACAATTACATATGGTTATCCCAATATTGGTACCATACGTGAATTGGTATTTAAAAAAGTTTTGCTCATATCAATGGCAAGCAATCACCCATTATTTGTTTGGAAGATATTATTCATGAGATATTTACAGTGGGTACTAATGTTCAAACTGTTAGTGAATTTATGTGTGCATTTTTAGTAAGTTTATTTCTTTATATTAATTTATATGTAACAAAAATTAACTTCTATTTTGTTATCTACAGTTTTGTAGCCGACGTGAGATTGGAAAAATAAAGTGTCAGTATCCTTTAAGCGTGGAGGCGAATACGGCGATCGTGGTAATGGTATCAATGATTTAATAGCACGCAGTTTATAAATATATTTTTGAAAAATTTGACACTCTTACTTATAAACTATAACGTATTTTAGAGGCTTTGACATGTCTTTTTCATATTTATGTGGTTTTTTATTTTAAATATCCGATTGAATGTAAACATGTATGGCTCTTCAATCACATATTTTCGGAATCAATTTTCCTAAAGACAAGTTATCAACAGCAATCCTTAGCCTGACAACTTATCTAATAAATATAAATGAAGAGAAAAATTTATAAATTTTACTCCTATGTTAGTTAATTTGATAATTTCACGTTTTAAGTCGTTTAAAACATGTTATTTTTCGCTGTTTTCGCATCAATTTATTAATTAAAGGAAATAACAATTGCCTACTTTTGTTAACTTTGAAACTCTAAATTTCTAATTATAATCTTTACAGCTGAGTTTCATACTGAAGACTTTAATTTTACTATTAAACAAAAGAAAATGTCAAGAGATTTGTGTACGAAACAACAAAAAATTATGGAATAACTAAAAGTAAACTCAAAAACCTACACGGTGGTTTTCATACTGAAGGTTTTTGAGTTAACCATTAGTTATTTAATTTTTTATTTCGTATATAATTTTTGACATTTTATCTTTCAATATCGCTAAGTTCAAGTTAACTTTAAATATGAAACCGAGCGTAATAGATAAATAATAAAATGTACCTACATTAATTTGGAATAAATGTGGGCACTTTTTTAATACTTTTAAAAGTGAATACTTATAAAAATTTGCATTAAATGATTGTGTGACTTTCTTTTAAATACTTATATATATTAATACTCCAAAAATTAGTTTAAATGTGAATATCAATTTGATATTGATCTCAAAAGCCTATTATTTATTACATATATTTATAATAAATCTTTTTATCTTTTTATATACACTCAAATAAAAAAGTCTGTAAAAGTTACAGAAAAAACTGTAATATTACAGAAAAATTAACTAATATTAGGCCAGCAGACCGATTAGCTAATTTTAGCAAAATGTGTCTGTAATTATTAGTAAAATCAAAGTTGTGGAAAAAATTTGTAATAGTTACTAAAATTTAGTATAATTTTAGTATATTCATAATGGAAATCAATTTGCTAAAATTAGCCAAATTTCTTACTAAATATTAGTGAAATTCATTTAGATGCAAAAATTAGTAATTTTACTATATATTAGTAAAATTTCTGTAAATTTAAAATGGAAATAAAATAGTACTTATACTAAATATTAGTATGCATACTGGATTTTATTTCCAAAAAATCTAAAATAAAATCCATAAAAAATGCTAAAATTTATTTCTTTTTAGTTATAAAATGAAATGTAATTTTAAATACGATTTAATTATAAGTAAAGTTTTAAAATTTAAATAACTTTTAGATGAATGATACATTGAATGTATGTATATAAAAAGATAAAAAGATTTATTATAAATATATGCACTAAATAATAGGCTTTTGGGATCAATATCAAATTGATATTCACATTTAAATTAATTTTTGGAGTATTAATATATATAAGTATTTAAAAGAAAGTCACGCATTCATTTAATGCAAATTTTTATAAGTATTCACTTTTAAAAGTATAAAAAAAAATGCCCACATTTATTCCAAATTAATGTAGGTACATTTTATTATTTATCTATTACGCTCGGTTTCATATTTAAAGTTAACTTGAACTTAACGATATTGAAAGATAAAATGTAAAAAATTGTATACGAAATAACAAATTAAATAACTAATGCTTAACTCAAAAACCTTCAGTATGAAAACCACCGTGTAGGTTTTTGAGTTTACTTTTATTAATCCATAATTTTTTGTTGTTTCGTACACAAATTTCTTGGCATTTTCTTTTGTTTAATAGTGAATTTAAAGACTTCAGAATGAAACTCCGCTGTAAAGATTATAATTAGAAATTAAGAGTTTCAAAGTTAACAAAAGTAGGTAATTGTTATTTCCTTTAATTAATAAATTGATGCGAAAACAGCGAAACGACTTAAAATGTGAAATTATCAAATTAACTAACATAGGAGTAAAATTTGTAAATTTTTCTCTTCATTTATATTTTTTAGATAAGTTGTCAGGCTAAGAATTGCTGTTGATAACTTGTCTTTAGGAAAATTGATTCCAAAAAAATGTGATTGAAGAGCCATACATGTTTACATTCAATCGGATATTTAAAATGAAAAACCACATAAATATGAAAAAGACATGTCAAAGCCCCTAAAATATTTTCTAGTTTATAAGTAACAGTGTCAAATTTTACAAAAATCTATTTATAAACTGCGTGCTATTAAATCATTGATACCATTACCACGATCGCCGTATTCGCCTCCACGCTTAAAGGATACCGACAATTTATTCTTCCAAGCTTCACGTGGGCTACAAAACTGTAGATAAAAAAATAGAAGTTAATTTTTGCTACATATAAATTAATATAAAGACAATAAACTTACTAAAAATGCACACATAAATTCACTAACAGCTTGAACCTTTGTACCCACTGTAAATATCTCATGAATAATATCTTCCAAACAAATAATGGGTGAATTTTTGCCATTGATACGAGCAAAACCTTTTTAAATACCAATTCACGTATGGTACCAATATTGGGATAACCATATGTAATTGTAAAACTATGTATCGCTTTTCCATAATTTTATGGTTTTGTCATTTTCCAAAGCCGCCGAAGCAATAATATTCTCTGTTGGATGACAAGCAGTATACAACACAGTGTCGGTGTGACCCTGTCATTTCTGGACCACCTCTTTCGATTGTAGATTCCAGATGTAAACCATATTAACTGCCGGAAACAACCCACAAAAAAATATTACAAACATTTAAAACAAATTTATAGATAAAAAAAATTCTTGCCTTTAACTAACATTTCCTCCAGTTACTGAAAAATTTGCAAAAATACAATATTTTTCATTTTTACGTCCAGTGTAGGTTTTTAAACATTTTCCTTTTGAATAGTCCCATAATTTCAAAGTAGCCGCCAATATATACTTGCCATCATCTATTAAAGTCTTCAAACACTGACCACTGGCTGTATCCCAAATACGACATAAGCCAACATAGCTAGAAGAGACAATTAACGAACCATCACGATTAAAATGAACGGCCGAGACAGGTCAATTCATAAAATTTCGAAATTATTTCTTTTCCCACTTGTGGTACTAACATGAACTCGCCAACCATTCCCCATTGGGTGAAAACAGCTGATACTGCCTTGGTATGACCAGCCAAAGTAAACTTTAAAGTATAATTGGGTTTTACGGATAAAGACGATTTATTTGAAGATGAGGATGTTGTTCCGGTCGAAGATGATGTTTGAAGAGTATTAGGACCACTGGGTGCGGTGGGCATATGTTGTGGAGCAAGTCCCCAGGATGACCAACATGTACTTGTCCAATATGTACCATTGTTATTGATTTTTACAAGTTATTATTTTAATTCACTTTATTTTTTTAACTATCAAAACACTACCGAATGTTGTTGTTGAAAAACCGCGTGCTTAGAGTTGTGTCGTTCATGAACGAACTAGTTCATTTGAACGGTTCAGTTCATTGAACGATATGACATCGTTCACCATTATTCGTTCTTTTCGTTCAATCGTTCATTTCGTTCAATCGTTTATTTCGTTATTTTTTTTTAGTCATAGAAAATTTGTATCCCTTTCTTATTAATTTTATTACAGAATTTAATGTTTTTCTTAATAATTTAAAATTTTTAATAAAATTGTAATTTTCTGACGCTATTAATCTATGCACAATAAAATTAATACAAACATCATATCGCTTACATGCAATCGGCTCTTGCAGTGATGCCAGAGATCAAATGTCACTTTTAGTTTTCATTTTAATTTTGTAATAGAAAAACAACAAAAAATTTGGTAAAAAAGAATGGAAAAGTGTTTATTTTTTTTTATTATTTGTCGGTAAATATTAATGTTTCATAAAATTTGTTGTTTTTTGAAAAAAATCTATGATATTTCTTATCCATGAAATGGTCAAGGTTTCTCCTTTGATTTCATTTTGACGTTTCGCTGCAATGGTTTTGATATTTCATATCATATAATTTATTGCATTTGAAGACACCGGGTTAGCACGCGTGCAATTTACAGTTGTTTATATTATATATGTTTAAAGGAAAACTGGTCAATATTTTGTTACAATTTATATTTAAGGATTTTATTCTTAATTGTCTATAAATTTTTATATTCATTTATAAAAATTAATGCAGTTTTCATTATTTGTAATTGTCGCCATAATGCGCAATTACAAAAGCACCTCCCAGTACGACTGCTCTTAATGAACTAAAACAGCAAAAACAGTAACACCGATACACGCGATGGAAAATTGAGTGAGGAAACACAAAATATCAAAAAATTTTGATAACCCGAATGTCAACACGATACATTAGCGGCCATATAGACTTCCAAGTATGTTGTACAGCATGCTGGCCGGCTGTATGAATTTGACCATGTAATGTCTAATTTGACGGTTTGTCAAGCATGTTGGACGAAAAACAAAATTTTTTGATTTTTCGGCAAGTTTGACAAACACGCTTTACCGTTTATGTTTTTGATTAATCAAAATTATTGAATAATCGATTAATTGATTAATCATAATTTTGATTAATCAGGAAGTTTGATTAATCGATTAATCGCACATCCCTAAAATTAACTAAAAAATGCAAAAACAGAAATTCAAAACTGAAATTCCAAAAAAAAAAATTAATAAAAATAATTTCGTCATTATCATCCGCTGTGTTGATTTTGTGGTTTTGAAGTAAAGTTTTACAGCATGCTTGTCCGTGTATACCAAAAACCATTTTTTGTTTGTCAAACAAGCTGGACAGCATGCTTGCTCGTATATAGGCCGCTATTGACATAAGCGGACTTTATACGATCAAATACACGGTCAAGCATGCTGTAAAATGTACCTTCAAAAACACAAAATTAACACAGCGGATGATAATGACGAAATTATTTTTTTAATTTTTTTTCTTTGAATTTAATTTTTTTTCTTCTGTTTTTCCATTTTTTAGTTTTTTTATTAACGTTATCCCTTTCTTGTCACAAAATAACTTATTAAAAATGTAAAATTCCCTAATGTTTGATGATATTTTCCATTACACTGTAAAGCGTGTTTGTCAAACCTGCCGAAAAATCAAAAAATTTTGTTTTTCGTCCAACATGTTTGACAAGCTGTCAAATTAGACACTACATGATCAAATTCATACAGCCGTCCAGCATACTGTACAGCATGCTTGATTTTCTATAGGTCGCTATACACGAAGGGCATTTTGTGACGAATGTTCCTTCGTGTGTAGGCAGCTTTAGAATAGAAAACAATTGTACCATTTACAGTAAAATTCTTTTAAGCTAAACTTGGTTAAAGACGAATTATCGGTTAATACGAACTAATTTGAAAGACGTTTTGGCATCAATTTTCGTATAAAAAAGATCATCTGCTTTATGAAATGCTTCGTCATATTTATTGCCGATGATTGATTTATGAAGCAGTTTCATCAATATGATAACTCTTTTTTTCACCGAGTGTACGAATATGGATGATAAAAATACATATTGAAAAAATTGCAAACTAATTTGTATTTATAGCAAAGAAATATTCGAAAAAAGCAAAAAAAAAAACGTGGAAATATAAACATTAAAAAACAACAAAAAAATTTAGAGAACAAATCTATTTTTATTATAAATGGAAAAAAAAAACGCTTAAAAACAACTTGGTTTTCTGGTAATCATATTGCAACAAAAATTTCTATCAGGTTGTGTATATTTTCAAAAAAAAAAAATTTAAACTTCCAAAATAAAAAAGATTAGTAATTTTTTTTGCTAATTTTAGCTAATCGGGTTTTAAAATTTAGTAAAATTAAATTTGTAGATTTAGCAACTCAAATTAGTAAAAAATTCTGTAATTTGTAAAATGAGAATACCAAATTATTTTACTAAAAAACAACTTTATACTAAAAATTAGTATAATACTAGTATAATAAAATTGGAAACCGTTTTACTAATTTTTATACTAACTTTTTTTTTTAGTGTACATACATTCAATGTATCATTCATCTAAAAGTTATTTAAATTTTAAAACTTTACTTATAATTGTATTTAAAATTACATTTCATTTTATAACTAAAAATAAATAAATGTTTGTTTAAAAAATTTTACTATTCGTAAGCATTTATTATGGATTTTATTTTAGATTTTTTGGAAATAAAATACAGTATGCAACTAATATTTAGTATAAGTACCATTTTATTTCCATTTTAAATTTACAGAAATTTTACTAATATATAGTAAAATTACAAATTTTTGCTTCTAAAAGAATTTCACTAATATTTAGTAAGAAATTTGGCTAATTTTAGCAAATTGATTTCCATTATGAATATACTAAAATTATACTAAATTTTAGTAACTATTACAAATTTTTTCCACAACTTTGACTTTACTAATAATTACAGACACATTTTGCTAAAATTAGCTAATCGGTCTGCTGGCCTAATATTAGTTAATTTTTCTGTAATATTACAGTTTTTTCTGTAACTTTTACAGACTTTTATATTTGAGTGTAGTAATAAAAAACTTTAAATTAACCCTTATAGACACATGGGGTCCAAATGATCTCAAATTTTAGAAAACGTGCCATTTGACATGAAAATCGACATAAAAACTTTTAATTAAGCATTTTCTCGAAAAAAAAAATCAAAATTAACCTGTTTGAGAGGATGGTGATAATGATTATTTTCTCCTTGTTGTCATCAACATCATTATCATCATTTCATCATCAAGCAGAAAATAATTTTACTTACATATATACTTTTACCTCTAGTTGCCACATTTTTTATCCGATTTTCATAAGTAATACATTTCTGGAAAGGTTGTAATGTTATATTGTTTACAACTTTATTAGTTGTTTCAAAAAGCCACCTCAAGATGGCGCTAATCTAGCATTTATTAGAAAATTGCAAAAAATTTAAATTTGGGAGCCTCGAAAATGATTTTTTTGATATGTCGTAGTGGAACTTTTTTCCCCATGCTAAAAGCTTTCGAAAAATCGAGTACGCAATATCGATTGCTAAATCGACCCACCCTAATATTCATATATGATTTTATAGAATTAAATATGCTTGAGTGTTGTCATATGTAACACCAAGTGTAATTTTATATGATTATATCAAAATATATTTCGTTGTATAGAATTATATTAACCAGATCCACCATTTTACGGATCTTATAATATATTTTTATATATAGTTATATTAACTCGTATCTAATTTGATCCGTGAAATGGTGGTTAATATAATTTTATGTAATTAAATAAAAATCATTTTTACTAGGGATGTTAAATAACACTGGTTGGCTGAAAAATTTTATGTAGAAACCATAAATTAATGAGAAGAAAGAGGTTAGATAATAACAATGTATAGGTAAATCGAGTTTGAGTATGCTGAATTCAATGGTGATAGCCGTTTTTCAAAGTTAGCGCCCATATTCGCGATTACAAATTATGACGGCTAAGGTAACAAAAAAATATAGTTTTATACGTCTGGGCATACATGGGAATTTTTCATTACCATTGAATTTTCATTACCATTAGTTCATACTAATGACAATGAAAAAAATTCCATTACCATTTAATGGTAATGAAATATTTTTCATTAGAAAAATCATTACTAATGGTAATGAAATTACACTAATGTATAAAAAAACTAATTACAATTGATTAAAAACCATTTGTTTACAAAAAAATTCAGACAAATGAAAACGAATAACTGGTTTGGCCAGGGAAGTTATAAAACATAATTTATTAAGGACAATCCATTTAATTCCGTTAAACTTTACCTGGATTCAAATAACAATGGAATGGAAAGTAATATTTAATTTCAAATGAGCATGAGCCTGAATGAACATATTCCATCTTCAATTTCAGCGAGTTTTACTCCATTTTTACGTTTTTCTGTAAATGGCAATTATTTTTTTTAATTTATTCATTATCAATGGTAATGAAATTTAAAATCATTGTCATTAATCAATGAAATTGAATTTTAGAATCATTACCATTAATTAAAAAAATGGTAATGAAAATATTTTCATTACAATTGATATCAATGTAATGGTAATGAAATCATCAATTAATTAGTCCACCTAATTAATTAGTCCCATGTATGCTTCTGGGATCGTTTTTAATTATAAATTTGTCAAATTTGACTAAATATGTACAACATTAAGAAAGCTGTAATTTTTTTTTTTGCAAAATTCTTTTCCTCAAAAACTTTTTTTCTGCAAATAAAAACTACAATGTTATGTTATTTTGTGTATATTCAATAGGGTTTAGAAAAATATTCAATGGAGTTAAGAAAAAAAATTTCTTCCCAAAAAAAAAATTATGCGAAAAATAAAATAGCAAAAAATTGTATTTAAAAGAGTTACATAGATTGATTTAAATTCAAAAATTATCCCAAAAGTATAAAAAATATCGTTTTATGGTATTTTAGTGCTGAAATTTTAAATCGCGAATATAGCGAATACGAGCTCTAACTTCGAAAAACGACCAGCACCAGTGGATTCAGCGTACTCAAATTAGCTTTACCAGTAGGGTGCCCAGTTTGTTAAAAAAAAAGTGTCAAATTCGAGGACATTGTAATTTGTGGTTTATACATAAATTTTTTAGCCAAACACACCAAGCTCTCAAACAGGTTAATTTAGATTTTTAAGAAAATGCTTAATTAAAGATTTTTATCTCGATTTTCGAGTCAAATGGTTTTTTTACATTTTAAAAGCGCCATTTTAAAAAACCAAAAAAGTAACTTTTCCCTTTGTAAATACACTTAAAAACAACACAAAATACATATTAAATTAACTGAAAACACATTTAAAAAAAGGAATACTGATTTTTAATTATATTCAAACCATTTTTCTATTTATTTTCAAACATTGTTTAAACAATCCATAAAAGAAATACAAATAATTGAAAAGTCTATTAAAACAATCATCAATTTTTAACTGACAAAACGTAAAAAAAGACGAATTTGTGGTTTGTTTTTTCATATTTGAAAGTTTGTTTTTGTTTGAATTTTCAAAACACTACACCATACACAACACACACGTTCATATTTTTATTGGGTATGTTTATGTGTATGAGTAAAGAATTTCTTGTATAAAAATAAAATTTTTTTTTTCTTTCGATTGCAACAAGCGTATAATTACTTCATCGTACTTGAAATTTGGAGTCAAAATTGCAAACGGTTCTCCAGTTATTAGTTTTTTATGCATTGGAGACACAATAAAATTTTCTGAGTGTTATTTCCAAACTAAGAATATATCAATAGTAACAAATATAAACTAAAAAAGAATTGTAAAAAATAAAAAAAAATTTAAATTAGTATATTTTTCTGCTAAACTTAGCACTCGGTTTTGAAAAATTAGTAAAATGTTTTGCTGAAATCAGCAGCGAGAATTAGTAAAAAAATTCGTAATTTGTAATAAGAGAATAGCAAAAATGATTACTAAAAAATTGTACTACAAATCTGTATAAAAATAGTTAAGTGCGATTGGAAACTGTTTACAAATTTTTTTACTAACTTTTTTATCTGAGTGTACTGTAGCACGACTTACTTTCAATTTTACCATAACCTTTTTGTTCTTTTCCTAGATTTATTACCAAATTTCTCACTGAAATAGATATTTCTTGGTGCTTTTTCATTTTAAAGGCCAATGAATTAGGTAAACCTAATATTTAACCCTGAAACGCTGACCCTATTTTTATACGTCAATAGTCGAATCGACTAACATATCGAGGGCTTATATTCCAAAATTAATATCATAGATAACAGATGTACACTTGAAGTGGTTGCTGTTAAAAAGTCATTTTCCCCAATACTGCAGGGGCCATCTGCAGTATTGGGGAAAATGACTTTTTAACAGCAACCACTTCAAGTGTACATCTGTTATCTATGATATTAATTTTGGACTGAAATAATAATTCTAGATCCACCTTGCTCTCATTTTAGTTAATTTGCTATTTACCAAACAATTTTTTATGAATGTTATGTAGACTATCTGCTCAAATTTTATTACATTCCTTAAATTCAAGAAAATAAAATATCTCTATACGGTTTTCAAGTTAGTGTGGATTTCAACTCACTGATTCTAAATTCGTTTTAAAAAACGAACACATTCTAAGAAAATCGCGGTTGAAATTCTTGTTTTTATCGTTTTTGAAGGTCCGTGCATCGCGCAAAAGAATTCTTTTAGACCTTTTAATAACACCTTCTATTCAAATTGGAGTTTGTTTTTTATAAATGGTGAAAAATATTTTAAAATTGTTCTATCAATATAAATTAGCGGTTTTTAAAAATGTTAAAATAAATTTGAAAGTCATCCGAATTCAAAAATTTTTAAACAAGATAGTATAAAAATGTATGCGAAAACGCCAAATAACCATCGGAAATCGGAGCACTTTTAATTCTTTGGGAACGCCAGTTAAGACAGTATACTTCAACCCGTTCACATTTCGGATCCAAACATTTGTCGCCTTTCAACTAGATTAGTGTAAGGTATAATATAGTCGGCATGCCCGACTTTAGCGGTTTTACTATTTTTTTTGTTATTAATGGATTTAGAATTCAGCATATTGTTTCCGGTATTCGGTTTGGACAAAAAAATCGATTTTTTTTTATTATTTTTTATACCACTAAAACAACACAAGTTTTTTTTCATATTTTTAGACCCCTATATCTCATGTTACACAAATCCAAATGACCTAAGTGTTTTCAATTATAGTGATCATTTACTTCAGCCTAACGAACATGCAAGTAGGAATATAATTTTAAACGGTGCAGAAGTGTTAACAAGGGCATATTTTTTGACCCCACTTTTAAATACCTAAATGTGAGATTATCTTCAGTGACGTTAGATGTGACGATTTTACGTCATTTTGACGATTTTTTTAGTCAAAATTTTACAAATGACGATTGACGATTTTTGAATAAAAACTCCATATGTTTCGACGATTTAGGAGAATTGCTGACTTTTTAACGAATTTTAAGCAAAACTATAAAGAAAAGCGTTTAAAAAACCGCAAATTGTACTTTTCGAATCGTAAAAACATGTTCGTGATTGAAAACAAATAACAAACAAAAGTTGGAGCTAGGTTATTTTTAATTTATACTACATTTACTCTTGAGCAAAAACTACCTAGTTTTTGTAGAAAACTAGTTTTTGCTTGTTTTTTGTATGCGTTTTAACAAGTTAAAAACTATAAGAGACAAAAACCAGGTAGTTTTTGCTCAGTTATAAATGCGGTATTACACAGATTTACAAAATGAATTTTTTGAAGGATTTAAATTTTCATAGATTTAGTTAAGCTGATTATAAATCTGTTTTTCAAAAATCTCAATTACGTCATATTTTTTAGAAAATCGCTGTTCAAAATTCCAAACTACCCTGTATTTGGCTTATGTCTAAATTATAGAACAATTATGATGTGACTGAAAGTTTTCAGAACAGAGTTCGAAATCATGAACTTAAAGTCTTTATAAATTATTTATGATGATTTTAACCACAGAACACATGATGATGTGTTTTATATATAATTAATCGTAGCATAAATACCACCTTTTTACAGATGAAGCGAAAAATAACGTCCAGTTATTATATAATTCGAATTTATAAAATCTTAAGAGCTGTAATATGAATTTTGAATAAAAAAAAATTAAACTAATGTTTTTGTGATATATGGACTAAATATTTATGCGAATAATCAAATTTAGATCAAAATGGCATAGTTTTTTTTTTTATTTTTGCATATTTTTTCAAAATGCATGTTTTTGCATATTTTGAATTAAAATGCATGCCTTTCTAATGCATATTTTGTTCTTTTTAATCAGAGCTTCGAAGAACTAATTCCCTAATTCCCTTTTTTTGAACTGAATTTATATTTTGGGAATGAATTCCCTGACCAAACTTAAGGAATTGAATGAATTCCTGTTTTTTTCATTCGATTTATCTTAAAGGAATTCATTAAATTTTTTCCAATGCCTTCATAAAATTTTATGAATTCATTCAACAAGGAATTCATTCAATTCTAGTTAATTCAACTTTTGGTCAAGGAATTCATTTAATTCTACCCGGTGAAAAATGCTCATATACACTCGAACATGTTCATATATGGTTTATGTATGGACACATATGAACAAATATGGATTTTTAATGAACATATATGGATTTTATATGAACATATATATGTGATTCCACATATGGAAACATATGTGATTCCACATATGGAAAAAGATTTCATATACAGTCATATATGGAAGCATCTGTTATTTCATATATTGAAATGGCACTAATATATGGACAAATATGGAAGTATATGTTATTCAATTTATGCAAAAGGGACTTGTATATGAACATATTTGGAAGAATACATTTTTCCATATGTGTAAAAGGAACTCATATTTGGTAAGTATGGAATTATATTTAATGCAATGAATAAAAAAAGGAACATGTAGCGACTAATTTGAATGTCATACATAAATTTGTATCTATAGTACAACCTTATAATAAAGAACAGCAACGTTCGCATATATTTAATAAATGTATATGTTCATATATGTCCATATATTAACATATACTTAGGTGTTACCTCATTTTTCGGATCCATACATATATGGTTGAACTATAAATGTTCATATATGGACATTTTTTACCGGGTAGTTAATTCAACTTTTGGTCACGGAATTCATTCAATTCTAGTGAATTCAACTTTTGGTCAAGGAATTCATTCAATTCTAGTTAATTCAACTTTTTGTCAAGGAATTCATTCAATTCTAGTTAATTCAACTTTTAGTCAAGGAATTAAATTTATTTCGTTTAATTCCCTAAGAAATTAATTTTTTTTCGTTTAATTCCCTAGGAATTAAATTTGTTCGTTTAATTCCTTAGGAATTAAATTTTTTTCGTTTAATTCCCTGAATTTAAGTTTTCACTCAATGGCCATCTCTCAATGCTCTATCTTAGTTTCTTAGGCCATTTTGTAAAATGGCAAGAAAGAGCAAAACGGAAATTTTTACTACTATGGTGTATTAACACACCCCAATAATACAAATAGGCCAGGTCTTGCAACGCTTCCGATTGATCAATTTCTATAAAACACTCACGTGGGTCAGCGTGACTGTTCATTAAAATTGATTCCTGGGAATCGCTACCTTCATTCAAACCTGACCCACGTGACTGTTTTATAGAAATTGATCAATCGGAGGCGTTACAAGACCTGGCCTATTTGTATTATTGGGGTGTATTGATACTCCATAGTAACAAAAATTTCTGTTTTGCTCTATCTCGCCATTTTACAAAATGGCCTGTATCTCGAAAACTAAGATAGAGCATTAAGAGATGGCCATTGAGTGAAAACTTAAAGTCAGGGAATTAAAGGAAAAAAATTTAATTCCTAGGGAATTAAACGAAAAAATTTAATTCCTTAGGGAATTAAACGAAATAAATTCAATTGACTGAATTCCTTGACCAAAAGTTGAATTAGCTAGAATTGAAAGAATTCATTGACTTAACTCGTGTTGAATGAATTCTTTAGTGAATGAATTCTTTAAATCGAATTCTTAGTGTTTGGGTCAGGGAATTCATTCTATAAATTTAAATTCTTTGAATTCATTCACAGGAATTAATTCCTGCTTATGTTTTATTAATAAATTCATTCCTTGAATTAAAGAATTGAATGAAATTTTTGGGAATTCATTCCAAAAAGGAATTAATTCTTTAAAGCTCTGTTTTTAATGCATATTTGTGCATATTTTTCATTTTTAGGATCATTTTTTATTTTTTAAAAAATATACACTCACAATATTTCATCCTTAAAAACAACCTAAAATACATATAAATTAATTGAAAACACAATTGAAAAAAGTACTATTGATTTTTCATTATACTCAAACCATTTTGCTATTTATTTTCCAACATTGTTTAAACAATCCATAAAAGAAATAAAAATAATTGAAAAGTCTATTAAAACAATCATCAATTTTTAACTGACAAAACGTAAGAAAACACGATTTTGTGGATTGTTTTTTCATATTTGAAAGTTTTTTTGTTTAATTTTCAAAACACTACACCACCATACACAACACACGCGTTCATATTTTTATTGGCTATGTTTGTGTGTATGAGTAAAGAATTTCTTGTAATTTGAATTGAAATAATTTTGTATATAAACAAACTATTTTAACAAAAAAGAAAATCGAAAATATTTGAATTTTTTGTTTTAAAACAGAAAACAACGAAATTATTTAAATTATTTTTTCTAAAAATAGAATATTTGACTCAAAATAACAACTCCTACAGACGATACATAATTATTCTAGTTTGTTTTTTATTGATTGACAAAAAAAGTTAAACAATATTTTTCAATGTATTTTAATTGATTCTTCAATTGAAAACAAACTTTACCTATTACTTTTTAAATAAACCTCAATCGGTTATGGAAAATATATTGTGAGTGTATAAAAATTTATATGTTTTCATATTTTGATTCAATCAAAATAAACATTCTCAAAAACCTTATTCACGTATGGAAAATCTTCGAGTTCTGTGTCTGTTTGCAAAATAACCAACCTAACCAAAAATAATAGTTTTAAGTGCATACTTCTTATATTTTTAATTTTTTTCTTTTTTCTTTTTTTAGGCGCATATTTTCAATTTTTAAGTGCATGAAATTCCTTGCCCTACTGATGACGATTTATTTTACATTTTTGACGATTTTTGACCGAAGAGGTCTGTCACCACTGCTTATCTTATTTGTTGATTCTTTAGCCAAATTTTATCCAAATTGGAGTGAACCGCACAGCAGACCTTCCTTGTCAGAACTCCTTTTCTCGTTTATTTGATGTTTTTTCGTTCAACGGTTAGGAATACTATGATTTTATATATGTATATTAGGGTGTCCCTTATAAAGTGTTTGGTCGATTTTCGACACGCATACCCGCCAATTTTTTTACAAATGGTCCCAAATTAAAAAAATCGATTTTTTTTTTTGGAAAACGTTAACCCGTGCCGTGTTGCGGCCGAAAATGGCCCATTTTGTAAAAAAAGTGTATTATTATTAAAAATTCACAAAATTCTAAATTTTGAAAAATTTAGTATTTTGTTTCATTTATTATACTCAAACTGATTCAGACATGGAATTTTGACTTCATCAGATATCATTAACCCACTCTAAATTGGAAAAAGGATACTTCGAGTTTGTGTTTAGAGCGACTACTTTGCAGGACATTTTACAAAAAATTGCTTATTTTGTCAAAAATTAAAAAAAAAATTTAATGTTTTCATCAAATTTGACATAGTTTTGGGAAAAATATCACTTAAATTTAGTTAGACTATAATTATCTTTACATTTGCTTTAAAAATATTTAACCCTTAGTGGCTTGGGATCAGAAAAGACGCATGAAACTTAATATTAATTATGACTACGAGATTGTAAAGACATCAAATTGATTAAAAAAAAATATCAACTAAAAATAATTATTTTATGTAACATGATCCATATGGGGTTAGTTTTTATACTTTTGGCCAAAAACGACCCACTAGAAAATTTACAGAATAACATCTATCATAATTTTCGAAAAACTATCACTTTAAATTAATAAAATAAAATTGTTTTCCCTAGATAAAAATTATTATTTTGAGTACCTTGATCCATATATGGTTAATATTCTCACTTTTCACAAAAAAGACCTACTAGGAAATTTACAAAATAACATTTGTCACATTTTTATTAAATTGAAAGCGAATTGTCATTTTTCCAATTTATTTTTTTCTCTTTAATATCAACTAAGGAGTGAGATCATAAAAATGTTAACACACATTTTTGCCCATAACTTTGGTTTAAAGCTTCTCATATTTTTTTCGGTAGTTTACATTTTAAAAATATGTCAGTTAATAAATTAACTTACATCATGAGTTTTCATTAGCAATTTTTTACAGAATGGACGATGAAAGAAAAGTGCGTTCAAAAATAATTAAATATTTTCAACAAAACCAAAGATGGACATACAAAAAATTGCCAAAGAAACTATTGTATGCCGCCAAACAGTTTCAAAAGTGGTAAAAGGGTATCTGGAACACCTAACAATTGAAAGGAAGCCGGGAACAGGAAAAACGACTGGTTATCGTAACATTGGTAAGGCATATAAAGTTAAAAGCATCCTTAAGAGAGCTCCTAACACATCTGGCAGAAAAACAGCTCGGTTAGCCCAATGCTCGGACTTTTTTGTACGTAAAGTGAAACGTAAGGCAGGACTAAAGTCCTACAAAGTTCAAAAAGTTCCCGCTAGAAACGCTTTTAAAAATTTGAAGGCCAAAACCAGAGCTCGAAAATGGAAATCAAATTTTATACAAAAATACAACTGTTGTGTAATAGACGACGAAACTTATGTCCTGGCTGATTTTTCGCAGGTCCCTGGTCAAGAATTTTATGTTTCTGATGTTCGAGGAAATGTTGCGGAAAAATTTAGGTCGAAAAAGCAAACAAAATTCCCTTAAAAATTCCTAGTATGGCAAGCCATATGTAGCTGCGGCCAAAGAAGCCAGTCATTTCTGATATCTGGCTCTATAAACAGTGAAATTTATATCAAGGAATTTTTGCAGAAGAGACTTCTTCCATTTTTGAGTCAGCACAATGTATCCACTTACTTTTGGCCCGATTTAGCATCTTGTCACTCCAGCAAGAAAGCGCTGGAGTGGTATAATGATAATAATGTGGTTTTTGTACCAAGAGAGGCAAATCCACTAAACTGCCCGGAGCTCAGTCCAGTGGAGATATATTGGGCTCTTGTTAAAAAGAGAATTAAAGGGCACAAAAAAGGTCTCCCAGGACATGCAAGATTTCAAACGTAGTTGGACCACCTGCTCTAAAAACTAACAGAAACTACCATAAAAGCCTTAATGGGAGGGTTTCCGGAAAAAATGAATAACTTTATTCGTAGTGGTTAGAATTTCATGCGGTTTTTTTTTTGTTTGATTTTGTATTAAATTTCATTTAATAAAAATTTAGTTTGTAGTCTTAAAATTCAGTAGTTTGTTTGTTATTTAACTTTATGTGTGTTAATATTTTTATGATTTCACTCCTTATTATGTGGTACAAATGGCAATCGACATCTCCAAATTAGGCATTTTAAAAAATCTTGAAAATTAACACGTTTTTGCATTTTTATCAAATTTGTGGGTCATTTTGGATTCCAGGCTAAAGTGGGTTAATGATATCCGCTGAAGTCAAAATTCCATGTCTGAATCATTTTGAGTATAATAAATGAAACAAAATACAAAATTTTTTAAAATTTAGAATTTTGGGAATTTTTATTAATAACACACTTTTTTCCAAAATGGGCAATTTTCGGCCGCAACTCGGCACTCGGCTAACGTTTTCCAAAAAAAAAAATAATCGATTTTGTTAATTTGGGACCATTTGTAAAAAAATTAGGGGTTATGCGTGTCGAAAATCGACCAAATGCTTTATAAGGGACACCCTAATGTATATACTTCTTTTTACTCGCGCATCATTAGTTCATTTAAAATTTTTCGTACCGTTTATGGTTAGTAGTCCCTTTCGTAGAACGTACTCTAATCCATTATATATTAATGCTGGTTTATTAAGGCTCTGCTTAGAATTTAAAATATCTTTTATGCTTTCCGGTTCAGATGTGAGAAAAATTGGATATGGCCCATTCCAAAGTATACTGTTGGAGCCATATTTGTCGCCGTAATCGTTCATATACTTCAGTGAACCTTAAAATAAGAAACAAATAGACGAGTATCGTCCACTTCATGAATGATCCACTAAATCTGACCCTGGGTCTGGCAAACTTTTTTATAATATTTAATATACGAGGTAGTTTTTGTCAACCCTTCTGTCCTAAATTGGTGTATTTGGTGTTATTGGTTATAATTTAAAAAATAATATGAAATATTTACTTTTCGAAGCCGCGTGTCATTTTTAAAATTCAATTTTGCGTATCCAATATGGCGGACAAAATTTTTAAAAATCGATCGGATTCGAATCGAAATTTACTTCTCTATTAATATAATGGATTCGCCGGCTTTAGTTTTGAAAACCTTTCTTTAGATTCTTATTAACCAAGATAAAACGCATATGTGTAAAGAGTTTCAAATGAACTCGGCCACGTCTATAAAAATTTGTTCGCCATATTCAGTTCATAACAATTCTTTGTCAACCGTTCTACTCTTTTGTGCAAAATTGGTATCGGTTTAAATTATCGATTCCCAGCCAGCAAAGAAGCCGAAAATGAATCAAAAAGACTCAAAGATTATTATTAAATGTTCAAATTTTTGTATGAAAGTGGTTCATCCAAAAGAGCTTTCTTTTTGGATTCAAAATTGAATCAAAAAAATAATTTTAAAAAATTCGAAAGGCTCAAAAATTTATCTTTTTTTGAATTGTTTACAAAATATTCAAATTTGTATATATTTCTCAGTCATTTCTGAACCATCTTTTGGATTTCAATAATTTGGCTCAATTTTTTGTGCCTTTTATGATTCATTTTCGAAGGCTCATATATGGCTCATCTTTTCGTGCAAAATATGAACAATTTTTGACAAAAAATTTTAAAATTTCAAAAAAATATTTTTTTATTTGACTAACTTTTGACTCGTATAATAAGAACACTCAAAAAATTATCCAAATTATGCTGGTTGGCTTATAATTTCAAAAATCATTTAAAAATATTTACACTCATAAAAAAAAGTTAGTACAAAAGTCTGTTAAACGCGTTCTAATTCAGTTGAACTAATTTTTCCTGTTGTTTTCGTTTAAATCCGTTGTTTAGCTAAATTTGTTAGTTATCCAATTTCACCACAAAAGCATATTTGTGCTGTACTTGAACTAATTTTTCCTCCTGATATTTAGCTATTTTTTTATAAACGATTTTGACAATATATCAGCTAATATAGATAAATTTGTTGGCAACTTTTTTAATATTTGTGGTTTCAAAAGAAAACGATAGGGGCGCTAGTGTATAGTGATTGATGGTTCTTGATGGCGCTTGATGGTGAGGTGTGTATCAGGGTTCCAAGCCGACCCAAAATTTTCGGCGGCGCAACCAAAACAACTACGGCGGCGGCGGCGTTTATGTATATAAACCGGCGGCGGCTGGATTGGCGGCTCGAATTGTTTTCTATGCACTGTTAATAACAGAGCTTTGAAAAATTAATTCTTTTCTGATTGAATCCGCTTAAGACCTGTTAATTTATTTCAAAATAAACTGAGTTTAGTGCTTAACCATAGTTACCAGTTAATTAGCCATAAAAAATATATGAAAAAGCAATTGTCGTTGTCGACCCAGTTCTGATTAATCTCTAAAATAACAAAACTAAATTTTAAAAAATGGCGGCGCGAAAAAAATTCGGCGGCTCTCGTTTTGGTCGGCTGCCCTTTTAAATGGTCGGCTGCAAATAAAGCATAAAAGTGGTCGGCAGCGACGCGCCGCCGATTTTGCGCCGGTCGGCTTGATACTCTGGTGTGTAGAAAATTTCTAGTAAGTGTATTTTAATGTGTGTGATGAGTCATCACTGATGACGCTTACTAATACAAATAAAAATAATATGGCGTGTTAAGAAAGTTCTAGTAAATTAAATAATATGACAAGAGCATGTTTTCTTTTGTTTCTGTTAGTCAGCAAAGGAACGCAAAAGAAAACGGAGGTATACTGGACTTTAACATTTCGTAGTTAAAATTGTTAAAAAAAATAATAGAGGTTTGTTTTATAATATAAACTATATTTTAATGGGGGAATATTTAGTCGATCTCTTATTTTTAAGTAAATGAATGTTCTTTTTAGTTTGACTCTAGATCATAAATTAATATCACTTTCTGTTTAAATTATTTTCAAATCCAAGAAAGATGATACTATTTTTACAAGTAAATTACAGAGAATAAAAATATATTTGAAAGAATTTCGATAAGACCAGCAATACAGAATACAAAAATAGTGATATTAATTTATGATCTAGAGTCAAACTAAAAAGAACATTCATTTACTTAAACTATATTTATTTACGGGAATACTATTAAATACGTTATTGTTTTTATTTCAGCCCTTTAACATTTTCATCTGAATTCTACCAGGTAGAGGAAAAAAAGGAACGCAAAAGAAAGCGAAGGTATACTGGACATTAACATTTCGCAGTTAAAATTGTTTTAAAAAAATAAAATGTTTGTTTTATAATATAAACTATATTTATTTACGGGAATACTATTAAATATGTTATTGTTTTTCTTTTATTTCAGCCCTTTAACGTTTTCATCTAAATTCAACCTACCGCTGGCAAACATATTGGAAAGAAAATACAAGTGATATTTACTGCAAATAGTGTTTTTGGATTGTGTAATTTATTCAAAAATAAAATTAACAATATTTACATGATACATGAAGTTGTTTTTATTCAATTAATAACAAAAAGTGATTGTAATTTTAGCAGCATGTTTTGCAGATTTCAACTGACCCACTTTCATTTCTATTAAACAAAAATTCTTCTAAATTTTTGAAATGTTAACTAAATTTTTTACCTGTTTATAACCAACTAAAATTTAGCAGAAAACATGTGCTGATTTCAGCTGAGTAATTTTCATTTCCAGTAAACAACATTTCTTATAAATTATTGTATTTGAACTAACTTTTTTACCTAAAATTTAGGTCACCTAAATTTAGCAGACCATGATTCTCAACATCATTGAAATTTCTGCTGGCGCAAATTCAGGCACTATTTCCTGTTATTTTAGCAGAATTTTTAACTATTTGTACGGGCTTTTTTTTATGAGTGTACTTTTCAATGCCGAGTGGGATTTTTTTGAAATTCATACAGCCGCAGTGTAGAAACGGTAATGACATATCATTATTTTTTGGAGTACCAGTAATGACACCCACTTATCTTCTGCATTATTTTAAAACATATAATAATGAGTTACTGATAATGACTTATTTTTATCATTATGTCAAATAGAAAATAATTTTTTAGATTTTTTTGAAAATTTTTTGAAATCTATTTTTAGACTCAATATTTTTTAAACACTGGTAAGGATATACATATGTAACCACATATTTTTTGATTTTTTGTATGTTGGCGAGTAAGCTTACTTGTGTGCAGCAGGTCAATTATGTTTTTATCTATTAAATATTACATGTCGATATAGCTCAGATGGTAGAGCTGTTGACTGGCAATCTGTAGACCCAGGTTCGATTCCCGCACCAGCAAATTTTATTTAAAAAAAAAATACAATAAAAAATATATTTTTTTATATAATTTATTTTTTTGAAAATCTATTTTTAGACTCATTATTTTTGTCAGTACTGGTAAGCACATAGGTAACGATATATTTTTTGATTTTTCGTATGCTGGTGTGTAACGACAACTCATTATTTTTCGCGACATCGCCATATAAAGGTAATAAGAAATGTAATAACAAAAGTAAGTAGTTACCATTATCAAGTATGTAGTTACATAACCACATATCTGGTAATGATTTTCTACACTGCGGTGTTACCACTTTTTGAGTATATATTCAAAAACGGGACTCTTTACACATTCTTGGATAACTTTTGAATAGTGACATTTTTGTGTAGTTATACCCTACACCACTATGTGGTCAGGGTATTATAAGTTTGTGCTGATGTTTGTAACACCAAAAAATATTGGTCCTAGACCCACCTTATAGTATACTGATCGGCTTAGAATTTTTTTTTTTATTTCGATTTAACGATGTCCGTCCGTCTGTCCGTCCGTCCGTCTGTCTGTCCATGCATTCTTGTGCGTACTCTACAGGTCGCAAATATTAAGATATTTTGATGAAACTTGGTACACCGACTTATATCGGCCCAAGAATGAAGCCAATTGATTTTGGTTAAAATCCGTCCATGTTTAGACATAGTGCCCATATAAGGGTCCTCCCAAAATTATATTGTTTTTACGCTGCAGGTCGCAAATATTAAGATATTTTGATGAAATTTGGTACACAGACCTACGTAGTCCCAAGGACGAAGCCTATTGATTTTGGTGAACATCGGTCCATGTTTAGACCTAGTGTCCATATAAGGGTCCTACCAAAATTATATTGTTTATATGCTGCAGGTCGCAAATATTAAGATATATTGATGAAATTTGGTACACCGACCTATGTCAGCCCAAGGAAGAAGCCTACTGATTTTGGTTAACACGGGTCCATGTTTACACCTAGAGCCCATATAAGGGTCCCCTCAAAATTATATTGTTTATACGCTGCAGGTCGCAAATTTTAAGATATTTTGATGAAATTTGGTATACCGACCTATATCAGCCCAAGGACGAAGCCTATTGATTTTGGTGAACATCGGTCCATGTTTAGACCTAGTGCCCATATAAGGGTTCCCCCAAAATTATATTTTTTATACGCTGCAGGTCGCAAATATTAAGATATTTTGATGAAATTTGGTACGCCGACCTATATCAGCCCAAAGACGCAGCCTATTGATTTTGGTTAACACCGGTCCATGTTTAGACCTAGTACCCATATAAGAGTCCCCCAAAATTGGCTTGGTTACAAACTGCAGGTCGCAAATATTAAGATATTTTAATGAAATTTGGTTCGCTGACTCACATTATAGAAAATTTTGACACAAGTCCCATTTTAACCCATTCGAATTTCGGATCCAAACAATAGTTGGCTTTTAACCAGACTCGTGTAGGGTATTGTATAGTCGGCATGCCCGACTTTAACCTTTTTACTCGTTTTTATGTAATTTCGCTTTTTACTGAAAAATGTACTAAATATTATCAAGTCCCACAGCAGATAAAATGAGTTTGTTTGTGTAGCATTTACCACAAGTTTCCAGTTTCTGGTGAATTATTTTTGTAAATTTGTTCAACACGAAACCAAATTCAGTTAGAGGAAGTCAAAAATGTTGTTTTATATTTTATTTGTATATAAACCTCGTATTTTGTTCATATTTTGAGAAAATATTTCTCAAACTGCATGTAAATTAAATATTTTTCTTGGGTGGCAAGACCATTTAAAATTAAGCAAAAGAAATTTTGTTTTGTTATGATTGTGACTTTTTCATGCCTGATAAAAACTAATAATTTTCAAAGTTTCTATAACAGTTGCTGGCTTTGATCAGCCAAAAATATTTTTACAGCAGCACAGTGGGTTGGTATTTTAAATAATCTATTAATTAAGTCTTCGTTAAGATGTAAAATCTATTTTTACTATAAATGGCACCCTATAATTGACTTATAAGACTATTGTAGGTAGGTAAACTGTGTCTAAATATTATCCGTAATTATGTAATTCAAATACCATTTGCCAACTTTCTACCAAATGTAATTTTTTTTGTTACGTTCTTAAAATCTATTGATAAATTGAAAAAAATGGGAAGATCCTCAAAGGTCTATGACTGTGTAAGATTTCATAGCAATCCAACCAGCCGTCAAGAAGTAGCTACATTATTTCCAAATTATTTCGTTTCTTCCCCACTACGCGAAGAAGGGTCTAAATTTTTTTTTTACAAAAATAACGATTATTTTAAACTAATAAAAAACATTAATTTTTTGTGTAATTTCATACTTTTTCCAATAATTTATGACCTACGGCTGACTATTTTTTTTTCCTGGTGGCAACACTGAATTCAGTACGGCGGGCAAGTTTTATTAAAATGAGAGATTTTATTTTGAGCTTTAAGGCACCCAACAACGCCGTCTTTTATAAAATGTTCTGTAACTCAGTAAGGACACGTCACAGATTCGCTGGACATTTTTCAAACAAATATTTCAGATATAAATTGCCTCATCAAACAATTTTTGCTATTGTTTTCGCCTTACAGCGCACAGTGGGCCAGTATTATCGTATTTTGGCAAAAACTAGAATATTGCGTATATGAGACTAAAAGATATCACAAAGGGGGGCTTCGTTATTGCTGATCACGAATCTGAAATAAAAAATATAAAATTCAAAATGGCGGATCCAAGATGGCGGCCATTAATTTTTATTTTTTATTATATTGGACTTCAATTATATAGGTCTAATTGATTAAAAATCTGAAATTAAAATTTTTAAATTCAAAATGGCGGATCCAATATGGCGACAAACAATTTTTTCATGAAATTTCTTATGTCACCTGATTTACTTAAAATATCCACCAGGGGAAGTTTTTGGGTAGCAGATTACGAATCTGAAATCAAATTTTAAAAATTCAACACGGCGGATCTAATATGGCGGCCATAAATTTAAAATTGTTATGTGTTGGAAAATAAATTACACTGTACAAAAAACAAAAAAAAAGGTTCTGATGACAACTAATACTGGCAGAGGGACCAAAGAAAATTATAAGTGTAACGGCGTTTTAAAAGTTTTCGGCTGGACCTATGTTTTTGGGGGGTTAAAATTTGAAATATATCTTGGAACATTTTGGAGCTGTTTTTTGAAAATTTAGGATTTTAAAAAAAACCCACATTTTTGAGGTAAAATTAATAATTTTGTTACTTTTTTCGTAAATACTTAACAGGTTTCTATTTTTTCTTTTGAGAACTAGTTTCAGTTTTATAATTTGAGATTGGTTTTGGAACAAATTATTAAATTATAAATTATAAAAATGTCACAAAATTAAAAAACTTTGACTTTGAACTCTCGCCAACTAACAATAAGTAACCACAATGATACAATATTCAACTCACAAAATATTCAAGAATCCTAGATTTTGAATATATACACATATTTTCCCTTCCCGAGTAAAAAAGTTTTGATATAATCATATATTATTTTATGTAATTGCATATAGTAACTTATAGTAACATATGGCCAGATATGCTTTTAAATTCAAGCAGATATACTTTTATATAGTCATATGTTAGATATTTTTTCTTCAAAGGTTTTAATATGGAGACATATGTGATTTTATATTAATACATACTGGCCTACATATAATTGCATGTGCTATATATAAATACATAAAGTAACATATTACAGAAGTAATTACATATACGTTTATATATAATTTAGTATGACACTATACATAAAAATATAAAACTATATGTGGAGCCATATAAGAAATATTTTATAAGTTGTGTTAGATATGATTATATATTGACGAATAAGAACCCATATATAACTTAATACCGTTCCATATCTACAATATTTCATGATTTCTTTAATATATAACAATATAACGTTCTTTATAAAATCATCTATAATTATATATCATCCCACATAAGCAATTATTTCAAAGTGATTTTATATAAAAATATATAAGGTCCATATAAAACCGTATTATATTATATGTGGTTCTATGTTAACAATGATTTGGAACTAGTTTTAGATTTAGTAATTACTAGGGATTGGCGCGTGACTAGAAATGTTCTACGAACATCTCTGTGAATAACACACGATCGTGAGTAATAATTACTATACTCAAGTGATTCGTGCGTGAGCGTGAATAAGAATATATAACCCGTGCATGATTCGTGTGTGAGTTTATTTTTTGCATTATATATTTTTAGTAATTTTTACTATTTTGTAATATTTTACTATTTGTTTACTATTTTTCTTATATCTTGGTTGTATAACATGATCCTATTAACTTTAACATTTCAGTCTTGTTAACTTTATTTTAAAATTACTAAAAATAAAGAAAATTTTGTTCATGTTTAATGCACTGTCATGGTAAATCTGGATAAAAGTAATGGAAGATTTATCGAAATTATAGGATATCCAGCAGACCTTTGGGTTAATCATTATATTTGGAAATTAATAACACATGCAATTACACAATTACAAGTAATTTGTAATTGAAACTTTGCAATTATACATTACATATAATTGTAATTGAAAAAATTTCAATTACATTTTTTCGGAAAAGAAATAATGACAAAAAGCACAAGTGAGGGGTCAGCCCAACATGACGTATTCTTTTTATACTTATCCACGCCTATCCAACCTATCCCAGTCAGTTTTTTTTTACAAAATTTTAACAAAAAACACTTTAATTCTAAATGTAATTGAAATTTGTAATTGAAATCACTTTCAATTACAATAACTTGTAATTGAAAATTTTCAATTACAGTTACATGAAATGTAATTGAGTTTTTTTTAATTTCAATAACATTTATTTCCAATTGTTATTGAAATCCCCCAGGTCTGATCTCCAGATATTGCATATCTTTTTTATTTAAAAAAATAATTTTTGTATATTGTTAGATGTGGTCATATATAATATGATCTAAAGTATAAGGTCAATTTTTAGATATAATTGTATCAAACTATGTGCACTTTTATAACATTTTATATAAATTTATACAAAAAGATATAATTTGATGTTATTGGATGAGGACAAAATTTGGATACAATTGTATCGAATTTCATAAAATTGTATCAAATTGTACCAAATTGTATACAATTGTATAAGATGTTCTCATTTTTCGGATATAATTATATCTAATTACATAAAATATTATATCTAATTAAATATAACTTCATATGGCTCCATATAATTTTTTTTTACTTGGGTTTACCTGAATTGTACTTTTAGCCAAAAAACGGCGATCCTGGCCCACAGTGCAGCGCCTTCTAGTGGAAATATTGGCAAACAAAGTTAAAATTTTGATAGTATATGAATACTAAAAGGTTAAAGAGATTTTAAAAATTTTAATTTTCTGTGCTTTTTGTTCAAAAACATAAGATTTTTTTCTTTTTTGGTTAACCGATTTTTAAATTATGTAGTTGGTAGAAAATTGTGGTTTTTGACAATTTTTTAAAATTGTAAATTTAAGCATACTTTGGATTTTTTACATTTGGAAAGTTCAGGTTCCGATCGGTCAGATTTTCATATATTATATACAATTGACGAACTATTTTTTAGTACAGAAATAAAGTTTCATTCATTCTTACCAACATATCAATCAAAGATATTAAAGCTTAGCCATTTTTATATTTTGAAATATTTTTTGATAAAAGTGTCATAAAAAATTATCATAATTTTTTTTAAAGTAAAAATTTGGCAACTCTGGATAACATTTTTGTACCACTTTTTGTATTGGCGATTGTAGTAACGACATCAAAGTATTTAATGGTTTCTAAATCACTGAATTATCTTTACCGAGTAAAAAAATGTGGCCATTGAAAAGTAGTGGGTGGAAAACGGAGCAGTGTGTTCATAATCTGTTACAAAAAAACTAATATTATTCAAACTAATTAAAGCAGATTGCAAACACAATATTACTCCCTTAACCCTCCGATGCTCCTTCTCCTTTAAGCGATAATATTTATAGTATAAATTCGGCACTAAAAACTTATTATGGCAAAATTATTAAAAATAAAGAGATATAATAATGATTGAAGACGAATCACGAAATCCAATAATCAAAAAATTGCGGTTATTGTTTTAAATAACACAATCAGTGAAATAAAATTAAATAACGGAAATTACTGCTCTACACCATGGCCGATTGACATTGGGAAATTCCAAATCAAATTGAGACGTTTTATTTGAATTTGGAAAAAATCAAGTGAAATTCAAATTTTCCACTTAAAATTGAGAAATTTCTATAACTGAATAAAGTTGTGTACTTGAAATTGTGAAAATTCCAAATAAACTGAGATTCTTTATTTGAAATTGAGAAATTTTCAAATTAAAATGAGATTTTGTATTTGAAGTTCAGCAGAAACTGAAATTGAGATTTTTCATTTGAAATTGAGCAAATTACAATAAAAATTTCCATTCTAAATGAATGTTATTTTAGTTTGACTCAAGATCATAAATTAATATCACTTTCTGTTTAAATTATTTTTCAAATCAAAGAAAGATGATACAATTTTTACAAGTAAATTACAAAGAATAAAAATTATTGAAAAAATTCGATAAGACCAGCAAGGCAGAATGCGCATTCTAAATTAAGTTGAGATTTTCTATTTGAAATTGAGAAAGTTCCAAATAAAATTAACCCTTTTGCTACCAACTTTTTGTTTGCGGATGTATCGTTATTTTGACTTCAGATTCTTGTTAAGAGTCCTCAAATATTTGAAATTAAGAAAAAGACAAATGAAATTGAGAAAGTACAAATTAAATTAAGCGAAGAAGAAATATAATCTAATCAAACGATTTTGGAAAAAAGTTTAAATTAAGAACAAATTATATGAAATCACAAAAAATAAACAATAAAAACAACAAAAAAAACATAAAAGCTTACTGGCATACAGGCATATATTTAATTTTTTTTTTTTAAAGAGAAGCAACACTCAGGAAATTCTTCCTATTAATTAACGTGTTGCTTCCTTTGGAAAGGGGATAGAGAAGAAGTGAAAGGTGGTGAAAGATGAAGGGTTTCAAATATGGCAACACTGTAATTGCGCGAGATGTTGAATTTTAGAACAGTTGTTGCGCGCCATCTGATGGTGAGTTGGCTCTGCTGCAGTCGCCAGCAGTTGGAAAGCTCATGGTAGCCTTGACATGGGCTTTAATTTTTTCCATGTTTTTTTCAATTATTCAATGTTGAAAATCGGGGAATATGGGCTCAATCTGAGCAGAGTTGCGCAAGTGTTTTAAAATATAGTTTCGAATCAGGGAACATTATTAACGCCTACCACTATCTGAAAGGTCGTTTCCCATTTCCTTTCATCCCACGAAAAGACTTTTCATCCATTCCCTGGTAACAGGTAGATTAAAAGATTCTCTCTTTTCATCCATTTTAATAACGCCTTATGTTCCAATCGCTCCGATCAAATGAACATTTTGCCAACGTGATGATGGGAGTGTTTGATCAAGCGCGAATTTAAAATCTTTAATAACCGAGTAAAAAGGATTTTATATAATCATATCTGATTTATATACAATTTTATCCGAGAAATGAGCCCACATAATTAGATATATATCAGTTTTATTGTAATTGCATTAGTTTAGTTAAAATTTGCATTAGTTTATATATCAGTTTGGAACTACTCTGATACAATTTTATGTAAGTCAGGTATAATTACCCGACTAAAAAAGTTTTCATATAATCTTATATGATTTGATATAATTATAAATGTTTATATGTGTGGCTTTATATGACCATATACATTTATATTAACACTTTGGTTTTATAAATATGTTTGATATGACGTTATATAATCATATGCGATTTGGTCTCCAGGCATATATTAAGAGATCTGCAAATATAGTTTATACATAATTATATATAATGGCGTATAAGCTTCTCTAAACAATCTTATATCAAAATATATAACAAAGTTAATATAAAATTGTAATAATTTTATGTATAAATTTATCTGACATGATATCTAATTATACAAAATTTTATAAAGTTTAATTGCACTATAAAAATTAAAAAAAAAACTCAGAAATTGTGGATCTGGTTTTGAATTTTACACTTTGACATATAAATAAATGTTTATAATTGAATTTAACCTATATTTTCCAAATAGTTAACGAAATACTCTTTATTAAACTCAAAATAATTTTAAAGAAATAAAGGAAATTTTTTTTTGTTCATTGTGGAATTAGAGGTGGAAATAATTATTTTTACTTTTAAATTTAAAAATTAGACAAACATATGTTGAAATAAATATGGTTTAAGTTCATTTATTTTTCCGTAAAAAAAAATTAATTGTGAAAGTTAATTTTTTATCATGTTGGTTTTTAATTTTTATTTAAAAAAATAAAATTTGTTTTTTTCGACCTTTTTAATTCATTAATTAGAAATTTATTCATTCAGTTCGAGGACTATTTCCTTATTATGAATTAACATAAAAAGTACTTTTTTCAAAAACTGTTTTTTTCTCTTCATCAGGATACTCTCCTGACAAATACTTCAGAGTTTTTGCTTTCAAAAAACCTCTACACTTTCAGGAATGAAAAGAGGATCGTTTCGGGGATTTTCCAGGTCCCCTTCATCAGTTTTCTTTAGAAAGTGGTGGCGTAATCCTCGAAACGATCGTCTTTTCATTCCTGAAAGTGTAGAGGTTTTTTGAAAGCAAAAACTCTGTGAAGTATTTGTCAGGAGAGTATCCTAATGAAGAAAAATAGCAGTTTTTGAAAAAAAGTACTTATTATATTAATTCATAATAAGGAAATTGGCCTAGAACTGAATTAATAAATTTCTAATTAGTTAATTCAGTTATTTTATAAGAAAGATAAAAACTCTAACCTAGAAAAAGTTGTTCCGACAAATTTTTGTAATGTTTTATTTTGTCACCTATTTCCAAGTTTATTAGCAAAAATTGTTCTAAACATTAAGCATTAGATTTAATATGAATGAAATAAGTGATCTCAATAATATTTACTAAAATTTTCTTTGAAAATCTTCATCAAATTATATGTATTTATATATAATTTGATGCAGTTAGATAGACCCATTTTTCAGATCAAATTCTATCAGGTGAGATAACATGCTTATCTCGCTTGATATAGTTATATATTCCAATATTCGGATCAAATTAGATATGGACGTATATATTGGTTTATATATGGTGATATATGATTATATAACATCTTTTTTAGTCGGGTAATAATAAGGTAAAAATTTAAATACAATTCTATATGACTGATACAAACTTCTATCAGTTTAGATCAAAAGTGATGCAATATCATAAAATTACCCAGCCAGAAATTGACAAACATAAAAGCGTTCTGAAAGCACTTTGTATGGTGGTTGAAGCGTTATCAAAGCAACATATTTTTGGGTTTTATAGTGTTCTCAGAACACTAAAATGATAACCATGATTTACTGTCTCATGTTTGTATTTAGAGTATTTTACAAACGTTGCAAAAGCAAAAAATAAAGTGATTTTAAAGCGTTATAATTTTTGTTTATAGAACGTTTTCAAAACATTAGAGAAACTAAAAATAAAGTGATTGTTTATGCCAAATACAATAATTTTGCCGAATACTGTATTCTTAATACTTTTTTTGTATCTTTATATAAAGTGCAATAAAGTAACCGGTTACGGTTATTTTCGGTCTGAAAAAAGATCATATTACAAGGTAACAATTTCCGCCAAAACTAGAACATAGAGTCTATTCTTATTCACACGTCAACCACTTCGTTACGATTGGTAAGAGTTCCTCCAATAAAATAGCTAATTATTGTCCAATTCCTAATTCAATTGTTTTATTTTTCTTAACATTTATTTCATATTCCTATTTGTGATAAATATTCTTATACAAATAAATTGTTGAGTCACAAAATTGGAGTACAAAATTTGCAATTGATTTGTTTGAGCTCATGAGGGTTTCATTTCTATAGATTGGTTACTTTCCTACACAATCAGTGATTTTAAAAAGTATTAATACAAAAGTGGAGTGTCTTCCGAGAATTTTAAAAACGAAAAGTAGAGCAATTTTCCAGTACTCTAAATACAAAAAATAAAGTAATTTCTTAGTACTTAAAAACATTTAATTTTTTATATATTTTATTAGGGCTTAAATTAGTTTTAAATTATTAAGTTAAAAAATTATAGGATATTAAGAGAAATGTAGATGGGTTCAATTTTTTGTTGGTGTAGTGTTAAAAGTGAAGTGTTTGATGAAGAAGTAGTAGAGGAAAATTTAGATTCAGGTGATGAGGACGTTGGTAGTTCCAGTTTAAGCACACCTGGAGAAACAAGTTCGCATGAATTTATTCCTGAGGAATCTAATAGTGATTTAAGTAAATTTAAATGTGGTCATATTGAGCAAAAACTGAAAAATTGGGTTGTAAGGAAAATCAAAACTCTTACACAAACCTCTATAGACGAAATATTAATGGTAATGAGATCTGAAGGTTATACATACATCTCTTCCGAAATGTTCTAAAACTTTATTAGGAACTTCTACTTTGAGCGGCGATTCTAAAGTGATGCTAGGTTTAGACGATACTTTCGGAAATTTTCAATATTTTGGAATAAAGTCTAATCTTGATATCACTTTTGATTCCAATCTTTATTATAATGAAAAGAAAATTAAAATTATAATTCATGTAGATGGAATGGACGTGTTTGAAAAATCGAAAGGTATAAATATTTTTTTTTTTTCTCAAACTTAGTTAAGTAATCTAATTTTTAATAATTTAAGATTTTAAGAAAATTTGTTGAACTTATGCCACATTTTTATGGCTCAAGCTCAGTGACAATGAATATTCATAATCTAATACATATTTCATATGACGTAAATAATATGGGGGCGCCTATATCACAATTTTCAGCATTTGATTTTGAAAATAGCTTAGGTTTTGTTAAATCTATTGTAAAATCGCCAACTAATCCCATTTCCCATATACAAAGGAAATTGCATGTTTTTAATACCAATTCCCCAAATAATATTCCATTAGTATATCCTCTCAATAATATATATATATATATATATATATATATATATATATTAGGCTGGGTCGATTTGTGGGGAGGCAAAAAAATCGCCCATGGCTCAGGGAAAATCGTATTCTAGGGATCAAAATAAGAAACTTTGCCGAAGGAACCATACCTCTAAAACGAATTCTACTACCCCCAACTGTTGACTTTTGTCCCGTAGGGTCAAGTTTTGAAAAATCCCACTTTGACCCATTTAGAGTGCCCCAATCGAGTCCAAATGTATGACCGACCCCCACTAACTTTGGAGGGCCGATCCACCCATGCCAGTGGTACACCCCCTGGAACTCCCCTGGGGGGTTCCCCATACAAACATTTTAAAAAATCACCATTTTTGGCACTTTATTTTATTATTTTTTATTTATTTTATTTATTTTTATTATTTTATTTATTTTTTCTCTTTAGAAATTTATTTAGTCAGAACATATGTAAATGAAAAAATTAATTTAACTTAGTAATAGAAAAGAAAATAAAAAAAATTACTGTTTGAAGTCTTTTTTGCTTTCAAGTCTGGGCATTTTTTCTTTTCTATTACTAAGTTAAATTAATTTTTTCATTTACATATGTTCTGACTAAATAAATTTCTAAAGAGAAAAAATAAATAAAATAATAAAAATAAATAAAATAAATAAAAAATAATAAAATAAAGTTACAAAAATGGTGATTTTTTAAAATGTTTGTATGGGGAACCCCCCAGGGGAGTTCCAGGGGGTGTGCCACTGGCATGGGTGGATCGGCCCTCCAAAGTTAGTGGGGGTCGGTCATACATTTGGACTCGATTGGGGCACTCTAAATGGGTCAAAGTGGGATTTTTCAAAACTTGACCCTACGGGACAAAAGTCAACAGTTGGGGGTAGTAGAATTCGTTTTAGAGGTATGGTTCCTTCGGCAAAGTTTCTTATTTTGATCCCTAGAATACGATTTTCACTGAGGCATGGGCGATTATTAAATCGACCCGCCCTAATATATATATATTTGTTCCTTTTACTCCTGCAAGGAGCATAGAGCCTCCTCTCAATAAGAGCAGCAACTATTCTCTGCGGAAAGTCTAGAGTTTTTTCTTTCGTAAACATTTATGGATTTCGTATTACATCTATTCATCCTGATAATATATGTATGTTTATTACATAATGGGAACATTATAATTGTGAAAGAAATGTTTAGTACAAATTATACGAAACAAATATGCATTTGAAATGCAACATTTGCAAGAAAACTGAACACTTTTGACTACCCGATCTAATCAAAGGCGATCGGATTATATAATGTAACAAATTTAGATGAAAACAACACTGAAATAGGTATACATATGGTGGAAGCTAAATGCATTCCTACAACATTTTATAACGAATCAATTGCTATTTCTCTTTTACATAAATAATTGCAACAAAACATTACAAAAGTAATAAAAATAATTTTTAGTACTAAAACACATACAATCTTTCTCTTAATCAACAGTTGTAAAATTTGTTAAAAAGTGTTATCAAAGCATTTTAAAGATGGTATTTTCCAAACGTTCTCAAAACGTTTTATTTTTTGTATAAACAACGATTTGAGAGTACTTAGTTTTTTGTACTATCATCAGTTTCTGGCTGGGTATGCACCATCTAATGAAATTATATCACGCCATTTCTCGGATAAAATTATAACTGACATTTATACAATCTTGTTACTATTACAATTATATTTCAACTGATAGAATTATATGGGCCCATTTCTCGGATGAAGTTGTATATAGATCATATTAAATTATGCATGACTTTATAAAGCTCCATATCAATTTTTTTAACCGGGCATCAGCGTTTACGGCGAAAAAACAAATTGAAATTTGTTTCGTCCAATCACACTATTTAGTTAACGGCTCTGATGTATTTGTTCAGACGAGTAACGTACGTTTTTTTTTTTTTTTATTTATTTATTTATTTATTTATTTATTGATTTACTGCACAACAAGACTAAAGCCTGGATCAGCCAGACGTAAACGTAAACGTATCTCTGTGTAGCTGAATTAATAAGTTAAATAAGAACAGAAGATATGCTGTATTTTTTGTTTCATTCTTATGCATTCAATATAGAGCAAACGTAAATACACAACAAAAATCTGTTTTGAATAGAGCAAACGTAAATACACAACAAAAATCTGTTTTGAATAGATTTTCGTTGTGTATTTACGTTTGCTCTATATTGAATGCATAAGAATGAAACAAAAAACACAACACATTTTCTGTTCTTATTTAACTTATTAATTCAGCTATGCAGAGATACTTTTACGTTTACGTCTGGCTAATCCAGGCTTAAGGGGGTATTTTGTAATACGCAACGCCTTGCGTTGCGTTGTTTTCCATACAAATTGTTTTTGTAACAATAACAATTTACACACAAATCAACGCAACGCAAGGCGTTGCGTTTTACAAAATAACCCACTAAGTCTTATAATTATAGTACAGAATTTTAAAAGTGTACAAACATACTTTGCCAAATTAAATAAAATATTGAATAATATATATATGTGACGCGAAAAATAGAAAGGGACCTAAGGTCAGGAGAGCATGGGATCGTTCTCATTCGATGCTCAGATGTTCTCCACAAAAAAAAACAGTAAGTTTTGTAATAAAAATAATAAAAATAAAAGAACAAACATTTAAAGAAAGAGAAAAAAGTCATAATTAATTAAAATGATCAAAAAGAAAATTTTTAAAACTTATTGCGTTGCTATTTATTTGTTGGTTATGCGGAAGAGCATTCCAAAGACGTGTAGATAAAGAACTGCCATTCAGAAACAAGACATTGAAATTTGGGAAAAGGATCATTCCTTTTGCCTTTTGACGATCTTGCAAAACGTATATTTTGAAATATGTTATTCGGTTTTTTTTATGTATATAACTTTTTGTAAAAATATTAGTATTCTTATCTTTAAGAGATTTTCAAATGATACATTATATAGAGTTTTCGAATAGGATGATACTTGATCCCGTCTTTTAAGTCCGTAAATATACCGTATAATATTGTTATATAAAACTTGGAGTTTTTTCTTACTAATAGAATCGCAATTAGAAAATAATTGGCAACCGTAAGTAAGACTTGGCACCAAATAGGCCTTTGCGAGTAGTATTCTTACTTTCAGCGGGGTAAAGTACTGCACAGACCACAAAGTTCTTAATTTCACATATATTTGTGCAACCAGTGCATTGATGTGATCTGACCAAGTTAAATTACTGTTAAATACTATGCCCAGATTTTTTGCCGTACGTACGATTTAAATTTTCTCATTGTTTATGACAATATCATCTTCTATGAGTGGATTTGCCGCTTGTTAGCAGCGTTATTCATTGTAATCGGCTCAATATGGATAGGTTTTAAAGAATATATCTGGCAGTGTAAAGTATTTCCAATTTCTTGCATTTTAGTCTCCGTGCAAGGCTTAATTTTATTCACAAGAATTTTATTAAATTTCTTAATTGCAATTAAAAATTACTCAACTTCATTTGAAAAATGTTAGCCTTTGCAGACGTGTGTAATTATTATGGCAAAATTTTTCACTACAAATTAAGAAGAGAATGATTTAACAGAGGTAGGGAGAGTTGGGTAGTCTTTTAATTATATAGTCGTTTATCTGACTATGTTATTGTCCAAAAATCATTTCGCAAATATATGTAGTTGTGTTTACATCAGCAGATGGAGTGATGATGCCAACTTTTTAAGAGCAAAACTCGCCAACAGGCCCCAAAAAAGTGCTAATTTATAAATGTGATCCAAATAGGTACTTTTCAACTTATTCACTAAAATTAGATAAAAATGTATCAGAATAAAGGTTTTACCATAAAGGCGCTTAAAGCATTAAATAAAAATAGGAAACAGTCAAACTAGCGCCTTTTCATAAAAGCGCTAACCGCAAATATTGCGAGTTTTGGATGATACAAAAGCGCTGAAGATAACACGATCAGATGCAATTATATGAAAATGTTTAGTTAACCCTCTAACCGGCAAGCTCGCCTCCAGTCGGGGTATATTAAATTGACCAGAAATTCGCCAAAGGGGTATTTTATAATAAGAAATTATGCTTTTTCAACAGGAAACAAAATTTATAAAATTTTTTGTGAAGAATTTTTTTGCATACAATGCACGGTTTTGAAGCGAGAAAGTGTCAAAGATAAAATTTCGTAAAATTTCAAAAATTAAATATTTTAAAACAACCAAAAGTTTCAAAAATCTTAAAAACATATTTAAATTGACTAAAACAATTGATTGTGACCATGAAGTAAGATTGGAGCTTAAGCTATTCAAAAAGTTCCTTACTTTGGTCCAAGGACGCACAGGATTCCATAAGGATACCTTTAAAGGACATCGCCTTAACTTCAAAACGAATGGACGGATTTTTTTTTTAATTTGGTAAAAAGAATATATTTGGTATAGGTAGCAAAGCTTATAAGTTTGAATAATATATATTGAAGCTTTGGTGTGTTTTCGCTCAATTTCGCATTTTTCGAAAAACGAAAATCGCTACATCCTCTTAAGTAACAGCACAAAAAATTTAATTTTTTTATTGCAATTATTTTTTGGTAAGAAAAATAATTTGTGCCTAAACCTATCCTTAAACTATTTTGGCCCATATCGCCTAAAGTAGGCAACGAAAAAAAATTTTGTAGAAGAACTTATTGTTTATAATTCGTGAGGAACACATGGTATAAATTTCATTGCAAAAAAGCTTAGGCCAGTTAGAGGGTTAATTGACAAGGACATTTTACATTGCTGAAATAGCGAAAAACATTTAACTTCTTAATAGTGAAATTTTTCATAGAGCTTGTAAATCGTCTTTTAAAATGGTTAAAACTCTGTATTAAAACCATTTTTTGTTTACAGAAATATGGTTAATACATAACTCGCAAATTCGATTATCAGAAAATTCTGGGAAAATTTCTAAAATTCTAGATTGAAAGAAGTTTATCTGTTTCGAACAAAAAATTCCTTATAAAAGGAGAAATAAAAAGTAACAGAAAATTGAACAAAAATGGAAAACAACTTGTAATAAAATTTGATCTAAAAAATTAGTTTTTTTAAAAGGGAAAATAGGTGCTACAAAATAACCCTCAATGAAATAAAGGCTGAAAATAAGTTTCATAAATAATTAAATAACCCGCTTTGTTGAAATTTCAAATTTGATTTTGATCGTGAAATTTCTCTGTTCAAATCCCCAATGTTCGCTTTTTATTCATTAATATGATGAAAAAATCGCGCGATTTATTTTAACCAAATTTTTTTATACCTGAGGCAAATTTTTCAACTACTTTCTTACGTACATAAATAATTGAAGGCGCCCAAAAATTTAACTTTTTTTTAAAAAAATTAAATAACCACCAAAAATGGAATGTCCAAACTATTTTAATTTTACTTCACTGAGGGTTTTTTCATAATGAAATAAACTCAAAATTTGAAGATTAAATAAACCCAAAAATATTAAATAACCCTTTGACGACCACAGGAAAGTATGCTTGCCAAAGGGGTTTTCGCACTTATAATTGCCCAGGCCAAAGATAGAGTAAATATGTAATGTAAGGTAATTTGTAGAGGACAGAGACCCAAAATAACTGTTATATTTCTAAAAAAGTCACCACCCAAATTTATTTAATTATAATATTTCAATAATGCACTATATTTTATAAATCATATTGCACAAAAAAATCACAAAGTTTGGCAAAGATTTTAATTTTTTCAATTTTACTCTATAAATTTCTGTTGTTTTTTGATTTTTATTTTAAAACTTTTATAAAAGTTACAGGATGATTTTTTTTTTAAATTAAGCACTAACTTTTTTATTTGATAAATAAAATAAAAATTAAAAATTGACCTAAATTGAATGCCGGAAGTTGTTGGAATATACATATTTACTCACTTTAAATCACTGTTCAATCTTTTATTAACACTAGATGACATCATCAGGATATTATAATTGGTGAAGCCATTGGTTCTGCGGCTTTTGATTTATATTCTTAATTGTTATTTTTTGATAAAGAAAAAAAATCACAAAATAACTTTTATTATTTTTGAAAAAATAAAAATCGTGTTTGGATTGTTTTTGTTTGAATTAAAAATATAAATCAAACAGAGACTATAAACAGAAAATTTAAAATACTCAAACAAGAAATAATTGTAAAACAATCACTTTTTTGAATAAAAGTTATAACTGTTACGTCCCTGGTAGAGGAGGGTTGAGAAAACAAAAGTGTAGTAGGCGGTAAAACCCTACTTAGTCCCACTTTCCCATTGCGAGGCCTCGAAGTTGGTTAACGAGAATACTTCATTTTAGGGATAAAAAGCACAAACTTTGAAAAGCGAAATGAAGGGGTCTATGAGGACATTTTTTTGTAAAATATCTATAATTTAGTTGCAGATCACGAAAATAATATAATAATAAAAATCGCTTCGTCCGGAATGGCAGGGTCGTCAAATGGCAAATACTGTCGGCAAGCGAAATGAGGGCTAAGGAGGGGTTCAACGGAGCCAATTTTTCTTTGCATAACTATTATTAGGTCTGAGATCATAAAAAACTTAAAAACTCAAAAACAAAATCGCTTCGGCAGAAAATGCATGGTCCTGAAAGGGTTAAACATTTTTACGTCATTTCTTGGATGCTATTTAATTTTTCCCTTTGGGGGTTATCCGTAGCGTAGGAAATATAATGTTGCTGCTAAGTAATACATAATGTGGTAATAATATGGGTATTCACATATAACAGTTAAGTAACAAATTCACTGTTCAGCCGCCGAAAGTTCGACCAAATTTAAAAAAGTTCGGCGGTCGAATAGTTAACTTTACGGCTAAACTACGGAGTTTTCCTTAAATTTGAAACTCAAAATCGAATTAAATCGGTTCAACAAACATTTTAGCAGTATAAAAATTTCTCGACAATTCTTTCAAATAACTGAAAATCAACCAAATGTCAGTTTTTGGACGAACTGTTCGGTCGGATACTAAAAATTAACTGCAAGGAAAAGAAAGATAGGAAAGAATGGGCATTGTGGAAGAATGATAAAAAAAACGCAAAAAATTTTTTAACCTGTTTTTTAAAGTTTAGTTGGTAATGACAATTTACCGACCCGTGCTGGAAATGTCAGTGACGACTTTCTGAAGAAATGTCATCATTTATTCATCACAATGACCTCCTGGTGACTTGTCGTGTTGACATTTTTACATTTGTATGAAAACGTCAACAGGTCTCTTTAGGTATTTTGTATGGTGAAGACGTCTTCAGGGAATTTCCAACTGGGTTATTAATTATGATTTACTTGCTTGAATTATACTAACATAAAGCATAATTATCTTAGGCATTGATTTATGATAATTTAGCATGCATTAACCGTAAGATAAATTACTTATTGTCAATTATTGCCAGGTGTAATTAATATTGCAAAAATATAAAAAAAATTAAATTTCAAATAATTTAAATAAATAGAAATTAGATTTTATTTCTATTTATTTTTTTCTCAATTTCAAATGCAAAATCTCAATATCATTTACTCTTTTGTGAATTTTAATTGGAAAATCTCACTTTCAATTGTTTTCTTCTTAATTTCAAGTGTAAAATATCAATTTCATGCGTTCTTTTCACAATATCAAACTAAAAATCTCAATTTAATTTATCCTTTTCTTTCATTAAATTATAAATCTCCATAGAATTTATTCATTTCTCAACTTTAATTGGAAAATCTTAAATTCTTGTCGTTTATTTAACCCTCTTTTTAATTTTTAACTCCACAATTTCCTTGAGCTTAAGGTTTGTTTTTTATAAATAAAAAGTTTTTTATTTTCGATATTTCGCTACTCCATTGTGTAGCATCTTCAGGAAATAAAAGGAGTACCAAACTGATATTTGACACTGTCATTGATAAAAACTAGGAACTAATACAAAAATATTAAAAGGCTACGATAAAGCATCTCGAACCGCGTATTAAGATAAAATGGCTTTAGACCTTTGATAACGATAAATGGTTAAAGTTCATTTCAAAATAGTAACTATTCACGTGGCTCAATCATGGCTTCAATTATAAAAGGATAGAAACAATTAATTAATTGTAGAAAAGTTCTCAAAAATTTAAATTTTTTTTATAAATCAGAAATAATCAAATTAAAGAATGAGTTCCAGACCAACTTCAGGCACGCTTTCAGAAGCTTTAAAGTGATATATCAACCAGTCACATAGCAAAAATAATACAGAAGTTAGACCCAAATATGTACGGAAAGTCTATAGCAAATTTGATAATTTTCCCCAAATTGAACACCAATTTTAGCTATACAAAGTATTTCAAGTTATAGCAAGTTTCATACAATTCAATAGAGTGCGGAAATTTCAATTGTTGATTTAATATGTTATCTTCTTTTTTCTATATATAAAAGAATATATAATAACGTGACTGACTGACTGACTGACTCAACATCGCCCAGCCCAAACCGCTGAAGCTAGGAAGTTGAAATTTGGTATGTAGGTTCCTCTTTCGGCGTAGACGTCCGCTAAGACGGGATTTTTGGAAATTCCTACCGGAACGGGCAAAAAGGGGAAAAGTCTCCCCCTTGGTGGCCTGCCAAAACCCCTTTGCCTAGAAAGCTGAAATTTAAGATATGTGTTCCTTGCAGTATGGGCTAACTTTTCTGGAAAGTACTTTCTGGAATTTTGGACAGGGACGTTGTAAAAATGGGGGTTAAAAAGGGGAAAAAGGCCCTTCTTGACGGCCTGCCCAAACCGCTGGAGGTAGTAAGTTGAAATTTGGTATAAAGGTTCCTCCACTATCGTAGACATCCACCAAGACGGGAGTTTTGGAAATTTTTACAGGGACGGGCAAAAAGGGGAAAAAGTCTCCCCCTTGACGGCCTGCTCAAACTGCTGGAGCTATGAAGTTGAAATTTGGTATGTAGGTTCCTCGACCGGTGTAGACGTCCGTTGAGACCGCATTTTTGGAAATTCTTATCGGGAGGGGCAAAAGGGGACAAAAAAAGTACCTTTTTCCAAAAAAGTACCTTTTCCCAAAAAAAAGTACCTTTTTCCAAAAAAAGTACCTTTTTCCAAAAAAAAAGTACCTTTTTCCAAAAAAAGTACCTTTTTCCAAAAAAAGTACCTTTTTCCGAAAAGAGTACCTTTTTCCAAAAAAAAGTACCTTTTTGCAAAAAAAGTACCTTTTTCCAAAAAAAGTACCTTTTTTCCAAAAAAAGTACCTTTTTGCAAAAAAAGTACCTTTTTCCAAAAAAGTACCTTTTTCCAAAAAAAGTACCTTTTTCCAAAAAAAGTACCTTTTTCCAAAAAAAGTACCTTTTTCCAAAAAAAAGTTCCTTTTTCGAAAAAAGTACCTTTTTCCAAAAAAAAGTACCTTTTTCCAAAAAAAGTACCTTTTTCCAAAAACAGTACCCTTTTCCAAAAAAAAGTACTTTTTTCCAAAAAAAGTACCTTTTTCCAAAAAAAGTACCTTTTTCCAAAAAAAGTACCTTTTTTCAAAAAAAGTACCTTTTTCCAAAAAAAAGTACCTTTTCCCGAAAAAAGTACCTTTTCCCGAAAAAAGTACCTTTTTCCAAAAAAAGTACATTTTTCCAAAAAAAATTCCTTTTTCCAAAAAAGTACCTTTTTCAAAAAAAAAGTACCTTTTTCCAAAAAAAAAAGTACCTTTTTTAAAAAAAGTACCTTTTTCCGAAAAATTTACCTTTTTCTAAAAAAATGAACCTTTTCCGAAAAAAAGTACCTTTTTCAAAAAAAGTACCTTTTCCCAAAAAAGGTACATTTTTCCAAAAAAAATACCTTTTTCAAAAAAAGTACCTTTTTCAAAAAAAGTACCTTTTTCAAAAAAAAGTACCTTTTCCCAAAAAAAGTACCTTTTTCTAAAAAAATGTTCCTTTTCCCAAAAAAAATACATTTTTTCAAAAAAATACCTTTTTCAAAAAAAGTACCTTTTCCAAAAAAAAGTACCTTTTCCCAAAAAAAAGTACCTAAAAAAAACTACTTTTTTTCCTCCCCCCACGGATATCTCCACTAAAACAAGGTTTCTTGATATTCGGCATAGACGTGCTCTAAGACGGGATTTTTGGAAATTCCTACCGGAACGGGTAAAAAGGGGAAAAGTCTCCCCATAAACAGTCTCACAAATTGGAAAAGTGCCTGCCCAAACCACTGGAGGTAAGAAGTTGAAATTTGGTATAAAGGTTCCTTCACTGTAGTAGACATCGACTAAGTTTGTATTTTTGGAATTCCCTACAGGATATCCCAAAAGGAAACTCGTGTGAGTTCCTCCTTCTGTGTAGGCGTCCGCTTAGACGGAATTTTTTAAATTCCTATCGGGAGGGGAAATAAGGTAAAAGTCTCCTCCTGACGACTTGCCCAATCCCTTTTGGTCAACCTAAAATTTTAAATATGTATTCCTTGGAGTAGGACTAACTCACCGGCAACTTAAAATGTGGGTCCCTGGAGTAAGGGCTAACTTATTAGAAAGATACTTTTTTGAATTTTGGACAGGGTCGTTATAAAATGGGGGCTCAAAAAGGGAAAGTTGCCCCTTAACGACCTGTCCAAACTGCTGGAACTAGGAAGCTGAACTTCGGTACTTAGGTTCCTCTTCCAGCCTAATTCCAACCGGGAGGGACAAAAAAAGAAAAAGTGCCCCCCTTGACAGCCTGCTCAAACTGCTGGAACTAGGAAGCTGAAATTCCCTGTCGATGGATTTTCGGAAATTCCTACCGAGAGGGGCACAAATAGTAAAAGTTGGCTAGAAACCTGAAATGTAAAACATATGTTACTTGGAGTATGGGCTCACTTACCGGGAAGGTGCTTTTTGGACAGGGACATTGCAAAAATGGGGATTAATGAAGCGAAAAGTGCCGCTTAAAGGCCTGCCCAAACCGCTGGAGGTAGGAAGTTGAAATTTGGTATTAAAGTTCCTCCTCTATTGTAGACATCCACTAAGATGAGATTTTTGGAAATTTCTACAGGTAGGGTCAAAAAACAGGAAAAGTCTCCCCCTTAACGGCCTGGTCAAACTGCTGGAACAAGGGATCTTAAATTCGGTATTTGGGTTCCCTCTCCAACGTTGACGTTCCCTAAGATGGTATTTTTGGAAATTCATACCGGGAGGGGTAAAAAGGGGAAAAACTTCCCCCTTGACGGCCTGGCCAAACTGCTGGATATAGAGACCTAAAATTATGTATGTAGTAGGTTCCTCCTCCAACGCAGACGTCCTCTAAGACGGAATTTTTGGAAATTCCTACCGGGAGGGATAAAAACGGAATAATTCTCCTCCTTGATGGCCTAACCGAACCCTTCGGCTAGAAACCTGTAATATATAATATGTTTTCCTTGGAGTATGGGCTAACTTATCGACAAGGCATTTCTAGGACTTTGGACAGGAACATGGTAAAAATGGTGGTTCAAAAGGGGAAATTTGCCCCCCCCCCCTTAACGTCTGCGTCTTTAGCTAGAAACCTAAAACTTAAAGAACAAGTGTATATGAAACACTAAAATTAAGAAACTAAATAGGAAACGAGTGGAATTGAAACACTACACAAGTGGAATGAAATGGATATAAACGTTGAACGAGGGGAATTGAAATTATAGACAATGCAAATGGATTGGAAGAGGGAATTACCTGTTCAAACACTATCCACGGAATATGAAACTTATGTAGCATTGAAACATACTCTCCAAAAAGTTAAACAAATTTTCTAAAAGAGAAAAAACCTTAGAAAAGGAATGGAACTTATATATTCCAATATTTAAACTTTATGTAACGAAGCACCGGTGGAAGAAACCGACGCAGTAAATTTTCCAACTGAATTTGTGAATTTACTTGAATTGCCAGGTCTACCTTTACATAAACTGGATTTAAAAAAAAAACTTTAAGACACGCTAACAACGTAGCGGGCTTTGCCCGCTATTTTTAATATTATAAAATGCTTTCCAACCCTGCTTTACGTTATTTATTTTCATTCAAAACACAAATGAACAAAACTACTTACGGGTCTATCTACCTAAGTTCGTACTTTACCAAATTATCTTAACATACACACGTATAATGCAATTTATTATGGATTCATTACTAACAATCCACTTTCATGAGAAAAAGTGATCAAATATTTATTTATTTTAAACCCATTGTTGTGCAGAATTATTTATTTGTGGTGGCTGGGTGAAGGCTTTTATTATAAAAACTGTACTTTAAATAAAAAGTGAATTTAAAAAAAATTGTCGGGGGGGGGGGGGGGCACAGACCCCCCCCCCGTAAACTTTAGGGCACGCTAACAACGTAGCGGGCTGTGCCCGCTAGTAGCTTATATTTTAATAACCAATGAAGATAAACACTAACTGTAAAATTTATATGAAGAGGAAAAGTTACGCTATTAACAAAAATTAATACATTTTACAAACTTTTTCGCATATCTCTGCTAACACGACTTCAACTCTGTAACGATTTTTCGTCATAATTTTTGATAAAAATGCATACGCCAGAATTTTGGAGTTATCTACTAATTACATTGCGAAAAGTATAATGTTATTTGTACTCAAATGATCGTTGGACTGTAAGTAATCATCCAGCATAACAGACTTGAAGTTTTTCTGCACCATGTAACATTCTCGAGAAGAAAAAGGATGTCTTTAATAAGATTTGAAAAAATGTTGTAAACTCCGTTCGTAATTTTTACACCAAACTATTTAACGAGTAAGAAACACAACGACATATCTGGATTCACCTTGTAGGCATCATACGATTTTGTTTCGGAAAGCAAATTCTGATAAAGCGTTTCTGAAAGAAAACGAAAAAAGCAACCAAATGTAAACTCCGTAACTGTAAACTCCGTAACCGAAATTGTTGGCATCAGATTGCATTCAAAAAAATGTAGGTAAATGTTTAAAATATTTTAAAGTAACTATAAACAGAGGTGATTCAACTAATATTTATGCGTCAAAAGACGATTCAACTAATAATTTTGCGTCAAATCAATAAAAGTTATCAGTTTTTTACTCCAAACTGCTGGAGCGAAAAACGATTGATTTTGTATTTCATTGGTTTGGAATCGATATCTCGGGCCATTACTGACATTAGTTTGACAAATTAAATTTGTTTCACACAATTTAAGAATTTTTTGTTCGCGAAATGTTATGTTTTTAATATATTATTTTGTAACATCTCAACCGCTGACTGGATTTTAAAAAATTTTATATTTTTGAAAAGCATTTAAAAGGACCAAAAATACAAAATTAAAAAAAAACAAAAACAAAATTTTTCGCGGAATGAATTGTATTTTTGTTCGCGAAACCGTCAATTTGATAAACACAAATTCCATATTATTGAAAAGCATGTTGAAAACCCAAACACGAAAAATTAATAAATTAAAGAAAATTCGTACACAATTTTTTTTGTTATATCTTTTGCTTGTGGAAATGTAAACTCCGTTACAACAAAAAAGATTAAAATTGTGCAAAAAAAGTTATTGGGACAACTTGTAGAAGAGATTTTTTTCAATTAGGTTTATAATAACTAAACTTACTGATTCCATTAAGAAAAAACCGAAATATTAACACATTTTGCTTCTCACAAATTTGGCCCAAAAACTTATCACATTTTTTGATTTGAACCATATGTGTTTTTAAAAATTGAATAAACTTAAACTAATTTTTAGACTAAAACAACTGTCCGTAAAAGAAAATAAATAAAAAAAAGTATATTTTTTAAGTTCCTTCTAGTGCTTGTTAAAAAAAAGTAACTTAAAAAGTTCGATCAAGTACACAAATTAATCAGTGCCCAGTGTAGAAAATCATTACCAGATATGTGGTTATGTAACTACATACTTGGTAATGGTAACTAGTTACTTTTGTTATTACATTTCTTATTACCTTTTTATGGCGATGTCGCGAAAAATAATGAGTTGTCGTTACACACCAGCATACGAAAAATCAAAAAATATATCGTTACCTATGTGCTTACCAGTACTGACAAAAATAATGAGTCTAAAAATAGATTTTCTAAAAAATAAATTATATAAAAAAATATATTTTTTATTGTATTTTTTTTTTTAAATAAAATTTGCTGGTGCGGGAATCGAACCTGGGTCTACAGATTGCCAGTCAACAGCTCTACCATCTGAGCTATATCGACATGTAATATTTAATAGATAAAAACACAATTGACCTTCTGCACACAAGTAAGCTTACTCGCCAACATACAAAAAATCAAAAAATATGTGGTTACATATATCCTTACCAGTGTTTAAAAAATATTGAGTCTAAAAATAGATTTCAAAAAATTAAAAAAAAAATCTAAAAAATTATTTTCTATTTGAAATAATGATAAAAATAAGTCATTATCAGTAACTCATTATTATATGTTTTAAAATAATACAGAAGGTAAGTGTGTGTTATTACTGGTAGTCCAAAAAATAATGATATGTCATTACCGTTTCTACACTGGGTGTGTTCGTTTACTCGAAAATCTTACTACTTTTACTACAATTTTGTAAGTAAATGAGCAAGCCTAATGTAAGATTTTTACTATTTTCAAAACGTTGGAAAATTTTGCATAAGTAAATTTGAAATAATTACCTTTATTATTTTAAATTGCATTTTTTCAAATCCCGGGATTCCCGGTCCAAATTCCCGGGAATGCGGGAATTGAAAAATGCATAATTTCCTGGGAATCCCGGGATGCATTCCCTAATTACAATATCCAATTATATATAGACCTGTATATATATGTATGTGGTGCGCATAGTTCGGAGACATAGCCAAAAATGTGCCCAAACTATGCTGTATATGAGTCAGAAATGTCTTGATACTATGCGCAGGACCTAGGAAGAGTTTGAGGACAGTCCCCAAACTAACCAAATGTCTCCATACTAAACACTTGATCGAAAAAATGTCCCCGTACCATGAGCTATGCATACATATATTTACATATGCCTTATATAATTATGTATAATTGTATCGAATTATATACCATTACATCTAGTTGGATATGATTATATTATATTTGATACATTTGGATGAGGACAAAATCCGGATAAAATTGTATCAAACCATACCTTATTCCATCAAATTAGATCTAATTGTTTCAAATTAGATGTAATATGACCATAATACGATCTAATTTGATACAATTATATGTTCTCATTTTTCGGATGTAATTATATATAATATCAAAACTCATATAATTTTTTTTAGTAGGGGATATATAATTCTATTCTATAAAATCATAAATGGTTATATAAAAAATATTTTTACGCGGGATGATTAAATTTGGAACTATTTAAAGTCAATATTTTTTTGACTTTTATTGGAATATTAACAAATGTTAGTCAATTCTAGTTAAAATACAGCTTAGGAATTTTAGAATAATAGAAGTTTAAATGTTTCAGTTGGAAAAAGCCTCAGAAGCGGGTAAATAAAAAAGTGTCCAAATATTGGATACAAGTAAAAGTCAACCTTTAAAAAATTTGCTTTTAACGAAAAAATTTCCTTAGCCCTTTCATGCATTTGTTGTATGTATAAAACAACAGTTTTTGAGAGTTCATTTCTCATCTCTAACGGTAAATTTTTCAAAACAAATTATCAAAAAAGATCTTAGAAACCTCAAGTCCAAATTCTAATATGATACTGTTGGTTAAGTTTATCATTTTCATGATAGACAATATAATTATGGGCATCACCCCAAGTCATCAGTTGTCCGCAATAAGAAACTGATGAGTGGAACCTGCAAACCGAAACATTACATAAGGTATAAAAATTCAACGGGACGAGAATTTTGTACTATTGTGTATGAACTGTCTGATTTGGTAAACCCAGTCATTAATCAACACTTTTTGAATTTGGACTTGAGGTAGAACAATATTCTAACTCATTATATGAAAATATAGAAAGTCCGAAAAAACTCTTTTTGTCTTTTTTAATTTAAAAATTAAAGTAATTGTTGAACAAAAGTATACCACGGCTAAGTCTCATGCAAAATATTTATTTTTTTTTTCAGATAAATCTTGTTGTTTTTACAAAAGTTATTGACAACGAACACACAAACATATATACAAATAGTACTGAAAGGATACTTTTATGTAAATATTGCAAAGTACATTTCCACGAAGTTTGGTCAGAAAATTCCCAGGCATTGAAATTTGTGGGTACCATGCGACATATTTTTATAAAATAATATGTTTGTTTTTGCACGCAACGAAAAAAGTCTTGTCACTCCTCCTTTAGACTAACTTTCTTGCTATCAATCAGTGTGTTCCTTTACTCGAATTTCTTGCTACTTTTACTACAATTGGAAAGTTTTGTTTACTTTTTGTATTGAATTTTTCCAGCTATAGTAAAAGCAGTAACTTGTAGTAATTAAAGGAACAAGCGTAAATAAGTTTTTTAGAATTTTTTAAAAAATTCTTTTTTTCTATTTAAAAAAAATTTTTTTTAGTTCACTAAAGTTTGACTTTACTTCCTCTCGCATGAAAATCGTTTGTTGTACAAAAAAGTTTGCAGACAAAAAAGTAGTTAATTATGTTTTTTAATGACCAATGCTTTAATAAACAAATTGTTATTTAACCAATAAATATGTATTGCATGAAGGCCGCCAAAAAGCATTAGAAGGTTAACTAACTGCTAGATTTAAACACTGAACCAAATCCAAGAATGCTGTGTAGATTATGTGATGGTACTTTATTTAATAATTTCACAATATTTCTGAGCCTCCATCGATTAAAAAGCCACAATAATATAATACAACCGATTGTAAAAATTAACCATTCCATGGTAAACAAATAAGAAATTAATTAAATAGTTCTAACGCACAACACTTCACTACTTAAAATAAAGTATATAATTATTGTTACCTTTACTTTTATAGACAATATAATTGACAATACAATGTATTAAACTATATTAAACTACTGAATAATTAATAATATAAGTAATTAATAAGTAAAAAATAATATAAGTAATTAAACTACTTGATTTAATGCATACTTCCTGACAGGCACGTAGCTATGAATTTTTTTCGGGGGGGAGGGGGGTCTTTTTAAAATTTTTTGGTTAATTTTTCCCGTGTTTTTTTTTTTTTTTTTTTTTTTGTGATATACTAGGGAAAACTTGATAAACAGTTGAAAAATTTATAACCCTTACCAAAAACTCGTTATTTTAAGTCAAGTGTGCTCCTTTCCTTTTTTGTGTAAAGTTCAGTAAAATGAGAGTAAGCACAAAATAGATAACCTGGTGACCAAGGTTGGGCATGGGTGGCTGGAGGACACCATCTACCTCCCACTCCAGGTGTGATAATTTTTGGTAGATTAACGTTTTTTTTTTGGATTTTTGTTTTTTTGAATTTTAATTGTTGCAGTCCTTGGGCTAGGTCGAAGGGATGGGATTCACACCCAGAACAAGGAGTCTGTCCGCACATAGCCGGTGCTAATTCGACCTAGTGCCACTGAGGTCTATACGCAACAATATGGCGTCACTCTAAATGACAAAATTGCCTAAAAGTACGGGAACGCACAAAATCACTATTCAAGCCCAAAACTTAGTTAAAAGAAAAAAATTAAAATTCATATAGTTTTAGGCTGACAAATCGCACAGATGCACATATTTTTGCATTTAAAAGTTTTTTAACTTTGTTCAGTAATTTTTTATACATATATAAACGTTTTATTTTGCGTATTTCTTTGCTTAATTAAAATTTAAAATTTTTTTCACAATGGTATTATTTGTTTATCATTACACCAGCTGTCCCTTTTACAATTTTCCGAAGTTAATAGTAAAAAGAGAAACACAAATACACCATATTGAGCGCTCTCATTTGCCCAATTTTCGAGTACGGGAACGCTTTTTGGTAAGAATGGTTTCCGCGATAACATAAAGGAACAGACCTTTTAAGTGATAACACAGTACAACAGCCATTCTGGGGGGTGAGAAATTCCAAGTCAGGGTGATGGTACTAGGTCAGTATAGTAAAACCCTCAAAGGGTTTGGCGTTCGTATGTGTCATTTTTTTTTATGACCTTTTAAATTTTTTCCTTATCTTGATTTTTTTTCGCTTAGTTGTAACTCGAGAACCACTTGTCCGATTTTGATGAAACAAATTTAGAAAAATTTAGAATTACAATTTCTTTAATCCGTTCATATAACATTTTTCTTTATAATCAACAGTTTTGCCGGTAAAAATAAATTTGTGGAGAAAAAAAAATATTTTTTTGCCCAAAAATTAAAATTTTTTACGAATTTAAAAAAAAAAAATTTTAATTTTTAGGCAAAAAAATATTTTTTTTTCTCCACAAATTTATTTTTACCGGCAAAAGTGTTGATTATAAAGAAAAATGTTATATGAACGGATTAAAGAAATTGTAATTCTAAATTTTTCTAAATTTGTTTCATCAAAATCGGACAAGTGGTTCTCGAGTTACAACTAAGCGAAAAAACATCAAGATAAGGAGAAAATTTAAAAGGTCATAAAAAAAAATGACACATACGAACGCCAAACCCTTTGAGGGTTTTACTATACTGACCTAGTACCATCACCCTGACTTGGAATTTCCCACCCCCCAGACAATAATCCCAAAAATGTTCCATAGTGTAATTAATCAGAAAAAAAATAAAAGACAAATTTCTTTTATTAATTGCCTGATACTGGTAAAGAAAGAAAGAAAATTTCAATATAAAGATGTTTTTTATAAAATAGTCAGAGGCACAAAATTTTATAAAAGTATCTCCAAGAGTGCTAAAAGGTAAAGCTTTTTGAAACTTTTTTAATATTACAATTAAGAATTGCTATACCCATAACAGAAAATTTAATTTTTAACGCATTTTCTAAGTTCTAAATAAATTATATATTTCAAGTGTAATTTAATTTGTAATTTTCAAAAATTTTAGCTTTTTTGTCAATTAGGTTGTTCACAAGGGGTGTGCTATCTGTTGTATTGTCCTAAAAAAAACAGAGTTGTGAAAATTTTTATTTGACGTTAACAACGATTTTCTTTTGGGTTTTCTATCTGTTAGCACACTCAAACATACACAGAAAAAATTTACAAAATTCTGTTTGTAATGTTAAACGCCTTTTTTGCATAAACAAACAAAAAATTTTTTAAAAAGGCACCAACAATGGAATTTGTATATACAAATCCCTTTTTGTAACTTTTTTGTAATTTGTTAAAAATAAAATCAATTTTTTTTTAACAATGTGTTTTGTAAATACAATAATTTTTTTTTGTAACTTGTTTGTATTTGTTAAAAATAAAAAAATAAAATTCAACAACGAGTTTGTTATATTAAAGCAATTTTTCGCTTTATGTTGTCGTATTGACAAAAAAAAATAAATGATTTGTTTTTTTTTTTTTTTGTTTCAAAAAATTCTAAGACTATTTTTTTTGATATTTTTGATACAATTTACAAACATTTAATAAAAAAATTGTTAGATATCTAAGTAAAAAGCCAACAATTTTTTTTAATTACTTAAAATTTTGTGATACTTTTTTCTGTGTAGGACACTAAACATACGTAGAAATGCTGTATCGTGCTATTCTCAAATGTTGTATTTTTATACCCTACACCACTATGTGGTCAGGGTATTATAAGATTGTGCTGATGTTTGTAACACCAAAAAATATTGGTCCTAGACCCACCTTATAGTATAGCGATCGGCTCAGAATTTTTTTTTATTTCGATTTAACGATGTCCGTCTGTCCGTCCGTCCGTCCGTCTGTCTCTCTGTCCATGCAATCTTGTGCGCACTCTACAGGTCGCAAATATTAAGATATTGATGTTGATGAAATTTGGTACGCAGACCTATGTTGGCCCAAGGACGAACAAGTTTGATTTTGGTGAACATCGGTCCATGTTTAGACCTAGTGCCCATATAAGGGTCCTACCAAAATTATACTGTTTATACGCTGCAGGTAGCAAATATTAAGATATTTTGATGAAATTTGGTACACAGACCTATATTGGCCCAATAACGCAGCGTATTGATTTTGGTGAACATCGGTCCATGTTTAGACCTAGTGCCCATATAAGGGTCCTACCAAAATTATACTGTTTATACGCTGCAGGTCGTAAATATTAAGATATTTTGATGAAATTTGGTACACAGACCTATATTGGCCCAATAACGCAGCATATTGATTTTGGTGAACATCGGTCAATGTTTAGATCTAGTGCCCATATAAGGGTCCCAACAAATTATACTGTTTATACGCTGCAGGTCGCAAATATTAAGATATTTTGATGAAATTTGGTACATAGACCTATGTTGGCCCAAGGACGATGCCTATTGATTTTGGTGAACATCGGTCCATGTTTAGAACTAGTGCCCATATAAGGGTCCCCCCAAAATTGGCTTGGTTACAAACTGCAGGTCGCAAATATTAAGATATTTTAATGAAATTTGGTGCGCTGACTCACATTATAGAAAATTTTGACACAAGCCCCATTTTAACCCATTCGAATTTCGGATCCATACATTAGTTGGCTTTTAACCAGACTGGTGTAGGGTATTGTATAGTCGGCATGCCCGACTTTAACCTTTTTACTCGATCAATTTAAATTCTAACAACTCAGTTTTTTGTTACACTAAAAATAGTTTGTAGTTTAAATTAACTGAAAATGTAATTTAAAATAAATGAAAAATCACTTGAAATCCGGTCTACTAACTTTTCATTTAAATAAAAAGAACTTTTCATTTATTTTTAAATGTTAATAAATAAACTACAAAATCCTTAAAAAATAATGATTTTTCATTTATTTCGGTTTTTTAACTTTCAAAAAATTAACTACAAAATCCGTAAGAATAAATGATATTTAGTTTATTTCGTTTTTAACTGACCTAGAAATCTAAAAGGGTTTCTTTTTTTTAACAAAACATTTTAAATGAAAATATTAACTGTGACAGAAAATCCGTATTTATTTGTAGTTTATTTTTAAATAAGAGACAAAAAAAAGTTGAAAAATATATTTCTTTTCAATTTAACTGTATAATCATTTAAAAATAAATGTACTGATAACTTTTTAAATAAACTACAGTCAGTTACTGTAATAATATTTTCAGTGTAGGACTATACAACGATACAACAAATAGCACATCCCTTGTGAACGACCTTAATATTTAAAGTATTTTGCCATCCGTTTCCGATATGAAATAGGTATGTTGTTTTACCCATTTTTTGCCAAGCATCGACTCCGTGGGAATTTTCAGGTTCCAATGCTAAGAGAAAGTAAAATTCCAGAGGATTTTTCAAAGTTTGCTCGGTGTGTTTATGGCCTCTTGAAATATCTGTGTGGCGCAAAACCCCAAAAATATTGCTTATTTTTAGAGTTAGGAAATCTCTCGCGTTCACGAATAAGGTAAATTTCAACTGTTCCTTTCGATTCTTTTATTTTATTCGGAATTATCAAACAAATCATTGCAATAATATAATCTTATACTGATAGAAAAAATCCTGTGAAATCAGCAAACAAAAAAGATACACTCAAAATAGTTTGTAGTTTAAATTAACTGAAAATGTAATTTAAAATAAATGAAAAATCACTTGAAACCCGGTATACTGACTTTTCATTTAAATCAAAAGAACTTTTCATTTATTTTTAAATGTTAATAAATAAACTACAAAATCCTTAAAAAATAACGATTTTTCATTTATTTGGTTTTTTTAAATTTCAAAAAAACTACAAAATCCGTAAGAATAAATGATATTTAATTTATTTCATTTTTTTAACTGATATAGAAATCGAAAAGGAATTCTTTTTTTAACAAACTTTTTTAAATGAAAATATTAACTGTAACAGAAAATCCGTATTTATATGTAATTTATTTGTTGAATACAAATAGCGGTCTCTCCTGCTACAAGAAACAGAAATATTTGCTAGAAAATAGTAGAGATTTTTTTTAGTGTAGATTTTTATTCGCGTTAACAAATTAAAAAAAAAAAACTAAAAACTTAAAATTGTTTGTGATGTTTTATTCGACTAATATCCAAGAAAATTTTTGCCGATCTTAGCAATGTAAATTGTCATTTTCGATTAACTAAAATATAGCTGAAATTTTGTAAATTTAACAGATTTTTTCTTCTTGTTTGTACTTTTCTAATGTTTAGTAAATGTTCCGCTGAGTTCAGCTGTTTTTTCAGCTAAATTTTATGAAGACTTTTGAAAAAATTTCTCGAATGAACTAGTGGTCTAAAAGAACACACTAGTTGAAAAATAAAATTGATTGAAATGAACTGTGAACTATAATGTCCAGTTCTAGTCATTTTTATTCCGATTGTTTGTTTGTACAAAATGTTTTATTTTTTATGGAAATTTCCGGGTGTACTGACATTTTTACTCACAATTTCTAAACCGATTTCGACAATTTTTAACACCAAACTGGTTATAACAAACAATTTGAATAACAATAAGCAACTGATAGAGCGTTTTTGTTAATTCAACGTGATTTTCAAGAGGACATCAAATTAAAATCCGAACAACTTGGAAAGCTATGCTGCCATATAAAATTTTTGAAAAGCCGCGATTTTAAGGTATAGGCCGCTATGAATGAATACATTTTTTTTGTTCAAATATTTTCCTTTTAATTGCTTCTTTACTAAATAACCCAGTGTAGAAACGGTAATGACATATCATTATTTTTTGGAGTACCAGTAATGACACCCACTTACCTTCTGCATTTTTTTAAAACATATAATAATGAGTTTCTGATAATAACTTATTTTTATCATTATTTCAAATAGAAAATAATTTTTTAGATTTTTTTTTAAATTTTTTGAAATCTATTTTTAGACTCAATATTTTTTAAACACTGGTAAGGATATACATATGTAACCACATATTTTTTGATTTTTTGTATGTTGGCGAGTAAGCTTACTTGTGTGCAGCAGGTCAATTGTGTTTTTATCTATTAAATATTACATGTCGATATAGCTCAGATGGTAGAGCAGTTGACTGGCAATCTGTAGACCCAGGTTCGATTCCCGCACCAGCAAATTTTATTTAAAAAAAAATACAATAAAAAATATTTTTTTTTATAAAATTTATTTTTTTGAAAATCAATTTTTAGACTCATTATTTTTGTCAGTACTGGTAAGCATATAGGTAACGATATATTTTTTGATTTTTCGTATGCTGGTGTGTAACGAAAACTCATTATTTTTCGCGACATCGCCATATAAAGGTAATAAGAAATGTAATAACAAAAGTAACTAGTTACCATTACTAAGTATGTAGTTACATAACCACATATCTGGTAATGATTTTCTACACTGGGAAGTCATAGCATTTATTAAGGCCGATTTTGCTTTTAGCGATCCAGTCGGCTAAAACCTTGAAAAACCGTAATCCATATAAAACGCGAACAATGGTTTTAATATCAGGTCCTGTGCCTACATTTCACCACACAAAATTTATATTGATTGCATTTGAAAATTTTTGTATATAAAAAACTAAATGGAAAGCCGCCAAACTTTAAAGACAATTAGCGAAAAATCTGTACCTTAGATCGAAAAATAAAGTACACCGTTGTAATCAGCATGTTCTAAATATATAGAACTGATGCTCAGATCTCCTTTAATTTTTTGAGTGTCATGCAGTGTTATTTATACCAATTTCTTTGTACTAAAATTATTGATATTTAGTAAATTTTTTAACTTATTTTAGAACATCGATTTTAAATTGCAGTTTACAACAATTTTTCTAAAATTTATTTAAAATCAGTAGACATATGTTGCTAAAATTATAAAAATTTTCAGTAGCCATTACGCACTTTTTTGGTTAAGTGTAATAGCTTGTGCCTACAAGCAGGAAACCTGTAATTTTTAATGAAAACCATAGGTTAATTCATCAATTTTATGTTTAAATTATAACAAATATGACGAAAAATATTAGTACTAACAATAAAAATAGCCACTTATTATCTTTGAGTATGCCTAGCACACATAACTAATAAGGATTTTTACAAAAACGTCTTTAACAAAAACATTTTCTTTCGGCACCAAACTGCTTAAAATTTTCTTTAGAAAACAGTGGCCACTTGCTATTTGATTTCAAGTAAAAATAAATGTTTTCTATTAAATTTTTTGATAAACATGTTATTTTCGACGTATTTTGTTACGTTTTAAATCTGTCAAATCATTTCGGTGGGGGGGGGGGGTCCCCCTTAGTTACGTGCCTGCTTCCTGACAAGCAAAGCACAGCTAATGGGTTCCTTCCGATTGCGAAGAAATTTGAATATGTTAGAGAGAAACAAAAAATAAGAGTACCATGTTTTTTTAGCAGCCCAATTGCACATTTAGGGGTTTAAATGTGGGATCATAAATGACCCCATTTCTACGTTTTTGCATTTTATTTTCAGATTGTTCCAAAGAAACATGCATATAAATTGGACATCTAATGAAAGATATTTAGATATAGTGTCCGAGTAAGCCCAAATTTTCATGGCATGTGGAAAAACACATATATTTTCGGGGGGGTATTATATTAGTAAGTACACCCAGAAAACAAATTAGTTGTTCCAACCGAATTTGTTGCCAATCGAATTTATGCGGTCCCATGCACTATCATTTAATTCTAAAGCAACACTACGGGAAATGAAGGGTCGACTGATCCAAAACTGATGTAAACCAAAATTTCGGTGCATCAAAAAGTGGTAATTGCAGCAAAATATTCAACCACGTGACTATTGAAATGGATACCAAACATTAACTGATTCATTTTGGATATATCATATAACTGGAGAAAAAGTATCATAACCTTCAATTGACAAAAGTTACTAGTACCGTTAAAGCTGAAGTAGTGATATAACACAGAACAGGTGCAGTATAGTATTAGATGTGTATGAAAAAATGACAATCGGTACCGTAAAACCCTATCCCGTGACTGTTACAAAGTTCACATAATACTTAACTTTTTGGCCACATAAATGATGACATAATACTAAACTACGAGTAGTTCAAAAATATTGTTCGGATACGAGTATGCATAATAGAGTGTCAATGACAGGCAAAACAAACTGTGACTGTGACTGACTGAAAGGCTGAACAACCCTTTTGAGAGTATTCTAAAAAAATCACTAGAGAAGCTTAAATCACTGACCCATTCGACTAAAATAGGTACATCACATCTGTATTTGCAAAAATTAATTAAAGAGAAGATTAAATTTATGTTTTTTTTAAATAGATTAATGAAACAGTTTTTTTAAATATGCTATTCCCAATTTTATAGAAATAACTAAAAACTAGCTCAAAAAGCCCAAAATGACCCGTAAACTAGTTTAGTGGTGAATTTAAGAATGGTCTTTGTAAACTTCGTACATATTTTTTTTATACGTAAACTTAACAGGGTTTTACTTAAAATCTGTGCCCAGATTCTATAATACGATAGACGATTATCGTACAATTTTCAAAGTTTAACAACTAGCATATTACATAAAATTTTTAAAATATTGTAAAAAATTTGGTGAAAGACAGCAATTTTGCATCACATATTTCAACATTTTTGTAAGTAACATCTTTAAAATGTTGGAAATTTAACATCGAAAAGTTGAAAATAATCGTCAGTTTTTTATAGAATCCATAGCATATGGCAAAAACGATCACGTCAGTTAAGAAAAAAACTACTGAACCTATTTCCAAATGTTGTTTTTGCGTGAAAAAAAAATTACTCGAACTTTAAAGGCCTCAAATTGTAAATAAAATTGAGAAACTGAATAATTTTTCCTTTTATAAGAAAGACAAAATCCAAACAAACTGCATAAGATGAAAATTTCGGCAAAATCGGAGTTCTCAGTTGGGAGACTCCGAGGATGATGTGAAAGAGTTTTGCCTTCAACATTGAGATTGTGTAAAGGGATTTTGTGTTTGAAATAGCGATGGATTTTGTGTTTTACTTGAAAGGCCTATGAATGACATTATGTGTGGATTATGACACCGTTTAAATGAACGCCGCGGCTTCGCCAGGGAGTGCACATCCGATATGCCCAATTAAATTTGAGCAAAGGCACGGGTTATGCAGACATCGGTTGTTTGTGACTTATTGGCATAAACATGCAACTTGATGGAACCTCACAAGAACAATAATTGAGAAATATATTGATCATGTATTACACTCTAAAAAATGTTTGTAAATTTACTACTATAAAATAGGTAAAATTTTGTTTAATTTTACGAAAATTCGGTAAATATAAACAAAAAAATGCGTAAACTTTTTTCATACACACTTCCATACACAATAATACACACACAAAGTATTTTTAGACATTATGTGTATGTGACATTATAAATAAACACATTTTGCCTAAAATTACTATTGTTTTGTTAAATAAAATTTTTACGCACAAAGTTGGTAAATATACTATCCTATAATAGTAATAAATACTCTGACATTTCAAATTGGAAAAAATTTAAAAAAAATTATAAATAATAAAAAGAAAAAGTGAAAACGGATTATTTTTAGTGAATTACAACATTTCCATAAACACATTAGACTCTGGAAATAGCAACATAAGCATGAAATTGTTTTTGGTAATTATTGCTAATGCATGTGGTAGTCTAAACCTCATTTCAAAATTGAAAACGCCGTAAGAGAGACACGGCCTACGCAGGAACAACTGGGTGCAATGACTCCTGCTCCACAAAATTATTATTAATAAAATACGTACTAAAAGTTAATTTATTTTATTTAAAAAAAAATTTAGGGTGGTGCTTAAAGTTAGCACAACTGTTGTAAATGTACGCATTATATTGGATTTTTACGCACTTTCTGTGGATTTTTGCGCATTTTTGTGGATTTTTACTCATTTTATGCGTACATTTACACATTTACACGTAAATTAACACACTAATTTAAAAATTTCATTTAATTTTTACGCACTTTCAATGTAAAATTACAAATTATTTGTGCACCAACTTAAACACAATGTGCGTATTTTTTTTTTCAATTACGCACATAGAGTAAATTTACGCAATTTATAGTAGGAGTTCAGTTTCCTACTATAAGTTGGGTAAATTTCAACAGAATTTAATTAGAGTGTAGTTAGTTCTGATTCTTCCGATTACAAAACATTCATTGTGTAGGTTATGATTGACAAAACTTCAATTAGCCACACTCATCGATGTGTCGACCATGGTGTGCCTCGTTAAGAGATAATGCTACGGGGCATAGCCTGTGTAGAGAGTTGCCGGTTTGATTCTCGGTCATGGAATACAGAATAAGTGTTTCATATAGAGACAATTTAACGATTAAAAATACTTTGATCAACTCACCCATAAACTTCTTTCTGTAAATGAACTATTTGTAACGTATATAAAATTGTTCAAAATTTTTGCAGAAATCCTGAAAAGAAACTTGAAATTTTTAGGGACCTATAAACGTCATTCCATTTTGCTGAAATTTGGTCCGATGTATTTACGACTGACGGACATCGCCAAATCGACTCCAAACGCGATTCTGGGTAAATCGTTACACTAATAGGTTGGTCTAGGTCCCTGTTTTTTATGAGAGTTCAGTAACCTGTCCTAGGATTTGTCTTGTGACATGTCACAAGTGGTCAATTTCCCCCTCCTATGACAACGCCATGTAAAAGTTACCAGTCTATTTCATATAAAGGGGCCAGTTCGGTGACAGTTTGTTAAAATTTCCCGTAGGGTATTGTCGGTATTGAGATTTTTCATTTGTCAAAAGTTAGCCATACTTTGAAAGAAAAAAAATCTCACGATTTTGACCTCTAATATCTTCGGTGTTTGAAGTGATAAAAACTTGATCTATATATCAAATGAAAGCTTTTCGTCTTGATAACATACTTATAAGCACAATTTTTGTTCTTATATAAGTTTTCTATGGAATAAAAACATTAAAAAAACAAAAAAATTAAAATTATTTTCATTACCTTTCCAATGGTGTACATATTGTTCCAACCCTATCATAAATGAAGAAAATATAGTTAAGTTCATTTTTAAACTTTAAACCGGGCCCCCAAAAGAGAGTTATATCAGTAGTAAAAATTTAGAAAAAATCGGTGAGGTGCCTCTAAAGCCAACATATTCAATCGAATCAAAATTGAATCAACACAAATAGGAACAAATCTTATCTCACTTTATTCAATGTCCAATCATTGATTTAAAGGCATTATGAATTATTCAGTAATTTATAAAATGAATCCAATTTTATCCATATAAATTCAAAAAAAGAATTATCTCTTTCAAGGTCTGGGTGTGTATGTATGTATGTATATTTTGCTTATTCAGTAACAACAACAACACACAGTTAATATATTTTTTCATGTTAATATGGAAAATTCTAGAGGTGCTTTTACATTTTCATTCATAACTTTTAAACGTCTGGACCAAATATGCCCATTTCCAATACCAAACTGCTTAAGAAATTGGACAAAAATTTTGACTAAAAATTAACATCCTAGCACAACTATTTTGAGCGTGATCGTGATTTCAACAGACAGACAGACAGACGGACACGGCTATATCGGTTCCCAGCAAAATATTGGTAATGACACCTCATTGCTGTCTGCATTTCCAATAATGATATATCATTACCTTTTGCATTATTTTGTACTATAAAATAATGACTTCCTAATAACGGCCTATTGTATTCATTGTTTCTAAATATAAAATAATGACTTACACGTAATAGTTTAAATAAGTACTTTTTACACAGTTAAATTTTATAAATTTTTATTTATTATATGTAAATATGTTTTATGCCCGAGTAAAAATAGTTATATATTGTCATATATAATGTAATTGGGTTATATCTGACAATGAATGGAGTCACTTTAAGACACATATCATTATATACAACTACATCTGATATTATTTTCTCAACGAATTTTTTGTATGGTAAATGATGTTATTACATATCCCCAAATCTGACTCCATATATAACTACATAAGCCTTTTAAAACTAATCAAAATATATGTAGTGACCGATATGATTATATATGGTTCGATACTAAGTTATATAATACTGTATGTGTCGTCATACTAAAAATATATTCTTGTAATTTTATATAAATTTCTATATAATCCCGTAGAAATTAATATATAGTTCAACATCAGCCAAATAATTTTCACGTGATTTTTTTACATGTAAAATCATGTTAAAAAATGATACGTACGATATAGAAGACAAAAGCATTCAACTAAATTTTTAATATATGTTATAAAATTTGGGCCTCTAAAATTGTTCAAACCAAGCAAATTTCAATGTCAATTTAATAGCTGGTATTCATAAAAAGTATACCTACTATCAGACAAAATTATATAAAATCAGATATTTTTATATCGAATTAGATATAATATGATGTCCTGGATATGGAAAATCTCGGATAAAACTGTATCAAATTATATCTAATTTTATATAATTAGATACATGTAGATGACCCATTTTTCGGATCAAGCTGTATGTGGTTGTATATGGGGACTTATCAAATAAGATATAATTATATATGACACCATATTAAGATTTTTACCCGGGTGTTAAAATTTTTATGACGAGTCTTAAATTATACACTAGAGAAAACTTAAATTTTTATGAATGTACTTCCTTAAGCTAATAGTAGCTGTATTTTCGACTTAACTATGTCCGTTAACTTTTAAAAAAGCACAAAGTGCATAAAAACGTTTTTTAGACGAAAACTGACATATTACTTTTCGTATGCACGTTAACTTACAACGTGGATAATTATCAACGTTGAAAACTCAACGTTTATACATTTTCACACCTAGCGTAACTTCTTCGCGTTACTACCTAAAAAGTTTTACTGACGTACGTTTGATTATACCGGAACTATCATAAACACTAACTATTTAAAAAAATTTGATACTCCAATCAGTTTAACGTAGATTTTCTATAACTACTTAACGTTGATAGGTATGAACGAAAATACAGCTAGTATTTGCTTAACTCCTTATTTTTAAGAATCAAGTAAGCCATCGGATAACCACTTATAATTCAACTTTTTGTATTATTCAAAGTCTCCTAACTACTTATTTCTCATTTTTTCGTAAGCGAGCGGGTAATCGTGACTACTTATAAAAACGACCACGCCAAACAAAAATAATTAGTTTAGACGCCAAAAAATAAGTTGTGCGGAGCTATGAATTTCTATTATATAACCACTTATTTGGTAATGAAAGATTTTGCTGGGTTTCGCTATTCATAACGATCAAGAATATATATTTATTTTATGTCCCAGATTTTTTTTTCGATGAGTTACAAACGGAATGGCAAAATGATATATACCCTCCTGCACAGTGGGATGGAGGGTATAAAAAGTATTTTATTCAGGATTTTGAATTATTTAAAATATTACACAGAAAAAAATGCTTGTACTCAGGCACGTAGCTAGGGGTGTTTTGAAAAATTTTGAAATGTAACAAAATACGTCGAAAGCAACAACATTTTTTAAAAAATGTAATAAAAAATATTTATTTTTTGTTGAAATCAAATACCTAATGGCTAAATTTCTTAAGTTTTCATAAATAAAATAGACTCTAGATCCAATTGCGAAAACTGCTTTCTAAAAATTTTTCTAAGCTTTTTGGTGGCCATAGAAACTGTTTTTTATGGGTTTTTTTTCTAAAAATCTTGAATAGTTATGTGTGCCAGGCATAATCAAAGAGGTTAGAAAATAAATAGAATGCAATCCTCCCTTTAACTGAGAAAAAATTTATAAAATGTGACTGCAAATAGGAAACAGAAATTTTTTTCGCAACTTTTAATTGATAAGTGGCTATTTTTTATTGTTACTAAGTATTAATAGTTTTCGACATATTTATTATAAGATAAACATAAAATTGATAAATTAACCTTCGGTTTTCCTCAAAATTACAGGTTTCCTGCTTGCAGGCACAATCTGTTACTATAGGGTGATAATTTGGCATAATTCGACATTTTACAATTTTTTTCCACCCTAAGTTAAGCATTATAATGTTGGATTTTCATAATTTTTTTGAAATTAAAATTATTAACTTTCCATGAAAAAGCGTACTTTAGGAGAAACAAGAAATTTATTCTGGAAGTGACTGCAAATTAAATACATATATAAATTCGGATTTTCCCAAGAAGCTTCTTGCAGTATATTTAACAAAATTATATTCTGCGATTTTAGCAGATCCTGCAAAATGATCATCGCCGTCAGAATCAATGTTTCAAACGCGAAATGAAAGTACACTATTGCTAAAACAAAACCCTCAAAATGTTTTGCAAATCTAGCTCGGTTTTTAATTTGATGGCCTCTTGAAACATGTGTCTATTTTATTCACGTTCTCGTCACAAAGACGCATTTGTTCATATTGTTTTTTATTAGCAGTTTGGTATTAAAAATTGTCGAAATCTATTTTATTTTCCTAATTCTAACACAATGCACTAGCATAAGTAAGGGGCATCGCCTGAGTGTTAGTCTATCGTAAAAAAAATAGAAATAGTGAGTAAAAATGTGAGGACACTCGGAAATTTTCACACAAAATAAAACATTTTGCACAAACAAACAATCGGAATAAAAATTACTAGAATTTGGCATTACAGTTCACAGTTCATTTCAATCAATTTTATTTTTGAACTAGTGTATTCTTCTGTTCACTCGTTCATTCGATACATTTTTTCACTTGTTCATACAAAAATTTTTGCTAAGAAAACAGCTGAATCCAACAGAAACTGTTTGCTAAACATTAGAAAGATACAAACAGCAAGAAAAAATCTGTTAAATTTACAAAATTAAAGCTATATTTTAGTTCATCGAAAATGACAATTTACCCTGCTAAAATCAGGAAAACAATTTCAGAAAATTTGTCGACTAAACCATCACAAAAAAGTTTTAATTTTTATTTTTTTTTTTTTTTGATTTTCTTAATGCGAATAAAAATCTGCATTGCAGAAAGCAGTCTACTATTTTCTAGCAAATATTTATGTTTATTGTAGCAGGAGAGAAAATTATTTGTATTCAACTCAATTAAATTTAAAGATAAATTAAAAAAAAATAAAAAATATTGGTCGCGCCGGGAATCGAACCCGCGACCGTCTCTTTGGAAATGGTACGAAAATCACTTTCAGAATCACACACAGAAGCAATAATTAAGTGATTTTTTTGATGTTTTTCAGAAGTTATTCTAAAAAAGCTGTAAAAATATACTTACGGATACTTTAGAAGCAATGAAAGATGTGATTTGTTGATGTTGTTCAGAATAACTTCTAAAAAAGCAGTAAAAATACACTAACAGATACTTGTGAAGCGGTGGAAGAAGTAGTTTGTAAAGTATTACATCCAAGTTTTTTTGCTGGGACCTTTTAAAACTAATATCGAACAAGGAAACCGCTCAAATAAATTAAAAATTTTTCCAGAAAGTATTAAAATATAATTTCACTGTTAAAATCAAGTAGCAAAACTATGATTTCATATATTTAAGTTTAATCCATTTTTTACCAACATATCTCTAAAGACACGTCTACCTATCCTTCTACGAAGTTTTGGCAGAAAATTCGCACGGAATCCAGAAAATTTTAAATATTGACAAAAACTGAAATTTTTGAAAATTGAAATCACCTATAAATCAAATTACACTTGAAATATATACCTAACTTAGAACTTAGAAAATGAGTTAGAAATTAAATTTTTCTTTATGGTAATTAGCCAATCTTAGTTGTAATATTAAACAAGTTTTAAAAACCTTTAGGCCCTTACAGATATTTTTGGGTTCTTACATAGTTTTACAAAATTTTCTGCCTCTGTCTACTATTAACTTCTCTTTTTAAATTGTAAAGGGGGCAGCCGGTGTAATGATAAACAAATAACACCATTGTGAAAATTTTAAATTTTAATTAAGCAAAGAAATACATAAAGTAAAACTTCTATATATAAAAAATAACTGAGCGAAGCCAAAAAAACTTTTAAATGCAAAAAATATATGTTTCTGTGCGATTTTTGAGACTAAAACTATACGCATTTTTATTTTTTTTCTTTTAAATAGTTTTGGGTTAAAAAAGTGATTTTGGGCATTCCCGTACTTTTGGTTAATTTTGTCTTTTGGATAGAGGATTTTGTGATTACTCTCATTTTATTGAACTTTACACAAAAAGTAAAGGACTTAAAATAACGAGTTTTTAAAAATTTTATAAGCTTCCCCAGTAAAAAAAAAACGGGAATAATTAAACAAAAAATTTTTGAATAGCCCCCCCCCGAAATAAATTCCTAGCTACGTGCCTGTTGTACTGTTGGGTTATTCTCGACTAAAATTTTATCATATTAATGCCCGATTACTGAATGGCCAGTTAAAATTTATCCCACAGTTAAATTGAAATTTTATATGAGAAACAACAACAAATGTCAGTTAAAGTCCCAGTTAGTAGCTAACTGAACATTCAGTAATCCAGCCTAACAAACAAATCGGTTGTATGTAGAAACATTTAACTTTTGAAATCTCAATTTATAAATACAATGTAATTGTATTTATAAATTGTATTATATTGTAAAACAATATATGAAATTGCGGAAACTACGTAGAAAATTAAACATTTAAAATTATCAATTAAATTGTTCATTTTTTATACCCTACACCACTATGTGGTCAGGGTATTATAAGTTTGTGCTGATGTTTGCAACACCAAAAAATATTGGTCCTAGACCCACCTTATAGTATACCGATCGGCTCAGAATTTTTTTTTATTTCGATTTAACGATGTTCGTCCGTCCGTCCGTCCGTCTGTCTGTCTGTCCATGCATTCTTGTGCGCACTCTACAGGCAGAGCTTTGAAGAATTAATTCCTTAATTCAATTTTTCAATTCTGAATTAAAAATTCGATTAATTAATTCACTAAGCACCATATATTGAATGGAATTAATTCATATTTGCTTTCGTTCGATTTATTTTGTTACGAATTAATTCAATTGCAATAGTTCTTTTTATTAAATCAAATGAATTAATTCACCGGTGAACGCGTTCAATTTTATAAATCGAACGGAAAAAAAAGTGAATTAATTCCTTACTGAATTAATTCCTTACTGAATTAATTCACCACTGAATTCATTCAATTTCATTTTCATTCAGTGAATTAAAAAAATAAAATTACATTCAGTGAATTAAAAAAAAATAATAAGTTCACTGAATTGAAAAAAAATAAAATAAGTTCACTGAATTAAAAATAAATAAAATAAGTTCACTGAATTCAAAGCCTGTTTTCTGCCGTTCAGTAGAAGAAAACAATAATGTACAATTAAAAGTTTTAAATAAGCAATTTTACAGTGTGTGCTAGTAACAAATTAGAAACCGGATGCTGTTTATCAACCTACATGATTCAAAAATAAAGCCTTTTACTATTAAAAATAAAAACTTTGCAGATATAGATAAATTTGGAAAAAAAAATATAACTACCCAGTGTAGAAAATCATTACCAGATATGTGGTTATGTAACTACATACTTGGTAATGGTAACTAGTTACTTTTGTTATTACATTTTTTATTACCTTTATATGGCGATGTCGCGAAAAATAATGAGTTGTCGTTACACACCAGCATACGAAAAATCAAAAAATATATCGTTACCTATGTGCTTACCAGTACTGACAAAAATAATGAGTCTAAAAATAGATTTTCAAAAAAATAAATTATATAAAAAAAAATATTTTTTATTGTATTTTTTTTTAAATAAAATTTGCTGGTGCGGGAATCGAACCTGGGTCTACAGATTGCCAGTCAACTGCTCTACCATCTGAGCTATATCGACATGTAATATTTAAAAGATAAAAACATAATTGACCTGCTGCACACAAGTTAGCTTACTCGCCAGCATACAAAAAATCAAAAAATATGTGGTTACATATATCATTACCAGTGTTTAAAAAATATTGAGTCTAAAAATAGATTTAAAAAAATTTTCAAAAAAATCTAAAAAATTATTTTCTATTTGAAATAATGATAAAAAATAAGTTATTATCAGTAACTCATTATTATATGTTTTAAAATAATGCAGAAGGTAAGTGTAGTAAGTAAGTGGATTACTGGTACTCCAAAAAATAATGATATGTCATTACCGTTTCTACACTGGGTATATAACTAGTTTGAAAAATTAATAGTTATATTTTTTTCCAAATTTATCTATATCTGTAAAGTTTTTATTTTTAATAGTAAAAGGCTTTATTTTTGAATCATGTAGGTTGATAAACAGTATCCGGTTTTTAATTTTAAAATATTGACTGTATGGCACTAAACCAGCGACTCGATAGCATTAACTGGAACTTAATTTACGACTTTGAACATTTCAATGATCAAGTCGCTTTTATCCAAAATAATCTCCTTGAAGTATTTGATGAAACTGTTCCAGAAAAGACTAAGATTATCAAGGCAAAACACCTCCGTGGTTTAATTTAACTATAAAACGTTTAATGGATATGCGAGATTTAGCTTATAAAAAATGGAAAAGATATAAAACCCCTGAATTGCAATCTTTGTTTAAATCAGCTAGAAAAGAAGTTGTCAGTAATATTAATACGGCTAAATCCACGTATTATCAGCAAAAATGTTCATCAGCTATAGACAGCAAGAAAAAATGGAAAGAAATTCGTGAAATAGGAATTGGTAAAAGGAGTGTTTGCACTGCTGGTTCTGACATTGATATTAATTTAAACAACCAATTTGTTGAAATTCAAGTGGAAAGGCCAATTGGAAATGTATATGAGGAAATCCTTGCAGTGCCTATTGAGAACTGTTTTTATTTTCGATGTGTTGATCAATCAGAAGTTCTCAAAAGCTTAACATCGATTAAGTCAAATGCTGTGGGTTTGGATGGAATAAATTCCAGATTTTTAAAACTTGTCACCCCTAAACTTCTGCCCTTCTTTACGTATATTTTTAATACAATATTAACCAAGTCAATTTACCCTGATATGTGAAAAGAATCGAAAATAATTCCGATTCCCAAGAACAACAGTGAGTTTAGACCAATTGCCATACTACCATTTTTGTCCAAAGTCATAGAAGATCTTATGCAGCATCAAATTAATGAGTTTTTAAAAGAGCGTAATCTTCTAACCACAAAACAGGCGCAAATCAATGTTTTGACAGTGTTTTTTAAATAATCGGTTATATATTCTTTAAAAGTACTGCTAAGTACTTTTTGCAAATGTTAGAAAAACGCTTTAAAGCAATGTTTTAACAGTGTTTTTATTTCACAAACGGTTGTAAATTTTGTATGAAAAGCGCTCCTAAAATACTGTTTGTGAAGGTTCGAAAAGCAATCCAAAATAATGTTTTTCAACGCTGTGAAAAGGTTTTTTTTTGTACCATTGACAACAAACGCTTTCACAGCGCTTTGGTTTTTGTACTGTCTTCAATTTCCACCTGGGCACGTTTTTCTAATCTTTAGTCCTAATAAAAATAATTAAAAAGCAAAAGTTGTTAAAAAACCCAAAATTGTTATTTATTTTTATGTAAATTTAAGAAAATAGATTTTTACAGCAACACCTGAATTTAATATAGAAATAAGTTTGGTTTTTGTCTGACTTAAATTAATTTTTCGGAAATGGATATGTTAAAGATTAACACCACAACAGGCTTATAAAATAAAACACAATTTTAAGAAAACGAAATTTTTTTTGATATACGCATTTAAGAAAACAATAACACTATGCGACAGTCAAAATCGGGATGGGATGAAACCAACGGGAAATGTTATATCGGTCAAAAACAAGTTATACGTGTCCCGGCGTTTCGCTGGGTCAACCCTAGGAATCGAGATATATCTTTTTTTTTACATAACTCGAGAACCACTAGTCCGATTTTGCTCAAACAATTTTAAAAAAATTAAAAATTACAATTCCTTTAATCTGTTCATATAACGTTTTTCTATATACTCAACAGTTTTGCCGGTAAAAATTAATGTTTGTTACCGCTACCATAAAAATCAATAATCTTTTGATTATTACTTTTTTTTAATATTTTAGGCAAAAAATATTTTTTTCTTCATACATTTATTTTTACCGGCAAAACTGTTGAGTATATAGAAAAACGTTATATGAACAGATTAAAGGAATTGTAATTTTTAATTTTTTTAAATTGTTTGAGCAAAATCGGACTAGTGGTTCTCGAGTTATGTCAAAAAAAAGACCACCAAAGGTCAAATCAATATATCTCGATTCCTAGGGGTGACCCAGCGAAACGCCGGGACACGTATAACTTCTTTTTTACCGATATAACTTTCCCCAGTAGTTTGAACCCTTCCCGATCACTGACCCCTACCATTTGTCTCACAGTGTAATATAAAAAGAGTAGATTAACATACATACAATTTTGAAGATTATTGTTGCAATTTCAAATTCTTTAGCTTAATCCATATTTTAACATACTATGATGCAACTAGGTTTTCGCTCAATTTTATGTTGCATTGCTAAAAACAATTATTTAGGAACAGAAGACACAATAAACACCAAAAACTGGCATTGGAATTTTCCAAAATTTTGTTGAAAGTTGGACTAAGGTAAAAGCAATTTCCAATCCATGCGGTCCAGATGTAAATCCATAAATTTTTATCCGTTTTTGAGCTCCAAAATCTCTTGTGCCATTTCTGGTATTTAAAATTAAATATGTATTCTTATGAAATAATTTTTTTTTAAATTAATATATTTTTTAAATGACAGAATAATTCCTATTCTCTTTCTGTTACCAACACAAGGCAAAAGTTTGTATTTTTGTTACTACAGCCACAACCTGAACAACCGAAAATTTATTGTAATAACTGAAAATACATTTTTGATTTCAAATGTATTATTATAATAAATATATTTGTTGCAATCACTTATATGTACACCGATAAAATTTCATAGTTACGTAGTTAACAAAATCAGTAGTTGATTTAAAATAAATTTGAACCAACTATTATAATCATCAACAACTATGCGTTTAATTAAAAAACACAAATTTTGGTAACCCTGTGAAACAAATTTCAAACTATTTGAAATAAACACAACAGTTCTAAAGAAATATCAAACAATAAAAATTTTATTTTAAAACGAAAATATTATTTTGCAAATTTTTAAAATTATTTTTAAATTTTGTATGGTAAGTTGTTATTGGTGTAATTGTTTTAGTCTTTGAATTAGGCTATTTTGTAATGCGTTTATTTTCCAGAAACCGTAAAAAAGGGATTGAAACGATCCCAAATTGCCCATCAAGAGAAAATTTAAAAATCAAAAATCCTTCAAGTTGTGTGCTATGAATTTGAATAGGTCAATATTTCTACATATATAATTAATTTATCAAATCTGGAAGAAAAATGGATTAAAAGCGTGAAAAACACAAACCGGAAATGTAAATAATCAAATTTAAAACAATGAATGTAAATTAAATATCTATAAATTAAATATCTACAAAAGAATGCAAATAAAGAGATTAAAAATAATTGTTCAATTTTCTGTGTTATAAAAAGGAAGCAAAGCTCAAAATGTATGGGTTATATTAACCATTTTTAGATAAGATATAGTTGATATCCACTAACTTTATTTCTTTTTTTTATATCGTTGTAATTAGCTATATTCCTGGTTAAATTGCTGATTTTTAAAAAACTTAGTTTACACCAACTAAATTAATTCAACTATATATTAGTTAGGGGTATTTCACCTATAAGATAGTTGAAATATTCGTTATAATCAACTAAGGAATTTTTTGGGTGTAGTTTGAAAGCACATTTCCCTGTATTATTCAAATGAATTGGCAAAATGAATGGCAATACATTTGAATTGGAAATGAATTGCAATTAATTTTTGCCAAATTCATGTGAATTGATTAAAATTTCATTCAATTCGTGATTTTTGTGAAAAGAATTAACAAAATTTTGCTAATTCAATGCATGAATGATTCGCGAATTAATTCAAAAATGAATGAAAGGAATTAATTAAAAATTTAGCTAATTCGTAATGAATTGAAATCAAAAAAGAATGATTCATTTACAGCTCTGCATAGCCATAGAACTAACTTTGGTCATTTATACTAGAGCTGGGCACGTTACACGAAATGACCGTGTATCGCGTGATTCACGCGCAAATTACGCGTGATCTTGTGTCACGTGAGTGAGAGTTAGCAAGAATAAAAACTTTTTGTAATTTTTACTATTTTTCGTAAGCATTTCGAGATCATGATTAATTTGTTACTATACGAAAGTGTGAGTAGAAAAAATGTTCGTGCGCGTGTTGTGAGTCAAAAATCACTCATGCGCTCATTTCTAATTTATACCCCATTTAGAGTAAAAAAAATTGTTTTCAAATTTGCTAAATAAAATGTTCAAACATTTCATCATGTTATCATTGTGAATGTATTTCACAATCACAGAAAAATATAATCGGCAGAACGTTGGCAAAGCGTTGGACCCGATGTACATACAGTTGTGGCCAAGCATTTAAGTCAATTCAAGTTTTTTTCTAATTTTATGTTGTTGCCTTTAATTTTAAAGACCAAAATAGTGGCTAAATTCGCCACGAAAGGCAAGGAGATGGTTCAGAAAATTGTACAGAATTTTAACGTAATGTTTGTTTTTTAATTTTGTCACTTGTTTTAAATGGCCGTGGCTTTTAACGAAAAATTAGCGATATAAAGCTCTTATCAAATTACATAGTAAAATTTAGGCAGTACTGATCGGTTCTGTACAAACTGTATATTTTTGGAAATCCTATAAAATTTCCTTAAGTCTTGCATTATCTTTATCTAGAAATAGTCACCAGACTTAAAATTGCAGCACTTTAAACATGACCAAAATTTTCTTTGTTTTTAGCGCTTTTAAAAGAAAGTTAACAACAATATTTATTTTTTTAAATATTTGGTTGTTAAATCGGGTAGATATCCTCTTTAAAACGAGCAAAGAACCATTTTTGTAGCTATTATAGTTTTCGAGATATTAAAAAAATAACCTCGTACCAAAGCAAAAAATTACAAAAATTATGACATTTTTTGAAATTTTAAATATTGCATAACTTTTGAAAAAAAAATTTGTAATTTTTTTCTTTTGACAAAACTTTGTTATATGATGAAAGGAAAGTTCTGACCAAAATTCATCCAAATCGAAAGGGGTCGAGTCCAACCATTGGTCGATTTGAGATGGCCCAATACAAGGTGAAGTATATAAAATGTATTTGAATTATTAATTTAAATGAATTAATTTATATGCCCGAGTAAAAAAAGTTAGATGTTATAAAATACAAACATATCTTTTTTTAATATAGCCTAAAATACAATATGATCCGAAAAATGGTGGATCGTTCTGTATTAATTTAGATCCTCCTTGGATCTAATATGATCAATTACGATCCGAAATATGGGTTTATCTAATAATATAAAATTAGATTTAATACAAAAAGTTCCATTTTATTTGATACCATTAGATAAGAATAATTCATTAAGAGATCGCTCATATTGCATTAAATGGTCCATTCTTTTTGATTATCATTATGTCACATCCAATTTTATATGATTAGATAACCCCATTTTTCCTATCGTATTTGATCATATTAGGTTTAGGTTGAATGGGAGCCCGCCAGAACGGCGAGTTCACTCGGAGGCCATAGGGCCCATTGCAATTACAAAGCAGATGATGCACTGTCTCCTCCTCCTCCTCGTCCCCACAGCCCCTCCAGTAGTCCGCCTGGGTGTAACCCCAACTCACAGCCATTCGGCCTATCGCGCAGTGTCCCGTTAGGACTCCTACAAGCATTCCGACCGTCCGCTTGCCAAATCCAAGAAGAATCTTTGTCCTCTCCGGATCAGGCAGTGGCCATAGGGTCCGAGATATCCTACAATTGGTCAAGGTGGTCCACCTTGCCCTCGTCTCCCTATCCGATATATCGCCTATCACACCGAATATCTCCACCAGAGGAACCACATTAGATTATATTAGATACAAGGTGGATCTAAATTAATGCAATATGATCCACCATTTTTCGGATAAAATTTTATTTTGGGCAGCATCAAAAAAAGATATGATATTATGTTGTACCTAGGGTTTTTCTTTTCCCGGACTTTGTCATTTCTCGGGACAGCGGGATTTTTTCTAGAATTTCCCGGGATCCCGGGAATTCCCGCTCATTAGAAACTAACTAAATCCGACATGTGTTTTACTTGAAAAACACGATTTATATTAAAACACCGACCGACAAAGTTCATCTTTTGGTTGCACACATGAGAAAATCTACTTATATTCTGAAACAAGGGCTAAATAAAAAATATTTGTCTTCCACTTTTTCTAGATCAATTCTTTTAACCGTTAAAACCGCGAACTAATATTTAGGTAATATATTTGTATGAAAGGCCGTCTTAATTTTATAAAATGCTCTTAGAAATATATAAAATAAATATTAATTCGCTGGTATTTTATTTTCAGCCCTACTTTCAGTATATATTAGAATTGATAATGGGTGCAAACTTGTATTGGATGGTAAATTAACAGATTTATTAAAATAAAGTTTTAGAGATATATAATAAAATATTTTTAAGGCGTTTTTACAGGAAATTAAGGACCTTGTTTTTTTATTTTTTTCGTGAGCCCTGGTTTATGTATTACAATATAAAACGAACTTAAGGCCAGTTTTATAGTCAGAACGAAGATCGATTTTTTGCTTAAATATTTCTTAAATATGAAGCACAATTTTTTCTGCATATTTTGGCTCTATGCAGATGTTCAGAAGTATACGTCTATAATTACAATATTTTTATAAAACAGTGTAAAAATGAGTGTTTTTAACAAAAATTTTTAGTCAAATTCGCCTAAATCTTTTTACAAAAACAGACACAAAATATTATAAAATAGTTTTTTTTTACATTAATTGGTATTTTTTGAAAAGCAATTTTTTTATACAACTACTTAAAAAGAAATTATTTAATTTTCATAGTTGCATTTTAAATTAACATACATAAATATAAAAAAATTTAAAATAATTTGAAAAAGCATCTGATGCCTTAATTTAAAAATATATAAAACTGACAAAATACAATTGAAATAAAGAAATAGCAATTGAAATTTAAATGGAATTATCTGAACAAAAAAAAAACATACTTATATCAATTGAAAATCCGAAAATATGACTAACTTTCTAATCTTAATGCCGACCTTTTTGGAGGTATTTCGAACTGAAATGCTGATCTTGAAAGGTTGTATATATTACTTTATTTAAACAAAGATAATCATTTTAAATACAAAATGTTTCCGGAATAATTTTTGTTGGTAAACTGGTAATGGCTGATAAAAGTTGTTTTCGATTTAACTAAACCAAGTTCAACATCCGAAAAGTTCGGCCTAAATAATATTTTTTGTAATAAATTCAGTTTATTAAATTTTAAATCGCATTTTCTATTTTTAAATATTTTTTATTTAAATTAATTTCAAAATAATCAATATCTTAAATTTAAACAAAGCTTGCAAGCTTGTTTGTTATATACTAGCTAAAATTCTGTAAAAAAGACTTAAAAAAATCCCGGGAAATCCCGCACAAAATTCCCGGGATTGCGGGATTGAAAAAAGGGCGGGATTCCCTAGTTGTACCTCATTAATTTTTTTAGTAGGGTTTTTATCCATAAAATATTTCATGTGTTTTAAATAAAGAGTGTTGAGTATGTGTTATATTATAATTGAAATTTTATACTCGTATTTCATTATTTTTTATATTTTATCGACTTCATTATAACAAAGACGTATATTTATAATTTGAAATTGGTAAAACATAAAAGATAGCGGGCGAAGCCCGCTACGTCCCAGCAAAATCTTTCATTACCAAATAAGTGGTTATATAATAGAAATTCATAGCTCCGCACAACTTATTTTTTGGCGTCTAAACTCATTATTTTTGTTTGGCGTGGTCGTTTTTATAAGTAGTCACGCTTACCCGCTCGCTTACGAAAAAATGAGAAGTAAGTAGTTATGAGATTCTGAATAATAAGTGGTTACAAACATGCTTAGAAAAAGTTGGAGTATAAGTGGTTATCCGACTGCTTACTTGATTCTTAAAAATAAGGAGTTTCACAAATACTATTAGCTTCAGGAAATACCCAGTAGCAAATGGTGGAACTAGTTCTAAAAACTACTAGTTTTTTGACTAGTAACTATAAAACTAGTTCTCAAAATAACCATTTTGAACCAGTTGTGAACTAGTTTAATACGATGTATGTAGAGACTGTTAAACAAATTAACTAAATTAAAATGCGAGATTTGAAATTCTCATTTTGTTTACATTTGTACAAAACATCAGAGTTTTCAAATAAACACTTACATTTTTTTTTACTGTGAATTTACTTGAGGTGCAAATCAACTGGTACAGTTCTAGTACCAAAGAGTCACTCCGGAACTAGTTTGGTAAATTTCTCATAAGTACCAGTACAGCTCCGTTTTTATTCTTAAGCTGCCCACACACTAGGGAACATGGTTGACGGAACAAAAAATATCAATAAATTTTGTAAACACGAATTGCACGATCTCAACACGCACACACACACAAACGCACTCACACATTCACAAAAAAATTATCTCTTTTCTAAGAATGTTCCCTAGTGTGTGGGCAGCTTTAAAACAATAATTTTGAACCATTTGTGTATCTATTAATTTCATTGAAACAATGCGAGACTATTTCGAAAGATTAAATTTAAATAAGAGTTTTAAAATTCTAATTTTGTTCACATTTGTTTTTAGTAATATAGTCTGAGTTTGCGAATAAACACTAAAATATTTTATTGTGATTAGAAATCATAAACACAAAATATTTTAGATTTCATTTGGTAAATGGACCTAATTATCTCACCCGACTAAAAAAGTTTTCATATAATCTTATATGATTTGATATTATTATAAATGTTTATATGCGTGGCTTTATATAACCATATACATTTATATTAACACTTTGGTTTTATAAATATGTTTGATATGACGTTATAATATTCATCCGTGATTTGGTCTCTATCCATATATTAAGAGATCTGCGATATAGTTTATATATAATTATATATAATGACGTATAAACTTCTATAAACAATCTTATATGAAAATATATAACATGACATGATATCTATAACAATGAAGAAAACAAACTTAGAAAGAGTTTTTTTTTATTTTATAAGACACATTTTATAAGAAATTCCAAGGGTCATATGCATAATCACTTTTTAAATTTATAAGTGACTTATAAAACAAATTTTTCATATAAAATTGATTTTATAAAAGTGTTATAAGGTTTTAAAATTATTATGCATAGGCACTTAAAACTCTAAACTAGAAAAAGTTGTTCCGACAAATTTTTGTAAAGTTGAGTTAAACCGAAAATTTACTTTGTCAGCTATTTCCAAGTTTATTAGCATACATTTTTCTAAACAACTTTTTCTCGTTTTGAATTTTGCTTTTTATTCAAATTCAGTTACAAATTGCGTTATTCTAAGTTTAAGGACAATTTGCGTCCTAAAAACGTCCTAAATCGCATTCAATCTAAACACGTGCATATATAGAACTGCTTCTACAAGTTTCGGTATGTCTACTGATTTGAATACGTATTGATAAGTAGTTTAGTGTTTCTGGTATAGTTGATATTGTTATTCTTTCTAGTAGATTGTGTGTAAATGAATAAAGAGAGAATGATCGTAATATATTTGTTTTACTATGGTATGCTCAAACAAATAAAACAGATAATGAAGATTGTACAATAGATACTTATTGTACGCTGCCAAAAAATATATTGTGAAAATTTCGACCAAATCAACCCCATGTCTTCCTTCGACCTCTTTTTCACTAATTTTATTTAAATTAAATACAATTTTTTGTTTTAATTGAATTTTATTAATTTTTAAATACAAATTTCACAACAAATTTAATCTTTAGTCACTTGATTATTTGTTTCCACAACAATTACTTGAAAATATTTGTGGTACAATAAGTATTTGAGAACAAGAAACAAATAAATGCTTCACTCAATGCAAAACAAGAAATAAGTGGTATTGTGTTTATGAATAAAGTGAGTGCGTTGAAACAAAACATAACAATATCAGTTACACTTCTTCTCTTATTTATACCAATAGTAACTGTTATGTATATGGTATATTTGTTTTGGAAATACTTTAAGATATACAAGTGCACGTCTTTAATTCAATCCTCATTTCCATCAATACCAAAGATCGACCAATACCCACTTTGTTAGCCAAACTGTTCTGTCGGCCATAAGTATTTAATATAAATGAAAATAAGTGATCTCAACAATATTTACTGAAATTTTATTTGAAAATTTTTATAAAATTATATGTATTTATATATAATTTAATGCAATTAGATAGACCCATTTTTCGGATCAAATTGTATCAGGTTAGATAACATGCTTATATCGTTTGATATAATTATATATTCCAATATTCGGATCAAATTAGATATGCACATATATATGGGTTTATATATGATTATATAACATCTTTTTTAGTCGGGCAGTAAGGAAACTATCGGTCTCATCTACGTTTCATCAAAGCCTTTGTTTTCTATCTATATAATTTAGGTCTTTACCAACTGGTACAGTACTATTTCCAAAGAGTCACTTTGGAACTGGTTCCGCGAGTGTCAGATTAGTACCAGTTTTTCTCCCTATTTTTCGCCCTTAAATTGGAATTTCCAAACTAGTTCTACAACTAGTACCAAAGTGGGAGTTTGGCGACAATTGTCCCCATCCCTATGACATCTCCATGTTAAATTCTACAGTTATTTGTATGGAGAGGCGGTAGAACTCGTACTAGTTGGCTGGTTAAAATAAACTAGTACATAACTGGTTCTAATCTAGTATTTTTTGCTACTGGGTACATACAGAGATATTAAAGTTTTTGCTAGTATGTAATTTTAGTACTAGTCATAAAAATTTTAACACAAAACATATTTACATGTACTTATTTAAACTATTGCGAGTAAGTCATTATTTTATATTTAAAAGCAATGACTACAATAGGCCGTTATTAGGAAGTCATTATTTTATATTACAAAGTAATGCAAAAGGTAATGATATATCATTATTGGTAATGCAGACAGCAATGAGGTGTCATTACCAATATTTTGCTGGGGTTGTTAGCGTGCCTTAAAGTTAAGAATTAAATTTCTTTTAGATAAAATAAAACACAATATTTGTTGTTAAGGTAAAATAATTGTTAAGGTAAATTTATTGTAATGTTTAAGTACAAATACTATTTTGTGGCTCTTCATTTTTATATAAATAAATCATTTAGTATACCAACACGTGAGCATGTAACAACTAATTGTCTATTGTTCAAGCCATCGGCGTAGATAGGTCGTATTTGTGGTTGGGTGGTGCGCCCCCCCACAATTTTTTAAAATTCGCTTTTTTATTTAAAGTACAGTTTTTATAATAAAAGCCTTCACCCAGCCACCACAAATAAATAATTCTGACACAACAATGGGTTTAAATATATAAATATTTTATCACTTTTTCTCATGAAAGTGAATTGTTAGTAATGAATCCATTATAAATTGCAATATACGTGTGTATGTCAAGATAATTTGGTAAAGTGCGAACTTAGGTAGATAGACCCGTAAGCATGCGCGGCTCCAGGGGGGGTGGGGTAAATAGGGAAATTTCCCCCCACCCCTCAGTGAAATCGAAAAAGAAAAAAAAGGGAAAAAAAGGAAAAAAAAAGGAAAAAGAGGGAAAAAGGAGAGAAAAAGGTGAGAAAAAGAAGAGAAAAAAGGAAAAAGAGGGAAAAAGGAGAGAAAAAGAGGGAAAAAGGAGAGAAAAATGAGGAGAAAAAAGGATAAAGTGAAAGAAATACAAATTTCTTATGAATAATAATATGAAATATAAAATTTTTTTCTTATTTTCATTTAACCAGTCGTCATTTAAAAAATCTCAATAAATATTTTAACAAATTCATTAAAAAACTGATAATTTTGATTATAAAAATATTAAAGTTTGTGGAGAAATGTAGTTAAAAGATCAAATTAGATTTTCAAAATTGTATGTACCCTAGAGCGTACCACCTTACAGGCAAAAAAAAAAGTGCGCCGTACACCCTCCAATATGAAGTATTTTTGCAAGGAGGTTTCAAAAAAAAATTTTTTTATTTTTTTTTTGCCGAACGTAGGGGTCGCTATTTTACATTTTTCGTTATATCTTTGGCATTTACAGTCGGATCTTAAAGTATGATACATCGATGTTTTTCGAGGAGACCAGTGTGTTGCTCTAATTGAATTTTGAGCTCAAGTATCCCGTTCTAGTAGTTACCCACCAAATCTCAGTTGCTAACACCCTAATGTACCACCCTAATGTCAGAAAATTAAAGCTCGCAAAAAATCATTAAACTTTTACTAAGGAAGTTTTCTGCTAAACCCAGTAGAAATTTTTTTCATATATTGGTTCCCGAACGTAGGGGTCGCCTTTTTAAATTTTTTTAATTGGATTTTTACTATATAGCAAAACACTGGTCTCCTCGAGGCAAAAAAATCGATATATCACACTTTAAAATCCGATTTTAAATGCCAAAGCTATTAATACAAAATTCCAATTTTGATTGAAAATTTTTTAAATAAAAATAAACGCCCGTGCTATTTAAATTTTCCAAGTGTATATTTTTGTTGACTTTAGTTTAAATTTTGGGTGGCAGCATGCTTTGACCTAGTTTATTTTTGGAGAATTCTGATTGGTTAATTTATTTTCAACCAATTAAAATATTTGAAAATGTAAATATTTCTTTAGGATTTTCATACACAAAATGAACAAAACCGTTTAAATATAAAGTCGACTTTAAAAGTAAAATATTTAGCGTATTTTTTAATCACCTGGATTTAGAATTTTTCATACAAAAAATGGATTTATTAAATCCAAAAAAAAGCTGGATTTAATAAATCCACAATAAAAGCATAAATAAATGAAACAGCCTATTAATTTAATGTCAGAAAAAAATACGAATGAAAATTAAAGGAGAAACAAAAAAATTGAAAAACTAACAAATAAAAGGTTTTTCTTAAATTTTTTTTATGAAACATGTTTAGAAAAAAAACTACACCTTACCAAATACATATTTTTCACCTTGAACATGGAGAAATATCTCAAATAGAAATGGCTATTTTTCACTCTACAGTAAGTAATTTAATAAAATCCAATTAGTAAATAATAAATATTGCAATGGAATTTTTCAATTGTGTAAAAATATAAATTGAAGTGATAAAACTGAAAAGGCAGACTATTTATCGCTGTTTTATGTAAAATATAATTATAAATTAAAAGTTAAAGTAGATTCCTTCATCATCGAATTCGGTATTAAAACTTAGGGTGAAAGAAGTGTCGAACAGAAAATGTTTTTAAAATAGGAAAAATCTAACACCATCTGTTGAGCACTTTTAGAAATACTTTTTGGATTTATTAAATCCAAGTGATTAGAAAAAACGGCTATTGTTTGATAGTAAAGCACCGTAAGTTGTTCGGATTTCACGTGAAAAAATTGTTATACTCCTCCATATAAAAAAAAAATATAATTTTCCACGACAATGAATTTCACGTGAAAACTGAGTAGAGATTGTTTTCACGCAAATTTAATGTACAAGACTATTATTTTTGTTCATTTTTATAATTTAAATTAAAATTTGAGTAAAATTAAAGTTCGAGTAAAATTTTTCCACGTGAAAAACCACTTACGGTGCTTTTGGGAAAAAGACTAAATTTTATTTTGAATTTTTTTCATTAAAATTGCAGAACTGAACTTCTAATGGAATTTTCTAAATTTGAAGTGGTAAATGCTACTATATTTTAGAATTTTCTCATTTCGGAATAAAAAATCCACAAATTCCAAATAGAATTCACAATTAATTTCACTTGAAATTCTCCAAATTTCAATCGGAAAGATATGGTGGAGTTCTTTTTTAGGTCTTTCCAAAGGATCGTATTGAACTTATTCCAGTCCGTCTTTCGGAAATCCTGAGTATACATGTTGATATCGTAGAATATATAGTTATGTTCCTGAAATAATTTATTTTGAAATACTGAATTTTTGATTGCCTGCGAGTAATTGACTAGCGTTAGATCCTGCACTTCCTCCCAACCTGCAAAGTGTTTTAACTTTAAAATACGGAATGTTGGTGTAGCGTCAAAGCAAAATTGGCCAGTAATTCTTTTTGTTAATAACGAAATCTGACTCCCACAGCTATACCAAAATCGATATGAAAATTTAATTATACAAAGTTTTCCAAATGTTGATCACGAACCCCTGAGCGTCCCTAATCGCATCCTAGGAGGTCTGCGAAACATTCCGAAAAATAATTAAAAAACAAGAATTTTTTAAATATTAGAAGTTTTTAGTTAAAATTTATAACTGAAGTATAAAAAATCAGCTTCTAATAAATAAAGTGAATATAAAAATAATGAAAATAATTTCAAAACTTTTCAGGAAATATTAACTTTTTGTATTGTTGTTAAAAAGTAATCTCTGAGTTAAATCCTCGTAATTATCTTAATCAAATTTTGAGGACTTTTCGACTCCGGCGACGTTTTTCGTAAAATTTTCAAAGTTTAATTTAATGAAATCCGCGATTTAAATCGTCATATGTATACATTCAATCCAATATAGAAAAAAGCTGCATAGAGAGAGCTTTCTGGATAAAATTTCAATGAATTCCCTTTACGCAATAATTCATTAACATTATGCGGATAATTCATTAAAATCATGCAGATAACTCACTCAATGTGTCATAGCTAGGGTTTATGTCTCGGGAATTCCCGGGACGGGATTCCCGGGAATCCCACCCTTTTTCGGATCCCGCAATCCCGGGAATTTTGTGCGGGATTTCCCGGGATTTTTTTATTCTTTTACAGAAGTTTTAGCTAGTATTATTGCAATTTTGGAAGCTTTATTTAAATTTAAAGCATTGTTTTTTTTGAAATTAATTTGATCAAAAAAAATGCGATTAAAATTTAATAAACTGCATTAGGCCAAATTGGTCTTAGATGCCAGTTGAATTTGGTTTAGTTAAACCGAAAAAATTTTATCAGTTACCAAGTTTACCAACAAAAATTTTTGTATGTACTTCGTAAAAATTTTTTTTCTTTAAAATGATCTTTGTTCAAATAAAGCAATATTTGTATAGGCTGGTTTACACTATATTTTCGGAAAAATTCTGCAACCTTGCCTATATCTTTTGCATGTATACTAAAGTAAAATCGTATTAAAAATCTTATAGTGTAAACCAGCCTAATTCAACATTCCAACATCATTACTTCAGTTCCAAATACCTCCAAAAAACTAGACATTAAAATTAAAAAATTTGTAATATTTTCATATTTTCAATTATCAAGTATTTTGAGTTACTTTTATTTAAAATAATTTAATTTTAAGTTCAATTGTTATTCCTTTATTTCAATTGTATTTTTTAAATATTATTTGTTTTCAAAATAATCCATCAGATGCTTTTTAAAATTATTTTGGATTTTTTTATATGTTAATTTAAAATGCCACTAAATACGAAAATTAAATAATTTATTTTTAAGTAGCTGTGGCATAAAAAATGTCTATTCACGAAAACCAATTAAAGTTAAGGAACTATTTAATAATGTTGTAGTGTCTTTTTTTATAAAACGATTTAAGCGAATTTGCCTAAAAATTTGTGTAAAAAATACTCACTTTTAAACTTTTTTATAAAAATAATTCTAGACGGATACTTTTGAAAATCTGCATAGAAAGATACAAAATATCTGGAAATAGAAATTTTTGGATTTCATATTTAAGAAATATTTTAGCAACAAATCGATCTTATTTCTGACTATAAAACTGGTCCGACTCAATTTTGCACCCATTAACAATTCCAATATATTCTGAAAATGGGGATGAAGATAAAATACCCGTGTCTTTCACTTTTTCTATATCAATTGGTTTAACCGTTTAAACCGCGAATTAATATTTAATTAATATAATTCTAAGAGTTTTTTTAAATTAAGACGGCCTTCCATATAAATATATTACCTAAATATTAATCGAATTGATCCAGAAAAAGTGCAAGACATGGATATTTTATATTTAGCCATCCTTTCAGAATATATTAAGTGCATTTTCTCATGGGTACAACCAAAAGATGAACTTTGTCGGACGGTGTTTTAACAGTAATCGAATTTTTCAAGTGCAACATATGTCGAATTTATATATTTTCTAACGAGCGGGAATTCCCGGGATCCCGGGAAATTCTGAAAAAAAATCCCGCTGTCCCGGGGAATGAAAAAGTCCGGGAAAAGAAAAAAACCTAGTCATAGCAGACCCCTACGTACACCTAAGGGGCCTAGAGACGATTCTTTGGATGGCCAGTTCCCTACTTGGGTCATCGATGATCTATCTACCCTACCGGTCCGCTAGTCCGGTAATCCTGCGGAAAGACAAAATAGGGGAAAAGAGCCAGCGGCTATTGATTCTCGGGCGTGGTACTGGGAGGGTTTTTGGATTTATGGTTTTTTGGGACGGGTTTAGGATTTGGTTTGTTATGTTCGGGAGCATATTATATATGCGTCTTACAGGGGTTCCACGGAACTATTAGGTTAATCCTGCTGATGAGTCCCTTTGGCAGGGGACGAAAGCGCTTCAGGAATTGCCCAAGTGCCTACACGGCTATGTTATTGCACGGGTGCTGGGGTTTTTTTCGATTTTAGTTTTCTGTTGTTAGAATGTGTGTGGTTTCTTTGTTCATTTTGTTAGCAGGGTGTCACGACGGATGGAGGAACCGGTAAATTTGACATTTTAGGGCTCTTTTCCCTGTTTTGTCTTTCCGCAGGATTACCGGACTGACGGACCGGTAGGGTAGTTAGATCTTCGATGACCCAAGTAGGGAACTGGCCATCCAAAGAATCATCTCTAGGCCCCTTAGGTGTACGTAGGGGTCTGCAATGACACATTGAGCGAGTTATCTGCATGATTTTAATGAACTATCAGCATAATGTTAATGAATTATTGCGTAAAGGGAATTCATTGAAATTTTATCCAGAAAGCTCTCTCTATGCAGCTTTCTTCCTAATTGAATAAAAGAGCACTCGTACCCAAGGTTTGTATAGATGATTTTAAGAAGGGTTACCCAGTGGCCAAGTGGAATGTTATGATAATCATTGGTGTGAAGTTCATGGGGGATTTTTTCAAATGGTATGTTATGACCAGTTATGCGCATGTGAACAGAGGTTACACTAGTAGGATCATATTCCAGGACTTCGAGTTGAATATTCGTCGTTGGATATATGTCAATTAGGGGAAACAGAACATCGCATGCAAACGGTAAAAACGTGCTCTGCGTGAAACCAGGGGCTGAGTGGATGCCTTGATCTGAACCCTTGATAGATATGTGGACATGGGTTAGAGGGATCTCTGTCAACATTTGACCAACCTGGATAATAGTGGGAATATGTTTTGGGCACTCCTATCACTTTGTGGCATATTTCCTGCTCATTCATCCTTGTATGGGGATTTAGGAGAAATTAGTATTGAAACATTGTTCTGGTCATGTTTTATGGGTACATCTGTTTGCATGGGTACGGACTATGATGTATAACTAGGGATTCTATAGGACCCATTATTACTCCGGAGATGGCTCCCGTACCTCCCTCTCATCCCCACGTAGCTTTAGGTGGGAATTAACACTGCCTATTGACTTTATAGGAATTTTTGCCTTGAAAATGTTATTGAAAAAATCAAGTTCCTCAATAGGATTTTCCTGAGCAATAGACTATATAAAGTTGGTGGACAAATCCACGTTTCGGTAGGTATCTCTCTCAGGTCCTGTGGATGTGTTGATTATGTTTTATTGACGGTTCTTAGGGATTATTTTGATTTTGTCAATTTATTGGTGACGTCCATTCATTGGTTTTTTTGCGGTGAGGAATTTTCGTGTCTTTTGTGGGATTTTTTGGAGTGCTGATTTTTGGCATTTTGATTTTTAGTTTTGTTTCTTATACTGCCTTAGTTGGGCTGTATTCCTTGGCTTTGGATGTATTGTGTTAAGGGGATGTGACCGATGGAATTTTTTGGGTGTAGGATCCGTTGGGTGAATTGGGATTGTCATTGGGATATGGCGGAGGTTATGAGGTTATTGGACTGGTTTTACGGGATTTGGCAGTTTGATGTTACTGCCACTGCTTACTGGTGCAGTTGGTATCTTGATTGTGATTTGTGTTTGGGGACCTGATCACATAGGGTTTGTTATTTTTTGACAATTTGGAAATATATTTTTTGTATTTCATTTGAATTGTTCGGTTCGGTATTGTGTTTTTATTTTTTATTTTTATTATTCTTGTCGCGAGTGTAATGGGTGGGAACGTGTGTGATGGTCTTTATGGAATCGGAAGGTGTCATTTGTGAGTGCTGCATGGAGTCGATGGGGTGAGTTTTTGAATTTGTTGTTTTTTTGGGGAATCTGTATATGGGGTATGGATGGGATATATTTGCGTTGTTCGAATTTTATTGTGTGGTTTCGCGTGTGTGTGTTATAGTCCGCGGGTGTTGTGACCAGCGGCTATTGATTCTCGGGCGTGGTACTGGGAGGGATGGGGTAGGGTTTTTGGATTTATGGTTTTTTGGGACGGGTTTAGGATTTGGTTTGTTATGTTCGGGAGCATATTATATATGCGTCTGACAGGGGTTCCACGGAACTATTAGGTTAATCCTGCTGATGAGTCCCTTTGGCAAGGGACGAAAGCGCTTCAGGAATTGCCCAAGTGCCTACACGGCTATGTTATTGCACGGGTGCTGGGGTTTTTTTTCGATTTTAGTTTTCTGTTGTTAGAATGCGTGTGGTTTCTTTGTTCATTTTGTTAGCAGGGTGTCACGACGGATGGAGGAACCGATAAATTTGACATTTTAGGGCTCTTTTTCCCTGTTTTGTCTTTCCGCAGGATTACCGGACTGACGGATCGGTAGGGTAGTTAGATCTTCGATGACCCAAGTAGGGAACTGGCCATCCAAAGAATCGTCTCTAGGCCCCTTAGGTGTACGTAGGGGTCTGCAATGACACATTGAGCGAGTTATTTGCATGATTTTAATGAATTATCCGCATAATGTTAATGAATTATTGCGTAAAGGGAATTCATTGAAATTTTATCCAGAAAGCTCTCTCTATGCAGCTTTCTTCCTAATTGAATAAAAGAGCACTCGTACCCAAGGTTTGTATAGATGATTTTAAGAAGGGTTACCCAGTGGCCAAGTGGAATGTTATGATAATCATTGGTGTGAAGTTCATGGGGGATTTTTTCAAATGGTATGTTATGACCAGTTATGCGCATGTGAACAGAGGTTACACTAGTAGGATCATTTTCCAGGACATCCATAATATCGGGAGTAGGACCAGTTCCGGAAAGAATGAAAACGGTAGGGCAATCTCTGCACTCTAGAATATATATCTTCAGGCGATGAGCAGTCCGGCGTACATTTGGATCGGGATCAGCAAGAGTCATGTGTAGTTTGTTGAATAGGGAGTCACCATTATGATGCGAGGGAGCACCTAACTCTAGGTCGGAGAATATTCTGGTTAATATGGTGCGAAAGTCCTCAATGATAAATTTATTCGAACGATGGTATACTGGTTTGGATAACAGGCGATTGTAGCAGGAAAAGAGCGTTGGTGACTGGGTTTGGCGGAAACCATTGATGTGAGGGTACAGTGACATATAGTCGTTGATAATGGATAAACGTTCGTTTGGATCACCAAGATTATGAGGGGGATGATGAGGGTAGGATGGAACGGAATAGTGTGCGCATTTTGCCTCGTGTAGCGCCTTATTCATTATGGGATCGGTGAAGACTGTTGGGTACATGTGTATTTTGAATAATCTCTCGAGTTTATCCAATTCATGTACTAAGAACCCATTACTGACTCGGAGGAGAACACATTGAATGTACCCAAGGACACATGTTATTTTCCATTCTTCGGCACAATTCGTCAGGAAGTGGCACATATGGTCGCTGGTGATGGGCTTTTTGTAAATCCTCATCAATACTCTGTGTCTGCATCGTACAATGTATAGATCGAGGAAGGATATGATACCCTCGGCATCGGGGGCAACCTCCTTATCCAGGAGAGCAGGTGGTTCTTCGGGTTCGTGGGTGAATTCAAGACCAATATGTTGTTCAAGGGCAGATTTTACACTTAGAACATTGGCAATAGGGACATACATTAGGATATCGTCCATATATTTTCACCAGTGGACGACTTTATTTGAGGTGAATATTGGATCCGCATACACCTGTAGAATATAGTCGAGATGAATGGTTGCGAGTAGGCCAGGGTCACACGAGCCTTGTGGAAGGCCTCGAAGTTGGATGTAGGTTTGACCACGTGGGTGAAGAGAGTGGTATCACCGAGGCATAATTCCAGGCACTGGATTAGTAGAGTAGGTGGTAGGAGATGTTCTGCATTTCTGTACCAGGCATTATTAATGAGGTGGCGCACGATTTATAGAATTTTCTGCCGTTCCATATTGGTGTACATATCCACGATATCGAATTTGGTGAAAACGTAACCCTCAAACATGGTGAGGGAACGGATTTCGGAGGCAGCGGTCGTGATATCTTTTACATTATGGGAACTGATTAGGTTATTTGAGGCCAACCGTAGGGTATGGTTAATTAATTTTTGTAGCGCATAACGTACCACTGCCGGGTTCCGCAGATTGGGCGACATGGGTTTTCGATCTTGTGTGTCTTGACGACACCATAGAGATAGGGAAAGGGAGCACCGATGTGATCGAGTTTTTTCAATAGTATATAGAATTTTTTCGGGAACGGGCGGATTTGTTTCTCCTTATACAGCTTGTCATAATGCAGTGTTAGCGAACGGACTAGCTTATGATATTCCCGGATCCATATGGCACGGGCTCGTTGTATCTTAGGGATATCTGTGATTTTCTTATAGGTGCCATTAGCTACACATTTTTCCATCCAGGTATCCATTTTTAGGTCATAATCCGAACGAGACATTAGTACGATGCTTTTGCTTTTGTCTGATTGGACAAGACACAGATCCGGATTTCCACATAGGAAATTCTTGGTGAGTTTCACCATCTGGATGAGTTTATGGTCGATCAATGAGTGTTGTTGGCTTAGTGGGATGATAAGGGCATCATAGGATGAACACAGGAAACCCCGAAGGTACAGGGTAGGATCCTTGGAGTCTTGCTATGAAGCGCTGTCTACCTGGTAGATTTGGCCAAGGTAGTCACTGAATGTCGGGAACTGAGGTGGAACGAATCGGGGTCCGAAGCTCAGTATGGTGGCCACATCTGAGGATACGAACTTGCCCGAAATGTTCTCAAGGGTATTGCCGGGATTGCAAGGGGATTACACAGGGGCAGTCCATTTCGTGTGATCTCGGTCGCCAGGTCCATGTGTGGCTTGGCGGTACAAGGGGATGGTATCGCGGACTTACCAGGGACGATCAGAGATGGAAGGACGGGATGAAGAAGTTGTGAATTATCAGTGGGTGGATTATTTTTAAGGGGAGCCCTATCTGCGGTAATGATACCACCAACGAATGAATTATCGGTGGCGAGGGTGATTTCAACGGAGGTGGAGCTGGTACTGGAGTGAAAACAGGTACGATCGGTTAAATTAAGGGAACCATTAGTATCGGTTAGGAAACTGAACGAGATGTGAACAGTTTCTGAATTGACGTTTACTATGTGATTTACTTCATGTCGGAGGACTCTGCCTTGAACTGGTTCGGCGGTTAGGTTAATGGGACTCCTGGGAGGTGATAGGCATACACCTGGCGGAGGACCATATGATTGGTAGGGACTGCCCATAATGAGGTTATTGGCGACGGGATGACCTAATGGGAGTATGCAAATAGTTTTTGGATATTGGAGTATTTTTATGGTGAATATGGTGGTACATACCTGAGGGCGAAGCGTATATGGATGGGGATTGAACGTGAAGGGACCTTGAGGGCTACAATGACTGGAACGAAGTAATTGCAAATTCTGATTTGTGGGGTGCAAAAGGGCGAAATATAGTATGGCAGTATTAATAGCTGGTATTAATAGTGATATTTTATCACGGGAAACGGGTGAACAGTTGGGATCTGGGAGGATGAAATGATTCACTCGTATGGAAAATTTGATTTGTATAATAAAATGATACTTTTGTGAAAATTGAATTTGTATAATAGAATGACAGCTTAAATTTCAGGGTTCGATTGCATATTTTCTTGGAACCGGAACACATAGCTGCAGTGAGGGCACTGCTGTATCATAGGAGGCAGTTTTTTATTAGTAACGTAGAATTTTTTGGGGATTTGATAGCTTAGGGAGAAGCGTAATTGGTGATAATGATGGACGGGGAAACCGGTTAGTGTAGGTTAATTGGGAAAGTAAATATGAACGGGATGCGGATTTTCTATGGGTAAATGGGAATATTTAGGGAAGAATAGGTATAGGAATAGGTCCACAATAGGATACGTAGATGCGGTAGGAGTTGATACACTCAACCAAAGGAGTTGGTAGTAACTACTGGGAATTTTGATGTTATTACAGATAATTTGACTACTATTGGGCCCGTTTATCTAAATACTGTCAGCTGGACAATGAGGATTGTTTTTGGGAGACTTACCGGTGTTTTTATTTCATGAATGAATGGATATAGAGGGAGAACCAGTGGACACCTTTGGAATGGTGTTTTCAATTGAATTTAATGTCACATATCATGGGTTGTTTTTAGGGAAATGGTATTATAGTTGCTAATAGGGTATCCCGGAACAGTGATGTGTAGGCAGTAGTGTAGTGAAGATTCATATGAAAGATGAGGGAACGGTTTGATTGCGGCAGGCGGTTGGTACACACAGGGAAATACATAACTGCTGATCACTATTTTTTCGAATATGTCATAGGTGAAATAACCCTCGCTATAGCGTAATAGATGTGAAGTAGTGGAGGACGACTATGGTGGATGTGATCATTGGGATCGACTATAGCTGTGTTTTCCACTTAACTATATCAGTTATGTCTTTGGGGAACTCGGAGAGCGTGAAGACGCATTTAAGGGAAACTGACACATTACTTTGGGTGTGAACGTTAACTTTTGACACGGATAATTATCAACGTTGAAAAATCAACGTTTATACATTGTCTCATCGAACGTAACTTATTCGCGTTACTTCCTGGAATGTTTTGCTGACGTACGTTCGATTGTAACGGGAAGATTGTGGGCATAACCTGTTTGGGGAAAAAAATTTTTTATACTACAATCGGTTTAACGTAGATTTGCTTTGAATATTTAACGTTGATAGGCATGGGACAATTGTGGGAATTGTGGAGATTTGTAATATAGTAAATATTTTACTAATTACAATTTGGAAATGGTTGGAGAGAACCATCCCTATGAACAATTTCACTGGAATTCAAGTTGAAGTAAAGTTTAGTTCCAGCCCTGTTTTCAAGTTTCATGGCTTGAATACGGCTTTCATTGCATTTTGTTTCAATAGCATACTCCAGCAAAAGGGAAACAAAGATTCAGGTTTGGAATATTTTTGTTAAATAAACAAGTGCTAGAATTTGAAATATACTTTAATTCAAGCAGAATTTAAAATACTTGAATTTTTGGAACCTGTCTGCTTATTGGGATGGACCTCACTTTTATTATCTTGATTACTTAAGGATAGGACCAAGTCTTTTTCATTTGGACACTTTTTATTGATATGGACACGTAAAATTTCCTTAATACAACATGGGTACGAAATTGTTTTGAAGGGATGTGGAAAAGCCAATTGATCGCGGAAATATTGATTCCGGTCAATTTTTAGGTTTTCTTAAGTTTTGTGTTACCAATTCTTAAAATTTTACTCGTATCTGGGATAAGGATTTATTAAGTTCCTGAGGGATAAGGCAACATATTATTTTCTCGAGCACGTGGGATAATACTTAATGCTTACCATACATATGAAATTTTTCTTGTGATATTTGCGAGTTTGGGATTAAATTTGAATACTTTACTCTTTGACAGAACGGATTTATAGAAAGCATTTCAAGATATATTTGCCGGATTAGGATAATAGGAAATGCTATTACAGGTTAGCTCAACAATTTTTTTATAATGGGACCCATAGTTGTAGATAATTGGAATAGTTGTTTTTAGAATAATACTAAATCAACTACACTCGGGGAAATAAGTTGGTGAGAAAATTGGTAAGAACACCTTGTATATCAAGTGTACTAGGTTTCAGCGATTTTTTACTAAAATTCCGTTTTCAGCAAGAATCTTAGTTATATTTTTTAGCACTAAACTAATTTTGAATTGATGTTTTACTAATTTATTTTGCTACGAAAATTGTGCTGATAACCGCATTCATAGCGTGGACGACAACCGGATAGATAAGATGTAGATCTCGCAGCTTGTCTGGAAACGGAAATGACGGGAAAGGGAAGACAACTCTACACATATTCTATATTTGAATTTTCAGCGGATTAATTAACTAAGGTAGAATATCTCTACGAGTTTTTTTGAGTTTTTACAGTCTACTAATACTCAGCAAAAGGTTTGATGATTTTTGGCAAGGATTTTTCATTTGCAGTCAACTAATCAACTTTCAGCAAACCTTTTGATAAATTACCAGCTTTTTTGCAAGCACGCTCCTGACTGAAAATTTTCTGACACAGCAACATTTTTCGCAGACTTTACTGACTTTTTTGAGTGTACGGATGTTATTCACTATGTTACCAGGGAATTTTATGGGTGTATTATTGGATGGTTAAAGGATGAGAGGCAACATAGGATTAGGGACATGTATTGTGTTATTTGTAATTTTTATCAAATCAAATTTTTTATATCGGTTTGTGAAAATTACGTATGAATTTGCGGCAATTGTCGGTTGACCAAGAGAGGGGAGGTTGTCATGATGGGTCGATTTGGAATAGGAAACCATCGGTTTTTACTTGGCAGCATTTACCGAGGAGTTATCCAATGAATTTTTTTTAGGTGTAGGATCCTCTGTGGGGTCGGTGATTGGGTTTATTAGGAGATGAGGGTTAGTTGGAGTGAGTTTTGTAGTTATTAAGTGAATGTTTCAATGGTTTGTATAGTGAAAATAGCTGCCGCTGCCCACTGGGAAAATTTGAGTATCTGCGGGAGCTTGGGTAGTGATCACATATTTTTGTTTTATGTCATTGAGTAGTCAGAAATTTTTTGTTTTATTTGTTCTAATTGATTTTATTTATTCAACTTAATTTTCTATGGACAATGGAGAAATTGAACATTATTGGTACGGAACATTATTTATCGGTTGATTGAAGTTACAAAGTGGTCATCGAGCGCCGACATCTTGATGGTAAAAGTAGGATTGGATATTAAATCTAAATTACGGCAAGCAGATTGAATGTTGAAATTTGTGAACATCAGCGATATATATAGGGGTATGGAGGAGTCCTGGATGATAGAAGACATACAAGTGCGGAGGACATACTGCGGCAAGGATATGATCGGGGTAGGAATCATTACCGGATGAAGGGAGATGTGTGCGACATGAAATTTGATTTCTACAGGTAGGGCGAGGGATGTGTGACATGGAAACTTATTTCTGTAAATGGTGGCAACGGAAAGGTAAGGGATGATGTTTTGGGAAAATTGGATGGATGGTTCCCGGTTACGGATGGGAAACTGATTTGAACTTTCAGGGTTCAGGTCTTGGTTTGTACTTGGCGTACGCTGGGGGTCAGTAACACCCTCTGGGAAGTGTATTGGGTGCAAGTCTGAGGGCTGCTATTGGAAACGGGATATCGGGTCCATATGTGATTAGGGAAAGGGTACATTATTTCCTGTCACTCAATGGTGCACTTGAGGTGATTATTTTTGATGACATTGGCCAGGGGATGGGAGATTCGAGTTTGGTTTGGTAACACTCTGACGGTCTTGCGCCATTTGATAATGGGATTTATACCCCGTTTTGGGCACTTAAGGTGGACAGGAATTTGTATTATTGCCTAATCCGATATGGTCGGAATAGGTTTCAGGGAGGGTTTTGAGGGAATTTATGCATGGATATTCGAAGGTTGAATTATTCCTCTTAATTTTGGGAATATGAGAATTACATATGTGGAGTTGGATGTAGGAGGTGGAACTTCAATATTGTTGTTGGATTCATTATCGAGAGTTTTTAGTGAACTTGGATATGTTTTTTGGGTTGTGGGAGATTATGTTCGGTTTAGAATGATTATTTATTTTTTGTCCAAATATGTGGTTACATATATCCTTACTGGTGTTGAGATGATATTGGTCAGAAAAGGGAATTCAGGGGGAATTTACGGAGAATCTGGGATATCACTTTACAGTTGGGGAAAGATGGGAATGGGTCATTATTATTATAGGGGGGCTCGTTGGGGGAAAGGGATTTGAGGGTTCATGGATAAGGGTGAATATGAAAGGGATTCGGGAACATAATTTATGTTTCATTAGGAGTTCCAAGGAACTAATAGGTAAATCCTGCTGATGAGTCCCTTTGGCAGGGGACGAAAGCGCTTCAGGAATTGCCCAAGTGCCTACACGGCTATATTATTGCACGGGTGCTGGCGTTTTTTCGAATTTTTTTCGATTTTAATTTTCTGTTGTTGAGATGTGTGTGGTTTCTTTGTTCAATTTGTTAGCAGGGTGTTGCAATGGATGGAGGAACCGGTGAATTTGACATTTTAGGGCTCCTTTTCCCCTGTTTTGTCTTTCCGCAGGATTACCGGACTGACGGACCGGTAGGGTAGTTAGATCTTCGATGACCCAAGTAGGGAACTGGCCATCCAAAGAATCGTCTCTGGGCCCCTTAGGTGTACGTAGGGGTCTGCAATCACACATTCAGTGAGTTATCTGCATGATTTTAATGAATTATCCGCATAATGTTAATAAATTATTGCGTGAAGGAAATTCATTGAAATTTTATCCAGAAAGCTCTCTCTATGCAGCTTTTTTCCCTATTGGATTGAATATCGAAAAATGGATTCTTTAAAATTTCTGAAAAAATATATGCGGTGTGTTCGATTAGTCGAAATTCTTACTACTTTTACTACAATTGGAAAGTTTTGTTTACTTTTTATATTGAAATTTTGCAGCTGTAGTAAAAGTAGTAACTTGTATAGGGTTCTTCAACAGGGACGCTACAAAAGTAGAAAGACAGGGACAGCAAACGACGCCATATTTCTTGCCGCTCTTTTGACATTTCTCTTCAGTAAGGTTTGCCATTTCATGACGGAAAGATATACGAGCCAAACAACGAGTCGAAATTATTAAAATTTACTACCGAAATTCGGAGTCAGTGGCCTCAACGTTAAGAGCGCTACGTCCAATTTATGGTCGTCATAATGAATGGCTTTGTCAATAAACAAAATATGCGTTATTGGTCAGACAGCAAACCACACGTACTCCATGAGTCATCATTGCATCCCGAAAAATTACGGTTTGGTGCGGTTTATGGGCCGGCGGCGTTATTGGGCCGTACTTCTTCCGTGATAATCAAGACCGGCACGTTACTGTGAATGGGAGGACATGTGGTTCCAACAGGACGGCGCCACAAGCCACACAGCAAATGTCACAATCAATTTATTGCAAACCAAGTTTGGAGAACGTGTTATCTCACGAAATGGTCCAGTCGATTGGCCGGCTCGGTCGTGCGATTTGACGCCGTTGGACTATTTTCTGTGAGGCTACGTCAAATCTATGGTCTATGCCAACAAGCCAGCGACGATTGATGAACTTCGTACGAATATCGGCCGATTTATGCTTGAAAACCGTCGAAAATTGGGTTCAGCGTCTGGACTTCTGCAAGCGTGCCCGTGGTGGCCATGCAAAAGAGATACATAATGGCATCGAACGTACTTTCACAGGAATAAAGTATTTCATTGATATCCAAAACCGTTTCTGTTTTATTTAAAAAAAACTTTTGTAGCGCTCTTATTGAAAAACCCTTTAGTAAGTAAACGAACACGCTTATGTTGTTTCTCATTACTTTATTTTTGCCTTTACGAAATCTTATACTGGCACTCTTATTGGGTCTTTTTTCATACAAATGCTGAAAAATCGAACTGTTTTTTTTTTATTTAATACTATACTATAACTCAGGAAACAAAAGGAGTAACAAACTCTTGTTTGACACTGTCATTGATAAAAACTAGGAACTAATACAAAAATATTAAAAGGCTACGATAAAGCATCTCGAACCGCGTATTAAGATAAAATGGCTTTAGACCTTTGATAACGATAAATGGTTAAAGTTCATTTCAAAATAGTAACTATTCACGTGGCTCAATCATGGCTTCAATTATAAAAGGATAGAAACAATTAATTAATTGTAGAAAAATTCTCAAAAATTTAAATTTTTTTTATAAATCAGAAATAATCAAATTAAAGAATGAGTTCCAGACCAACTTCAGGCACGCTTTCAGAAGCTTTAAAGTGATATATCAACCAGTCACATAGCTAAAATAATACAAAAGTTAGACCCAAATATGTACGGAAAGTTTATAGCAAATTTGATAATTTTCCCCAAATTGAACACCAATTTTAGCTATACAAAGTATTCCAAGTTATAGCAAGTTTCATACAATTCAAATAGAGTGCGGAAATTTCAATTGTTGATTTCATATGTTATTTAATATAAACTTTTTTAGGCATTACTAACCCATCCTTGTTGGATATCAAATACGTATCAAATACTAAAGTTTTTGATGAAAAATATAACTTAGAATTTTCCGTTGGACTTTTTTATACCTAAGGCGTCGCTCATAAAATCGTTAACCTTGCGCTGCGGAGTCCAAAAACGTCCAACAAGTAGTTACCACGTTCCTGTCCAAAGTCCTAAAAATGCCTTGTCGATAAGTTGGCCCATACTCCAAGGAAAACATATTATAGATTACAGGTTTCTAGCCGAAGGGTTCGGTTAGGCCATCAAGGTGGAGAATTATTCCGTTTTTACCCCTCCCGGTAGGAATTTCCAAAAATTCCGTCTTACAGGACGTCTGCATTGGAGGAGGAACCTACTACATACATAATTTTAGGTCTCTATATCTAGCAGTTTGGCCAGGCCGTCAAGAGGGAAGTTTTTTCCCTTTTTACCCCTCCCGGTACGAATTTCCAAAAATACCGTCTTAGGAGACGTCTACGTTGGAGAAGGAATCCAAATCCCTCGTTCCAGCAGTTTGGCCAGGCCATTAAGGGGGAGACTTTTCCTGTTTTTGACCCTACCTGTGGAAATTTCCAAAAATCTCATCTTAGCGGATGTCTACAATAGAGGAGGAACTTTAATACCAAATTTCAACTTCCTACCTCCAGCGGTTTGGGCCTTTAAGCGGCACTTTTCGCTTCATTAATCCCCATTTTTGCAATGTTCCAAAAAGCACCTTCCCGATAAGTGAGCCCATACTCCAAGGAACATATGTTTTACATTTCAGGTGTCTAGCCAACTTTTACTATTTGTGCCCCTCTCGGTAGGAATTTCCGAAAATCCATCGACAGGGAATTTCAGATTCCTAGTTTGAACAGGCTGTCAAGGGGGACACTTTTACTTTTTTTGTCCCTCCCGGTTGGAATTAGGCTGGAAGAGAACCTAAGTGCCAAATTTCAGCTTCCTAGTTCCAGCAGTTTGGACAGGTCGTTAAGGGGCGACTTTCCCTTTTTGAGCCCCCATTTTATAACGACCCTGTCTAAAATTCAAAAAAGTATCTTTAGCCCTTACTCCAGGGACCCACATTTTAAATTTCAGGTTTCTAGCCGAAGGGGTTTTTACAGGCCACCAAGGGGAAGCTTTTCTTCTTTTTGACCCTCCCTTTAGGAATTTACAAAAATTCCATCTACGCGGCTATCTGCGATGGATGAGGAACATTCATACCAAATTTCAACTTCATTACCTCAGCAGTTTGGGCAGGCCGTTATTGGGGACATTTTTCCCTTTCAACCACCATTTTTACTATGTTCCTGTTCCAAAATAGAAAAATTACGTTGCCGGTGAGTTAGTCCTACTCCAATTTAAAATTTTAGGTTGGCCAAAAGGGATTGGGCAGGCCGTCAAGGAGGAGACTTTTCCCTTATTTCCCCTCCCGATAGGAATTTCAAAAATTCCGTCTAAGCGGAAGCCTACACAGAAGAAGGAACTTACATACCGAATTCCCTTTTGGGATATCCTGTAGGGAATTCCAAAAATACAAACTTAGTCGATGTCTACTACAGTGGAGGAACCTTTATACCAAATTTCAACTTCTTACCTCCAGTGGTTTGGGCAGGCACTTTTGCAATTTGTGAGACTGTTTATGGAGAGACTTTTCCCCTTTTTGCCCGTTCCGGTAGGAATTTCCAAAAATCCCGTCTTAGCACACGTCTATGCCGAATATCAATAAACCTAGTTTTAGTGGAGTACTTTTTTTATAAAAGGTACTTTTTTTGAAAAACGGTACCTTTTTGGAAAACGGTACTTTTTTTGAAAAAGGTACTTTTTTTGAAAAAGGTACTTTTTTTATACCCTTCTGGCCTCTCCCGATAAGAATTTCCAAAAATGCTGTCTCAACGGACGTCTACACCGGTCGAGGAACCTACATACCAAATTTCGACTTCATAGCTCCAGCAGTGTGAGCAGGCCGTCAAGGGGGAGACTTTTTCCCCTTTTTGCCCCTCCCTGTGAAAATTTCCAAAAATCCCGTCTTGGTGGATATCTACGAAAGTGGAGGAACCTTTATACTAAATTTAAACTTCCTACCTCCAGCGGTTTGGACAGACCGTCAAGGGGGGCTTTTTTCCCCTTTTTAACCCCCATTTTTACAACGTCCCTTTCCAAAATTTTAGAAAGTACTTTCCAGAAAAGTTAGCCCCTACTCCAAGGAACACATATCTTAAATTTCAGCTTTCTAGCCAAAGGGGTTTTGGCAGGCCGTCAAGGGGGAGACTTTCCCCCTTTTTGCCCGTTCCGGTAGGAATTTCCAAAAATCTCGTCTTAGCGGACGTCTACGCCGAAAGAGGAACCTACATACTAAATTTCAACTTCCTAGCTTCAGCGGTTTGGGCTGGGCGATGTTGAGTCAGTCAGTCACGTTATTCTTTTATATATAGACTAGCGGGCAAGCCCGCTAGATTTAGCGGCGTGCCTTAGGCCTAGTTTTTGGGATGTCAGTTAAACCGAAAACGAATTTTGTCGTATCGGGCAAGCCCGCTACGTTGTTAGCGTACCTTAAAGTTTAAAATGCAATTTATTTTGGATAGGAATTTAATATTTTTATGAAAATAAAATACAATGTTTTTTATTAATGTAAAAATCTTCAAAATAAAAGCCCCCTTCGATGAGAATGCTTATTAGGAGCTTATATAAAAAATAAATAATTGCAAAAATTATTATGCAGAGGAAGCTAAGGTTAAAACAAATTTTCTACTTTTTAAGTAAAAATTAAATCAAATAGACACACTTAATAATTAACAATAAATAACGATGACGATGTGCGGGCTGTGGTGTAATGGTTAGTGCGTGGAACTATTACACATGTAGTTGTGGGTTCGATCCCCAGCGACTGCAACATCAGTTTGGAAAAATAATGTGTACGATTTTTCTATCCCTAATACAGTGTCCTCCTTCACTATTCCCATAGCACTTAACCCCACCGAAGTAAAATAATATAATAGGGCTATGAAATAAACAGCCTCAACTAAAGTTTGCCAACTCACCATCTAATGGCGCGCAACAACTGTTCTAAAATTCAACATTTCGCGCAATTACAGTGTTGCCATATTTGAAGCCTTTCATATTTTACCACACCCTATCTCTTCTTTATTTCCTTTCCAAATAAAGTAACACGTTAATTAATAGGAAGAATTTAATGAGTGTTGCTTCTCTAAAAAAAATAAAAAATTCGAATATGAAGTTTAAATTGCTCAACAGATATTGCGACATTGTTGAAATAAATTAGATGTTTTTTTCTTAAAAGATTTCCAGGTTTAACTTTCAGTATTCAAATTTTTACATTGCATATTTTTGCTTTATTCAAAAAACATATATTCCTATAAATTCTACTCTCGAATAATATATAAGGGCCAGTTTATAGTATGAACTAAGAACAATTTTTGTCGTAAATATTTCTTATGTTAGAAATTTTTTTTGAAAATAAAATCTTAAAAAAAATTAGTTCTTAGCTGACTACAAAACTGGCCCAAAGTTGTTAAATTGAATCAATTCTTAAAGAGAAATTAACAAAAAAATAAGATAAATAATTTTTTTTGAAATTTGTACTAACTTCAACAATATATTCGTTGTGAACCCGGCCACCGTTCTATTTAAAATTTGTGTAGGTTTTAATTTTAAAACTCATTTAAAAAACTACCTTTAATGCCGATTGGCGGATTTGAAATTCTATATTTTTGATCCAATATTACGAAAGTTTTTTTGTTTTAATTTCAATGCCGATTAGCGGTTTTTAAAATTTAATATGGCGTTGGCAAAAAATTCAAAGCATCTAAAAACCCCTTTCTTTAAATTTGGCGTAGGTTAAAATTATCGGTTTTAGTTTTAAAAATGTTTACTTTTTAATGCGGATATGATTTTTGATTCGGATTCTTATTTGCCAACTCCAAAGCCACGTAATTGAAAAATTTTGAGAGAATCCGATTACTTTTGCAAAATGATCCGCCATATCGAATTTCAAAAACCGCCACCCGGCACTAAAAACTAATTAATTTTAAATGCTGTTTTTTTTTAAGATTGAAACCCATAGTTTAAATGTAAACTAATTTTGGAAAGAAGTTTGACCCAGTTGACAAAAGATACCGCGTCTATATTTCTGGATAATTTTTCTGTGTATAAAAATTAAAATAATTAATTTTGAAGGTTTATTATTAAAAAAGTTCATAGCATGTAAGAAGTTTGCGCTATAGCCGACAAAAAACCTAACTAAATAATTTTCCAAGTAAAAATTGTGAATCTAATATTTTTCTATATCTTCATGAAATCCTCTTCAAAATCCAAAAGCGTTTCTCGAGAAAAGAGTGGATATAATTTATATTTAGTTTGGGGTTTTTTATAAAAAGAATCTCACCTTCAGAAGGACCTTTTGAAATTCGGATAAACTTGGAAACTCACAATTTAACATGTAATTACATTAAATTTTGGATATTTAGAAATAAAGAATACAAAAAGGCATAAATTTGATGTATATACTATGGTACTTTTTATGACTTTATAATTAGTATTTAAAGGGGATTAAAATGGGTGCAATAATAAGTTTTGTATCTTCTTAGCAAATTAAACTCTTATTCGCTATTTAACATGACGTAAACACGTAAACACAGCAGGTGTAAAACTTAGTACTTTTGGTATCTCCTAAGCATATGTAACTATATAAAAGCATGAAATTTGGCTCGCTTAAAAAATACTTGGTCCTAAAAGACTTTTATGTTCCGATTCTAAGTCTATATTGAATTTTTTTTTACGTTTCAGTTTTAAGCAATTCCTGGTTTACTGGGTGTTTTTATAAAAAGAATCAGACGAATTAGTTAACAAATTTGAGTGAAAAATACTAATTTAAAAACGTTTTTCTTTCAAAATTATTGCACAAAATTGTTACGACTCCATGTAGAACAAATGCGGCTAAAAAAAATTTAAAGATAAATCTGTTTAAGTTTGTGTTTTTTACACAAATGTTTTAACGAATCCGTCTGATTCTTTTTATAAAAACAGGCAGTTACTGGGTGTTTTTATAAAAAGAATTCGTTAACAAATTTGTGTTAAAAACACTAATTTAAAAACGTTTTTCTTTCAAAAATATTGCACAAATTTGTTAGGACTTCTATGTAGAACAAATGCGGCTAAAAAATTTTAAAGATACATCTTTTCAAGTTTGTGTTTTTCACACAAATGTTTTAACGAATTCGTCTGATTCTTTTAAAAAAAACAGGCAGTTAATCTTTGTAAAAATTATATTTACAATCATGAATTGTTATGAATTGATATATAATATTGTTACGTTTTTACTTTTTAAAAACGTTGGTTTATTTCCCTTAAATAAACCGGATTCTTTCCTATTGCAATCAAAATAACCAGTTCCACGCTGACACCAATTATTACGTTTTACCTTACAAAACGTTCGTTTATCTCCCTTAGATAAACCGTCCAGGTGCTGTCACAGCGATAATAACAACCAATTAGCCAATAACCAAAACACGAATACACTTAAGTTTGAAACAGCTTAGACACTCGTATTTATTTACACACTATTACTTATTTACAAACTCTCTCTATTATGACCATTACTAGAGCGCTACTAACTTTAACACGATTTAACTCGCGGTCTTAACAGCACAACTGTTAATTATAAACTTCTCTTCTTACTAATGTTAACGCGCGCCTTATATAGTAACAGCCATACTTCTACAACACACTGGATAATTCTAGCATGCTATACTTAACTCTACATACGCTTACAGACTATATACACAACCATCTATACATTATTACTCTACATTAGGCTTAACACTATACACAAACACAAACTGTTATAATAAACACTTATCATTAACCAACTATACAATATAACTCTACATTAGACTTAACGCTATACAAACACACAAACACTTATAATAAGTCTACATCACGCTTAGAGACTATACAGACACACAAACATTTATCATTAACCAACTATACAATATAACTCTACATTAGACTTAACGCTATACAAACACACAAACACTTATAATAAGTCTACATCACGCTTAGAGACTATACAGCCACACAAACATTTATCATTAACCAACTATACAAGATAACTCTACATTAGGCTTGACATTATACATACACACAAACACTTATTATTAACCAACTATACAATTCTAATGCGTAATTAATCATAGCATATTCTTAGGTGTATAATTAAATGTAGTACTATGTTGCCAGATTGATGTATTTTGTGCATCCCGTCTCTTGGGCTATTTTCTTATAGAAAAGTCCAGAGTTTTCTATACTAGGCCAAGCCATTTTCGTAACAATATTAACATTTAAAAACAGATATGGAAGGAGGAGATGGAAATTTGTTAGAAACAAAAATTTTATATATAAAAGACCCTTCTCCAATGGTACTTATACCAATATTTTACCGATCTGCCCATATTGAAAATAACCTGTATCTTAAGTTTCAAATCTTTAGCTCAAAAAGTTTTGCAGTTAATTAAGAAGGACACTTAACGCCTACTTCAAATAAAAATATTGAAAAGTATATTTTCAGTGAATTACCCCACATCGCAAAGTACATACATTTGGATTTCTAGCCGATGGGTTTTTGTGCAGGTCGTAAAAGTCAGGTCTAAGCCTCTCCGTTAAAATGTCAAAAAAAAATCCCGTCTATAGATATCTATGTCGGAGAAGAAACGTACTTGAAAAATTTCAGGTTAAAAGCTCCAGTGTTTGGTGTGTGCGATGCTAACCCTCTAACCGGCAAGCCCGCTTCCAGCCGGGGTATATAGGATAGAAAGAGAATTAATTAAAACTTTGTAAATTTTAAAAAAATATTCTGAAACTAACACCATTTTCAAAAATGTTAAAAACACATTTAAGTTACCTTAAAACCATTGATAATACACACAAAATAAGACTACAGCTTTAGCTTTTAAAAAAAGTCATTACTTTGGTCCAAGCACATACAGGATTCTATCAGGATACCTTTAAGGAACATCGTCTTAACTTGAAAACGAATTTTTATGAAATTTGACAAATAGAATGATCTAATGATCTTAGTATTAGTACCAATATTTATTAAAATTAAGACCCGTTAGTTTCCGAAAAACGAAAATCGTTATATCTTCTTAATGAAAGGAAATTTAATTTTTGGATTTTATTTATACCTTGGTGAAAAAGCATAGGCTGGTTAGAGGGTAAAATAAATAAGTCATTCACTCTTATATGTAATTATAAACAGAATAGTATTAAAAAAGTTAATATTAGGAATGTTCCAACGCTTCCATGGATATGGTATTGTTCATAAAATTTAAGTTCAAAAAACTTTCAAAAAAAAGGTACTTTTTCGATTAAGTACTTTTGGGAAGAAAAGTACTTGTTTTATTTTTATTAAAAAGGTACTTTTTCGAAAAGAAGAATTTTTTGAAAACGGTATTTTTTTCAGTTTCTTTTTTTTAGAAAATGTACTTTTCGGATAAAAGATGCTTGTTTGAGTTATACTTTTTGAAAAAGATCCTTTGTTTTGGAAAAAGGCACTTTTTTGAAAAAGTATTTTTTGGAAAAAGTACTCTTTTGGATATAATACTTTCTTGAACAAAGGTAGTTTTTTGTGTGAAAAGGTTGTTTTTTGGAAAAAGGAGGACTTTTTCCTCTTTTTGGCCCTCCCATTCAAAAATACAAAAAAAATGCATGCCAATATATATATATTTTTTTTTGAAAGGGTAATTTTGTTAGAAAAAGTGCTCATTTTTTGCAAAATGTAGAGCCCCTCCCCTGTTGCAAAAATCGCGTCTAGTGGAGGTCTCCTGCGGAGAAGGAATATACATGCCAAAATTCTGTTTTTTTTTTGGAAAAAAGTCCTTTTTTTGAAACAGTCTTTTCCTAAAAATGTTCTTTGTTTCTGGAAAAGTATTTTTTTTAGAAAACAGTACTGCTTAAAAAAGCGATATTTTTGTAAGTTTTTTTTTTTTTGGAAAAAGTTACTTTCATGGAAAAAGTATTATCTTTTGGGAAAAAGGTCTTTTTTGGGAAAAAGTAACTTTTTTAGAAAAAGGTATTTTTTTTTTTTTTGAAAAAACATACTTTTTTGGGAAAAAGGTACTTTTTTCGAAAAAGGTACTTGTTTTGGAAAATAAGTCTTTTTTTTAGAAAAAGGTACTTTTTTTTGGAAATAGGTACTTTTTTTTGGAAATAGGTACTTTTTTGGAAAAACGTACTTTTTTTTTGGGAAAATGTACTTTTTTTTGGAAAAGGTACTTTTTTGGAAAATGGTACTTTTTTTGGAAAAAGGTACTTTTTTCGGAAATAGGTAATTTTTTTTTGAAAAGGGAACTTTTTTTAAAAAAAGTACTTTTTTTTGAAAAAGGTATTTTTTTTTTTGAAATAAGTACTTTTTTTTTTGAAAAAATAAATTTTTTTTCTGGAAAAAAATACCACTTTTCTTGCAAGAAGGAGGAAGTTTTCCACTTTCTGGTCACTCCGTTGGAATATCCAAAAATCCCGTCTTAGTGGGAGTTAACGTTGTAGGAGGAACATTTATGCCAAATTTCCAGTTCCTAGGTCCAGTGGTCTAGGCTGGGCGTTGATCGTCAGTCAGTCAGTCAGTCACTCACGCCACTCTTTTATATATATAGAAGAAAGATGATTTTTTTATTTTTGAGAAAAAAAATATGTGAGTAAAATTGTATGTTCTTTTTTTTTGAACTACCCAGCAAAACCTTGGTAATATGTTGGTATTATAGAACACATTACCTGGTAATACCATACCCCTTACCATTGCATTATTTCATAACTAAAATGTAATGTCTTACGTATAATGTGCTGCATAACTACTGGGTAGTAATAGCAACTTATTACCAATGATATATTTAAACACCTCAAAGAAAAGAGTTACTTGTAATACACAACATGAGTTCTAAATAATAGCAGCGACTTATTACAGATGGGATATTTTAAAACCGTAAAATAAGGAGTTACTTTTAATGTGATACGTGATCACTTAATAGAAATAGCCACTTATTACCGATGGTGTATTCAAATACCTCAAAATAAGGAGTTATTTGTAATGCGATACATGAGTGTTATTTTCTATTTAAAATATTCGATACAAATAATTTATATGTTTTATACATATTGACTGAAATATCTTTTATGTTTTTTGTTAACTTTATATTAATCTGAGTAAATATTAATTAAATATGAATATGCTTCGTTTTAGCATTTATAAAAAACCAACACGATAACGTCTTATTTTAATTTTTTTTGTAAGAAGTAAGTATATATTTTTATACAGTAAGTATGCGCATAATTTTAATGTGTTATTTCAGACCTGTTTGTAACACATTTTTTGGCCTTACTTTAAGCTGTTATGTAAGTAGTATTGTGCTCAGTATCGGTTATGTAAGTGGTTACGTAACTCCTAACATGTAATATTAAAGTAACATGTTCTTATGTTGTTACCTAGCCCTCTTTTGGAAAGTACATACATACCTCCAATGACATGCCCTTGTTAAAATAATAGCTGTTGGAATAGCAAAGTATGAGGTTACATACCTTAATTTCTTCTTACAAACCTTATTACCAGGTAATAGAAAGTTTTGCTGGGTATAAGTGAATTTTTAAATTGTACAGTAACTTTTTTTCAAAATCCAGGTGAATTTTTTCAATTGTCCAGTTATTTGACTTTTGGTATCTGGCAACCCTAGTAGTTAACCTTGGTATGAAATGTCAGAATACAAACAAAAGGAATAACGAAAATAAATAACAAAAAAAAAATTTTTTTGTAACGGAAAAATTAGAGATTTTTTTGCGGTTTTTGTGCATTTCTGGTCATAACAAAATAACACACTTGACCACTTCGTTTTTCTAAAAGATCATCTGAAGTTCTATTGAATAGTAAAATTTATTTTCAGAATGTGATCTAAATATTTTGAAAAAAAAAACTATTTTTGAGAATTTTTTGTTTTCAACAATTTTTAATATTTGCATTGAAAAATACAAAAACAGTTTTTTCGGACTTTCTATATTTTCATATATTTAGTTAGAATATTGTTCTACCTCAAGTCCAAATTCTAATATATATATATATATATATATATATATATATATATATATATTTGTTCCTTTTACTCCTGCAAGGAGCATAGGGCATATGATATTGATATTGTCATATTAGATGTTATTTGTTGTTTCAAAAAAGGTTGATCATTTTCATAATAGACAATACAACAGTTGTTTCGTGGGCATCACCCTAACTCTTCAGTGGTCCACAATAAGAAAATGATAGCTTTAATACACAAACCGAGACATGACATAAGGTACAAAAATTCAAAGGGACGAGAAGTTTGTACTTTCGTATATGAACTGTCTGATTTGGTAAAACCAGCTATAAATCAATTCCTTTATGAAAGCAACAATTACATAAAAGTAATCTTTAGGTACTATTTATATATATTTTTGTGTGTTCGTTGTCAATAGCATTTGTAAAAACAACTAACTTTACCCCAAAATAAAATAAATATTTTGATTGAGACAGCCGTGATATGCTTTCGATTCAACAATTATTTTTAATTTTTGCATTAGAAAATCCAAAAATAGTTTTTTCGGACTTTCTATATTTTTATACATTTAGTTAGAATATTGTTCTACCTCAAGTGCAAATTCTAATATGATATTGTCATATTAGACTTTATTTGTTGTTTCAAAAAAGGAAACAACTGTTATATTGTCTATCATGAAAATTATCAACCTTTTTTGAAACAAAAAATAAAATCTAATATGACAAAATCATATTAGAATTTGGACTTGAGGTAGAACAATATTCTAACTAAATATATGAAAATATAGAAAGTCCGAAAAAACTATTTTTGTATTTTTTAATGCAAAAATTAAAAATAATTGTTAAATTTACTTTTAATCTTTTTGATAACATACCTCAACAACCCTTCAGCAGTTTGAGGTTTGAAAGATAATTCATATAGCCTATGATACCCTAATTCTAAATCCTGAAACGTAAGTTACCCAAAATTACCCAAAATTTATGGAATAAAATAGTTTTTGCGGCTTATATTAGGTCTGTTCGACGTCGTTACCGCGGGTACCCGCGGGAAACCAATTTACCCGAACAACAACAATTTACACACAATTTTGACAATAGAAACGCTTCCTGATAAAATTGGGCAACCGCGGTAACGTACGTGAAACAGAGTTATTGTTAACGGAAGATAAATTTAAGCTGGTCGGCATCGATTATTTTTCTTGGGAGAAAGTGACATTTTGTATTTATTGTGATTGTGTCTTTGTTATAAAATTAAAAAAATTTCATTTTTATAAATTAAATTACAATTTGAGGCCTTTAAAGTTCGAGTGAAATTTTTACACGTGAAAAACAACTCACGGTGCTTACCGGTGCACAAATTAAAAAAAATGTTTGCCTATGTATTTTAGAGAACAAAGTTCATTCGTCACAAAAATTCTTAAGCTATTTGGATGCGTTTTGTAAAGTATTGCAAAATAGGTAAAAAAAAAACTATTTTTTAATCACGATTCTCTCAAAACTGAGAGGTAAAGGATGAATTTGGCAGATTTGGAGTCAGCAAGTCAAATACTAAAAACATATATCAAGCTTTAAAGAGCAGCGACTTTTCATTATCTTAATATTGGTCACCATCGAATTTTGGTTTTAATTACTGAAGACAAATTCTGTCAGCTTGAACCCACAAAAATATAAATATTTCCTATTTTCTTACATGATTTCAATTCCCGTAAGCTTCCGTAGAAACCTAAATCGTACATAACAAAAATTTGTACACGATTTCAAGTACTGAAACACTTTTTGTAAGTTTGGGTAAAGTGCGGAAATGCACATCGAAAATATAGGTATCATAAACGACCCTTATGTCAAAGTGCACTGGATCAAAGCTGCGTTTTAAATTTTTTGTTTTAATAATCATCATTACAAGATAATTTTGTTAAGATATCTTGCTTAAGAAATTTGTATGGCTAAATTTAAGGATCGGTTAGAAGAAATACTTGTTTAAAATTTAAATAAGTTATTTAAAAAATATATTCACCAGTGGTTAAGGCCTGTAAAGGTCTTAACCAGGGCTAAAATTGAGATAAGCCCAGCAAAAAAAGAGATGCCGAAGCAGTAGAAAAAGCACTACAAATGATGATCTAGATGTACTTCTTTTTTAACATAAACACTAATGATTTTAACATTGAGTTGTCATAAAAGAGGAGTACTCCCACTTCAAAATTTTTCCAGTACTTTTTGAACGAGTGCAAAGGAAGCTCTTTTTCACCAATTAAAAGTTAAAAAAAAGTTCTTCGCAAAAACAATTATATTTTTTTATTTTACAAAATTTTTTTTATTGCCGCCACCGGGAATCGAACTTGCGACCTCTCGATTGCTTGTCTAGCGCTCTACCGCTAAGCTATTCTTTGGTATGAAAGTTGACAGGCATAAAAATACCACTTTGTTAATGCGAGATATTGTTCCTTATTCTCTTCAATAAAAGTACTTATTAAACAAGTGTAAAAGGTGCACTCCAATTCAATATGGTTTTCAGTACTATCTTAGCAGGTGCATAAAACGCAATTTCTCACCATTTTTTATACATATGTATACATATTTTTAAAAATTAAAAAATATTGAATTTAAACAAATTAATTATAAATATTAAAAAAAAAAATTTTAAAAATAAACAAAAATATTGGTCCCGCCTGGAATCGATCCCGCGGCCATCTGTTTGGAAATGCCAAATGATACCAAAATCACTTTTTACGATCACTTTTAGATCAATTACTCTTTAGAAGCAATACTTAAGTGGTTTTTTGGAAGTTGTTCAGAAGTAAATAATTCTTAAAAAGCTGTAAAAATATACTAACGGATACTTTGGAAGCACTGAAAGAAGTGATTTTTGGAAGTTGTTCAGAATAACTTCTAAAAAAGCAGTAAAAATATACTAACGGATGCTTGTGAAGCAGAGAAAAAAGTAGTTTGTAAAGCATTACTTCCAGTTCTTTTTTTGCTGGGAGCTAACGTGCCTTAACCAAGTAAAAATCATAAAATATGGAGTTTCTTTAGAAAAAGTTTTAGAATATGAGAATTTTCATAGTAAACACTTAAATAAAACCAAATACTTAAGTGAAATTTTTTTACGAGATTTTACGATTTATTTTATGGTATTTCTGAGCATTACTTACGGTTGAAATGGTCATCATAAGACCATTAAATTTAAATAATTATTTAAGAAATTTACTTCAGAAGTTTTAATAGCACTTAAGTTAAAAAAAACTTTAGCTACCCAGGAAAATTTTCTGTTCCAAAGAATCGGTTGTAGAATAGCTACTTTTCATTCACAACCCCTTCTACTGTCGATTCTAATACCGATGCTTTTTGTTTGAAATTGTCCCAAAAGAAACCCCTTCTATAGCTCCAAAGTGGAACCGGTTGCTCTAGAATCAGTTCTGGATCTAGTTCTGGAATTGATTCTACGTCACCCACACCTTCCATATAGAAGCCCGGTTGCAGTGGAACCAGTTGTAGTATGGCTGTGGTTGGCTACCGATTGTAAAAAATTTTCCTGGGATGCCCAGGAAAATGGGTTGCTTTTGGGACAATTTCAAACAAAAAGAATCGGTGTTAGAATCGACAGTAGAAGGGGTTGTGAATGAAAAGTAGCTATTCTACAACCGATTCTTTGGAACAGAAATTTTCCTCGGTAGCTATTCTACAACCGATTCTTTTGAACAGAAAATTTTCCTGGGTGGTTAATGGTTTCATATTAGATTTAAAAAAAAGCTCATTATAAAAAAAATTTAAGAATTATGTCTAGAAAAAATGTAGAATCTGTCAGGTTTCGTGAACAAAACAAATTCCTGAATTCAAGAATCTACACAAAATTTCAAAATGAAAAATGTTTGTTTAATGTGAAATTCTAAAATGTGTTTAAAAATTAATGATGCTGTCTATTATAGGATTATTTCTCCCTCTTTTCACCCTCTTGAATATATCCTGTACTACAGGTGTAGGGTATAATAAATTCGGCTTTGAATTTAAAATATTCGTTTATAAAAAAATTTTAATTATTTTTTTAATTCCAAAACACTTTTTAATTTTTTGTTTTCTTCTTTTATTTTAGCTCAAAGTAATTTTACATGGTGGTGGCATTATTGAATGTTTAGATCAAGGCAACTTCCCGCATCCGCTATCGTGTCGCAAATTTATTTCCTGTGCCAAATTTGAAACTGGTGGTGTTGTTGGTTGGGAATATACTTGTCCTAAGGGTTTAAGTTATGATCCTGTGGGTGGCATGTGCAATTGGGCTGCTGGTTTGGGTTGTAAAGAGTAGAAAGGAATAAAACTAAGACAACAAAAATGCCTACTTACTGCCACAAGTTCTAATACTAACAATAACTTCTACCATATTTATCATTGTCTCAATGCAATTTGCAATAAAAATTAACGCAATATTTAAGTATATTTTTGTTTTCACAAAAAAAAAAAAAGCAATTAGCTTAGTTTAAGCAATTTATTTAAAAACGAGTAAAAAGGTTAAAGTCGGGCATGCCGACTATACAATACCCTACACCAGTTTGGTGTATTGTTTGGATCCGAAATTCGAATGGGTTAAAATGGGGCTTATGTCAAAATTTTCTATAATGTGAGTCAGCGCACCAAATTTCATTAAAATATTCTAATATTTGCGACCTCCAGTTTGTAACCAAGCCAATTTTGGGAGGACCCTTATATGGGCACTAGTTCTAAACATGGACGGATGTTCACCAAAATCAATAGGCTTCGTCCTTGGGTCTATGTACCAAATTTCATCAAAATATCTTAAAATTTGCGACCTGCAGCGTATAAACATTATAATTTTGGTAGGACCCTTATATGGGCACTAGGTCTAAACATAGACCGATGTTCACCAAAATCAATAGGCTGCGTTATTGGGCCAATATAGGTCTGTGTATCAAATTTCATCAAAATATCTTAATATTTGCGACCTGCAGCGTATAAACATTATAATTTGGGTAGGACCCTTATATGGGCACTAGGTCTAAACATGGACCGATGTTCACCAAAATCAATACGCTGCATTATTGGACCAATATAGGTCTGTGTACCAAATTTCATCAAAATATCTTAATATTTACGACCTGCAGCATATAAACAGTATAATTTTGGTAGGACCCTTATATGGGCACTAGGTCTAAACATGGACCGATGTTCACTAAAATCAACAGGCTGCATTATTGGGCCAATATAGGTCTGTGTACCAAATTTCATCAAAATATCTTAATATTTACGACCTGCAGCATATAAACAGTATAATTTTGGTAGGACCCTTATATGGGCACTAGGTCTAAACATGGACCGATGTTCACCAAAATCAATAGGCTGCGTTATTGGGCCAATATAGGTCTGTGTACCAAATTTCGTCAAAATATCTTAATATTTACGACCTGCAGCGTATAAACAGTATAATTTTGGTAGGACCCTTATATGGGCACTAGGTCTAAACATGGACCGATGTTCACCAAAATCAATAGGCTGCATTATTGGGCCAATATAGGTCTGTGTACCAAATTTCATCAAAATATCTTAATATTTACGACCTGCAGCATATAAACAGTATAATTTTGGTAGGACCCTTATATGGGCACTAGGTCTAAACATGGACCGATGTTCAAAAAAATCAAACTTGTTCGTCCTTGGGCCAACATAGGTCTGCGTACCAAATTTCATCAAAATATCTTAATAGGTGCGACCTGTAGAGTGCGCACAAGATTGCATGGACAGACAGACAGACAGACAGACAGACGGACGGACGGACGGACGGACGGACAGACGGACATCGTTAAATCGAAATAAAAAAAAATTCTGAACCGATCGGTATACTATAAGGTGGGTCTACGACCAATATTTTTTGGTGTTACAAACATCAGCACAAACTTATAATACCCTGACCACATAGTGGTGTAGGGTATAATAATGACTGATTCTGAACTTATGAAAAAAAAAGTTTTTTTAATTTTAAACTCGAAATTTAAAAAATTTTTATTTTCTATTTTTCATTTTGATATAATGTCTGTTTTTTATAATTTGTGATTAGCATATCTAATATTATTTTTATTTTATGATTTAATTGTTTTTATTTTTATATTTAAGTCTATTTATAAGCCTGTGTTAGTGTTTAAGTTAAGTTATGCATTTCTTTCCCATTCCAGCAAAAAAAAAAAATTTCAATGTTAGTATTTTTTTTTTGTTTAAATTTAGCCATCCAGATTTTCATATTTAAATATTAATTAAATATTTAATACATAATATTAAAATAAATTAATACTCATATAAAATAAACATAGACAATTGTGTTTTATCTCCGTAATCTCAATTAGAAAAAACTAATTACAAAAAAAAACTTTTTTTAAATGTGTGAAATTAGATTTTTTGGATTTTTAATTAGTGCTAAGAATATGAATTTTAATTTTAATCTTCCAATTCTGTAGGACATTTTTTAAAGTTTTTCAGTTTTTATATTAAAAATGGGGTTTGAATTTAAAATAACAATATGATTACAAAATATTATTTATATTTTAATATACATATATAAAGAAATTATAAAAATGTAAAAGAAAATGTTATTAAGTGTCGTGCATCTATATGTGTAAGCTTTATTTTGTCTCCTCTCGGTACATTTTGTGTAACGAGCAATATCCCCGCAAAAATGTGTCCTTGCGAATGTAAATAGCTCGATTACCCTCGATTTTTTTGCGCTATTGATATATATCGAGGAAAATAAACCTCTAAATAGTTCTATTTTTAATGATTTAAGCAAATTAGGGGTGTTTTTTCTGCTCCATCTCTAGCAGTTTTCTCTTCCGTGAGAATGTGCCTTTGAAGTAGGGAAAATACTTCATGAGCATTTCTGTATTCAATAAAGTGACCTTTGAGTTACCAATGACGCACCATGGTGCTTTAGGCGGTCAAAGCCAAAATTTGTGTTAAAACTTTTTTTTTAAAAGGTTCGTATTTTTTTATAAATAAATGTATTTTGGTTTGTTTAACACAATTTAAATGACCGCTTAATAAATAAGGACACATCATTGATATGTCAAGAGTGCTTTTGAGATAAATATTGTTCACTTTATTGAGAACGGAAATGCTCATGGAGTATTGTTTCTTTAGGACCAATAGCGATAAAAAGCAGTAAACAAATTTTAGTATAAAAAATAGTCGAGGGTGACCAGCCTGTTTGCATCCAAGAAGACAATTTTGCAACGATACCGAAAAATGCGTGGCGAGCGCAAAAATAACACTTTTGCATATTCGTACACGCAAAAAATAAAAAGTGTATAATTGCCAAAGTACTTCGGTAAAATATAACTTCAAAAGTTTTCTGTTAAGTTACAAAATTATTTAGTTAAAATATAATATTTTTAAGAAAAGTTACAAAATGAAAAAACTTAGGTAACTTAGTTTGAAGTGCGTGAAAACGAAAAAGGTCAAATACTAAAAATTCAGAAATCTACAGTATTTTTTTATTAACTTACATAAAATACTTTTGACGTTTTATTTTACCTAAGTACTTCGATAATTAAACACTTTTTATTTTTTCCGTGTATGCACCTTATGGGTGTTCTAATATATAAGGATTTAACGCTTGTATACCTGCAATTTCGGCTGCTCTGCAAACGTTAGCGTTATATTGAATTTCGGAACCAAATTCTCAAATTTAAAATCAGTACTAAATTTATAAGCACGTAATATTTTAGCTAATGTTATTTTTACATTAATTTGAGCGTATTTCCAACCTGAAATAAAAGAAATATATATATAAGAAAATTAGCTGTAATAGAATATATTTTAATAAAAGGTGCTTTTTTAAGAAAACGTACTTTTTAAGTAACAGATACTTTTTTTAATGAAAGTACTTTTTTAATTAAATGTACTTTTATAATAAGAGGTACCTACTTTTACATAAAATGTACTTCGTAATAAAAAGACCCTTTTTTTAATAAAAGGTATTTTTTTTAATAAAATTTACGTTTTTAGCAAAAAGGTAATTTAGTGAGGGCAGATAGTATTCAGCCTCTATTTCGATGTTTTTATTTTTTGTTTATTTAAATTAAAACCGTGCATATTAGTTTTTCAAAATTTTGTTCTTGCAAACAGGATTGATAGCTGTTTCGGAAGACGTTACTCCCCCTCATCAGTATCCGCGCAAGAATATAACCATACATACCTAAAGTTAGTTTGATTACTTAATTTTCAATTGAAAAATGTAATTTTTTAATAAAAATTAGTAGTACTTAGTACTTTCTTAATAAAAGCTTTTATGAAAAGCTAATTTTTTAGCAGGTACTTTTATAACAAAAGAACTTTTTTGATAAAATGTAAAGGGTCAAAAAAGTCCTTTTAATTGAAGAGTAAGGGTGTTAAAAATTTCCGAAAAAATATTTGTCATGAAGTTCTACTATAAGTCTCTGAAAACATCAAAGTTGAAAATTTAACTTCAATACCAGAAATTAGTCAAAACGTGAAATGTGTTTAAGGGTTAGTCTCGTACTTATTCACAATTGGCGCTAAAATGTCCAACAAATCTGGATTTTAGGGGGAAACCATGTCAATCTTCCATTTTAGGTATAGGATGTGTTCAGCGAACTTATGTAAAACACTACGTGGAACATTTTAATCCTCTATCTCTTCAACTTAAGGGTCTATTTTGTCCCTTTTTAAAAAGGGGCCTAAAAGTCCCTTTAATTGCAGAGTTAGAGGGTTAAAATGTTGCACAAACATTTTCCTCGTAGAGTTTTACGTAAGTTCGCTGAACACTTCCTATACCTAAAATAGAAGATCCACATGGTTTCTTATGCCGTTTCACAATAAACATTTGAAAAAGGGCGGAAATTTTAACCCCCCTTAAAATAAAATTCCGATGTGATTCCGATCAAAACACCGACACGTTTTTTTGTCGCCTGTACCAGAATCCATTGTCACAACACCGTAACTTTTTTTCGTGTTGTACTGGGTAATTAAGGTATTAACCAACTAGTACAATACTATTTCCAAAGACTCACTTCAGAACTGGTTCCGCGAGTGTCACATTAGCATTAGTTTTGCTCTCGATTTGTCAATGTTAAATTCTACAGTTATTTGTATGGATTGGTGGTACAACTCGTACTTATTGCCTGGTTCCAACCCAGCAAATCTCTGGTAATGGGTGCGATATACTCACGCAATACCTTGGAATGATAACTCGTTACCTTCTGCATTATTATTAAGTAAAAAGTAATAACTTACGGAACACTGATTACGCATTGTATGATTTATAAACGCAAAGTAATGATTCAAACATTTTTGAAAACCGCATTTGTGTTTTTTTGTTAGCATGGAGATAAGGTGTATAATTTTCGACATCATGAACGAAAATATGAAGCAAAAATTCGATAGCTCGGGGGGTAGAGTTCTCGGCTAACAACCAGGAACCCAGGTTCGAATCCCAGTGTGACCACTAGACCGTACTACCTTACAGGCAAAAAAAAGTGCGCAGTACACCTTCAAATATAAAGTATTTTTGCAAGGCAATTTCTAAAAAAAATTTTTTTTGTCGAACTTGGGGGTCGCCTTTTTTAATTTTTTGTTATGGCTTCGGCATTTACAGTCGGATTTTGAAGTGTGATATATCGATTTTTTGCCTCGAGGAAGAATGTGTACGAAAAAATTGTGATTTAAATATAAACTTTGAAAATCACAATAATTTCGCAAAAAAATCACAGTGAATGAAATCTGATGATTTTAGAAAAAAAAAAGAATTCAGTAATAGTATAGTAGATTTGTAGTACAGTAGAATATAATTTTTTTTTGTAATCTAAATTTAATTACAAAAGGCTCTAAAAGTGTAAATAATTTGTTTATGGAAAATGACATATAAACAAATTTTCGACTCTTTTCTTTCCAAATTGGCTTTGATATCTAAAATCGGATTTCGTCTTATATTTAAAAATTTTTTTCCGAAACTTTAAAAATTTTGACTATGAGCGACTATATTTACAAAAGTTATTGGAGATATGGCACGGAATTAAGCTTAAACTGTGTAAAGGGTTTTCTTTCTGGAGCGCTACCCAGTGTACAATTGGAGTCCGAAAAGACGCATAAAAGAGCACTTAGACCTTCTGAAATCATAGATATATGACGGTGTTTTTCTTCACCGATGAAGAAAAGAATTATGAGCATTACTGGAAAGTTTTGAATTTTCTGAGCCATTTATGAGTAATATATGAGTGTTGAAATTTTTTTTTTTTTAATATTTGAATACATTCATAAATAAGAGTCTATTATGTTCTGACTCTAAAATTTGAACACTCTGAAAATGTTCATATTTTAGAGTCTATTATGAGTCATAATTTCTGAGCGCTCAGAAAAATGTTGGCTGGGTAGCTGCTAAATTATAAATTTTTTATTGAAAAATGCGGTTGAAAAATGAAAAAAAGTAAAATTGTGCAAAATCTAGAGGCAATTTGTACAAACTGGTTGCAGATTCGAAATCAGCACCCCCAATTATCCTGAATCCACTGCAATATCATTCACGTTTTTTTTTTTTTTTGTAGAGCAGTTTAATTTTATATTTCATTATATTTATCTCGATGTGCCAGCAAATAAAAGTTGTACATCTTCTTATATTTACCTATACAATTTCGTATTCCCTTGGCGAATGGTATAAATGCATATGGATGTCTTGAATTCACATTGGCTGGTAGAAAATTGTCTGGATTAAATTTATCAGCATTAGGTCCCCAAATGGTTTTATTATGATGCAAATTAAATATACTGATAATTATAATTTGGCCTTTGGATAATGTTATGCCATTTGTGAGAGTTAAATCACTTTCAGTCACTTCGCGAGCTATAAGTGGTACAACTGGAAAAACACGCATCGACTCATTTATAATCATACCCAAATAAACCATTTCATCAATATGTGTTAGCGTCAGATGATCCATTTCACCGTCGGGCACTATGGCAATTATTTCTTCATACGCTCGTTCTTGAATTTCAGGATACATTGCCAATAATGCCAGTACAATATACAAAGTAGTTGATGTTGTTTCGAAGGCCTTAAAAATTAATTGCAATTTGCATGTTTATATTTTCTACACAAAACTTTTGAATGAATCCATTTATTTTTTCTACTTACAGCACCAAAACTAGTAATTAATTCATTTTCCACTTCTTGCATATTTAATATATTCTGGTTAAATCCCTCAAGTAAATAGTCGACGACCGCTTTAACATCTGGCATATAGCTGGGGTCTTGAGTATTTCGAGTTTTAACAATATCGACAGACTGAGAAAATTTTTAAAAGTATAAATTTTTTGGCAAGTTTACTTTTTCGGACGCCGCTCAAAAAAAAAATTATGTCCGCCTCTGGAATTAAAAAAGAAATTTTGTTTCTATATGATGTTAAGGAGGACGGAGCTCCTGGGATCCGCTAGGTCCAAAAAACCGATACACGCCCAAAATGGCACGTGTGGTGACTCAATTTCAAGGAAACTTTCTCACGATTCCAAATATGCATTTTGTTTCAAGATCCGGGAAACAAAATTCGCGCTAGGTCCATTTTAGTAAATTTTAGGTAGTAAAAAAAGAAAAAAGTTAGTGTTTTCGGGCACCGCACAAAAAAAATAAATTTGGGGTTAAGGGGGCCGGGGACGCTGGGACCCGCTAGGTCCAAAAAAAAAACCGAAACACGCTTAAAATAGCAAGTGTGACTACTTAAATTAAATGAAAATTTCCCAGGATTCCAAATGTGCATTATGTTTCAAGATCCGAAAAATAAAAATCCCGCCAGGTACATTTTGGTAAATTTAAGGTGTTAAAAAATACTAGTGTAAAATTTATTTTGGCCGTAATCGAAAATTTTTTAGAAAAAATCGCACGATTTTTCAAAAATATTTTCAGTTTTTGGTACATTTGGCATACGTAAACTTTATTTTGGTAAAAGTCGGGAATTTTTTTTATAAAAAATTAAATTTTTTGTGAACTTAAGGGAGTTTTTTGTATATTGTGGTGAAAAACTTTTTTAAAAAATCGCGTTTTCAAAAAATTTTGCATTTCTTGGTACATTGTGGTCATACTTGAACTCGTAAGAAAATTTCCGTTCCTTTGAATACCCATACTTTATGATGAGTACATTAACTGGTTATTTTAGACTCCCGGGGGTTCTTAAATGGATCTAGTGGGAGCCAAACTTTATGGATCATGAAACCAAATGCATTTTTTAAATCGTAAGAAAATTTCCTTTAATTTGAGTCATTACACTTACAATTTTATGTGTGTTTCGGTTTTTTGGACCGAGCGGGTCCCAGGGGCCCCGGCCCCTTTAACACCATATAGAAAAAACATTTTCTTTTTTAATTCCAGAGGCGGTGGTTTACTTTTTTGTTTCTTTTTGAGGGGAGCCCGAAAAAGTAAACTTCAGCCAATTTTGTTTTATTATATTGAGGGTCGTAAGTTCATAATTCTATATGGCCAATTTTATACAATTTAAGGATAACAAAAGAATTTTGTACGTTTCGATTAATGTACGATATTGTTTTAAACGTATATATGTATGTACCTCAAAAATATACTGTGATAATTCCTTTCTTCGTTTAGTTGCTTCTTTAAATATTGTCAATTCAGCCAATATACGAAATATACCAATATCCCATTTACGATTTAAGGACAGCTCTACCATCAGCTCTAAAATACTTTAAACAGCATAAAATTAAAGATTAAATTATATCAATGGCCACATATTGATACCTCGTAACGGACAGTGAAATTTCAACTTGAGTTAAGTACTCTATCATTCTGAAATCATTTGGCATCATTATATTATACCCCGTTTAAACACAAAATTGAATCCCTTAAAAGTCGGATTAACTGCTTAAACAGGTCGATTAAACCCTATTTTAATATTTTTGCTTAACAGATAGTCCAACTTTAAATGTGGTTACCATTTCTTGTACTAATTTTAGGCAACGCTGTTTTTTGTTATAATGACGGTTGGCAGCACTGAAAAACATACAATCAATAAAGTCAGATAAAAATAAAGTTAAGACGTTGCCGGAAAAATTTTTCGGCGCTGTCGACAAACATGTTGCAAACGCCGACATTTTCCATGTCGGATTGCTATAGGCGCCTCCTTGGTATTTTAAATTTTTAACTGTCAAGTTAATCTTTAAATTGTCAAAAAGCATTTGTAAACGAAGAAGATTAAAAATTTGGATTAACTTTAATCAAGTAGATTCATTTCTCTGTCTAAACCCAATATTCTTTATTTTAATTTTTTTTGTAAGAAGTAAGTATATATTTTTATACAGTAAGTGAGCGCATAATTTTAATGTGTTATTTCAGACCTGTTTGTAACACATTTTTTTGGCCTTACTTTAAGCTGTTATGTAAGTAGTATTGTGCTCAGTATCGGTTATGTAAGTGGTTACGTAACTCCGAACATGTAATATTAAAGTAACATGTTCTTATGTTGTTACCTAGCCCTCTTTTGGAATGTACATACCTCCAATGACATGCCCTTGTTAAAATAATAGCTGTTGGAATAGCAAAGTAAGAGGTTACATACCTTAATTTCTTCTTACAAACCTTATTACCAGGTAATAGATAGTTTTGCTGGGTTCATTTAACCAGTCGTCATTTAAAAAATCTCAATAGATATTTTAACAAATTCATTAAAAAACTCATAATTTTGATTATAAAAAAATTAAAGTTTTTTGTCATTTTTCTAATTTCAAATGACAAAAAATAATTTCATTTTAAAATTTCGCATTTTTTAATACAAAATTCCAATTTTAATTGAAAATTTTTTAAATAAAAATAAACGCCCTTGCTATTTAAATTTTCCAAATGTATATTTTTGTTGAGTTTAGATAAAATTTTGGGTGGCAACATGCTTTGACCTAGTTTATTTTTGGAGAATTCTGATTGGTTAATTTATTTTCAACCAATTAAAATATTTGAAAATGTAAATATTTCTTTAGGATTTTCATACACAAAATGAACAAAGCCGTTTAAATATAAAGTCGACTTTAAAAGTAAAATACTGTTTGATAGTAAAGCACCGTAAGTTGTTCGGATTTCACGTGAAAAAATTGTTATACTCATCCATATAAAAAAAATTATAATTTTCCACGACAATGAATTTCACGTGAAAACTGAGTAGCACAGCGACAAGCCGACCTTAAATTTTCGGCGGCGGCGGCGCAGACATATCAGCTTCGGCGGCGGCGGCTTATACGTATATAAATCGGCGGCGGCTGATTAAACGGCTCGAAATGTTATTTATTGACAATTTAAAACCCATATTCTAAAATGCAATGAAATATAAAAAATACCAGGCACTATCCACGGCTCTCAACTGAAAAACTGAACTGGTTTTAAGGGAGTTTCGGTGAAAAATAACAAAAACATGAAAAATGTGTTTTTAATTATTTTTGTTGTTTTTAAGCACTTTAATTAAATTGTAAAGTGCACCTATATTGTTTGATATGTTCCCTGCATTAGTTTTGTATGATTAGCACAAAAGTTTGCTTATTAATATTTAAAAATTCGCATTAAAAAACCACTAAAAACTATTTCTCTTAAACCCAGTTGGCAGAGCTTTGAAGAATTAATTCCTTTTTGAATGAATTCACTACCAATCGAATTCAATTTTCTTTTCAATTGAATGAATTCCTTTTCTTAAGTAATTCACTGAATTCGTTCAACTGAATGCGTTCATCAAACAACAAATTCAAAGACTTAATTCAATTGCAATAGTTCTTTTTATTAAATCAAATGAATTAATTCACCAGTGAACGCGTTCAATTTTATAAATCGAACGGAAAAAAAAGTGAATTAATTCCTTACTGATTTAATTAACTACTGAATTCGTTCAATTTCATTTTCGTTCAGTGAATTAAAAAAAAAATAAAATTACGTTCAGTGAATTAAAAAAAAAATAATAAGTTCACTGAATTGAAAAAAAAATAAAATAAGTTCACTGAATTGAAAAAAAATGAAAACCGATATGAAAATTTAATTATACAAAGTTTTCCAAATGTTGATCACGAACCCATGAGCGTCCCTAATCGCATCCTAGGAGGTCTGCGAAACATGCAATTTACACTGATAGAATTTTGTGCATAGTATTAATGAATTTTTCATTGAAAAGTCCCCAAAGAACGCATTCATTAGATCAATGAAACGTATTCATTAAATGAAAACTAATTGAAAAAAATATATTTTTTTTCGTTACTTTTTTTTTTTTTTTATTTTTATTTTATTAATTTTTATTTGTACATATATTTCTTTTTCGTTTTTATAACGTTTTTGACATCTCCCTGAAGTCGACTTGAACCCGCAATCACCAGAATGTAAACATTATCGCGTTACCGATTGATCTAATTAGCCAAAACAAAATGATGTCATTATTTGGACTTTTATATTTAAATAATTTCAGTTTGCAACCCTAGCGTTCATTACTGGAACATATATCTATTTTAGTAATTAGCAAATTCAAAACCCTTATAAAAATTAAAGAATATCTTACAGGTTAGTTGAAAATATATAATGAAAAAATTCATTAAATTTATGAATTTTTCATTAACTCAATGAAATTTTTTCATTAAATCAGTGAATTCAGATAAATGAAATCGATTCATTAATAGTATGAACGAAAATTCTATCAGTGTATAACTGAAGTATGAAAAATCAGCTTCTAATAAATAAAGTGAATATAAAAATAATGAAAATAATTTCAAAACTTTTCAGGAAATATTAACTTTTTGTATTGTTCTCTGAGTTAAATCCTTGTACTCATCTCAATCAAATTTTGAGGACTTTTCAGACTCCGGCGACGTTTTTCGTAAAATTTTCAAAGTTTAATTTAATGAAACACGCGATTTAAATCGTCATATGTATATCGAAAAATGGATTCTTTAAAATTTCTGCAAAAATATATGCGGTGTGTTCGATTAGTCGAAATTTTTACTACTTTTACTACAATTGGAAAGTTTTGGTTACTTTTTATATTGAAATTTTGCAGCTGTAGTAAAAGTAGTAACTTGTAGTAAGTAAACGAGCACGCTTATGTTGTTCCTCCTTACTTTATTTTTGCCTTTACGAAATCTTATACTGGCACTCTTATTGGGTCTTTTTTTATACAAATGCTGAAAAATCGAACTGTTTTTTTATTTAATACTATACTATAACTCAGGAACTAAAAGGAGTACCAAACTGATATTTGACAGTGTCATTGATAAAAAACTAAGAGCTAATACAAAAATATTAAAAGGCTACGATAAAGTATACCGAACTGCGTATTAAGATAAAATTGGCTTTAGACCTTTGATAACGATAAATAGTTAAAGTTCATTTCAAAATAGTAACTATTCACGTGGCTCAATCATGGCTTCAATTATAAAAGAATAGAAACAATTAAACAATTAATTGTAGAAAAATTCTAAAAAATTTAAATTTTATTTATAAATCAGAAATAATTAAATTAAAGAATGAGTTGCAAACCAACTTCAGGCACGCTTTCAGAAGCTTTAAAGTGATATATCAACCAGACACATAGCTAAAATAATACAAAAGTTAGACGCAAATATGTACGGAAAGTCTATAGCAAATTTTATAATTTTCCCCAAATTGAACACCAATTTTAGATATACAAAGTATTCCAAGTTATAGCAAGTTATAGCAAATTTGATAATTTTCCCCAAATTGAACACCAATTTTAGCTATACAAAGTATTCCAAGTTATAGCAAGTTTCATACAATTCAAATAGAGTGCGGAAATTTCAATTGTTGATTTTATATGTTATTTAATATAAACTCTTGTTGGATGTCAAATACGTATCAAATATTAAAGTTTTTGATGAAAATATAACTTAGAATTTTCCGTTGGACTTTATATTGTCTTTTATACCTAAAGCGTCGCTCATAAAATCGTTAACCTTGCGCTGCGGAGTCCAAAAACGTCCAACAAGTAGTGTATGGCCAAATCAAAAGGGGTTAAAAAATATTTTTTGTGAAAATTAAAAAAAAAAAAATTTTTTACAAAAAAATACATTTACGATCTGGCGTACATTATCGATAATAACACAACTAGTTTAGAGTCTCTAATTGTAAAATCAGTTAAAAATTTTTGTCCAGTACTCACAGGATAACCGCAGGATACGTCTTAAGAATATCTCTCTAACTCAAAAACTAGCCAACAGATTTAAACACAGAGTATATACTCAGAGGTAGTAGTAAGCAAAATTAATTTCGTCAAAATCTATTGATGTTTAGTGCCAAATTCTCCAATTTTCGTAATTTTCAAAAAGCAAAAATCGCCATAACTTCTGAAATAACAACAATTATTCAACAAATTTCGGTATGTAATTTTATTTTACTGATAGTGTTATAGCAAAACCGAAATTATTTGTCTACTGGGTTTCTAGATACGTCTTCAACCTTTGGTGTGCTATATCTCCTAAATAAAGCGATAAATTAAAATTTTAACATTTGTTCCATAGTAGATTTTCAACGCCAAATATATAGTTTAAATATTATTGCAAATAAAAAATAAAGCATTAGGGCGTTAAAGTTAATCCAACTTTTGAATCTTCATCGTTTACACATGCTTTATTTTGATTAATTTGATAGTTAAAAGTTTAACTGTGTCAGTTTTAAATACCAAGGTGGCTCCGATAGCGATCCTGCATATGATGAACATGGAAAATGTCGGCGTTAGCAACATATTTATCGACAGCGCCAAAATATTTTTGCGGCAGCATTTAAACGTTCATTTTTATCTGACTTAAGTGTGTGTGTTTTATAATGTTGCCAACTGAATTATAACAAAAACAGCGTTGCATACAATAAGTAGTGTGATTGCAGAATCGTTTAGAATAGTAAAATTGGGATTATCTGTTAATCTGCTAAGATTAAAATAGCTTTTAATCGACTTGTTTAGTGCTTAAGCAGTTAATTCAACTTTTACGGGATTAACTTTTGTGTCTAAATGCACTATTAGGTGGTAATTTCAACGTCAGTTATGAGTTATCAACATATGACCATATTTCCAGTTTGCGCAATTCAAATTGGAAATATATTTTTTTTATCGTTCCACGCGCATTTTTCGACAGGTGGCATGTTAAAATGAAGATCAGAACTTATTTATATCGTTTAATAAAATTATACAGCCTTAAAGCTCTTTATGCATTTAAGGCATTTAATTATCTCTCTTGCATTTAACAGGTTTTTAACCAAATGATTTTTGATAATTATTTTTAAATTTCAACCTGGCAAAAAAATACATGAGGAGCCATAAAGAAGCACATTTGCTCAATTTTGAAATGACTGAAATAGAAATTAATTTTTTTCACCAGCAGACCTTTAAAAAGATATTTTCTTTTTTTAACTCTATTTAATAAATCTAATTATTGATTGTATTTTATTTAGTCATTTAAATTCTATTTCAAAGAATGGATTTGTTTGTTGTATTCCGCGAAATATATCATAAAACAAACTATTCTTTTGAATCAAAATTGAGTCGATATAAATTGATCAAAAACATAAAATGAGAACATTATCCAATAATTAACTGATTCAAAAAAGAAAAAATATCTTTTTCAAGGTCTGGTCACAATGTGGAATCGTACATATGTGGCTTTCCAATCCAACTGTTTAGCTAGAAAAAGTATAGAGCAAATTTTTAAGTTTTTCCAAAAAAACTAGTTTCGAATTAAAAAAAATAGTTTTTTTTAAATTTGCCAATAAAAAACTTTATTTGCATAGTGCAATTTGTAGTATTTTCCAAATTTCATTAAATTATAATAAATAATATATTAAAAATAAGCGCTAAATTTGACAATATTTAACCACGCCTACTCCGTCGACTTTTTGGGAAAATGTAAAAGCTTCTTTAGTTTGTATTAGTATCGTATATGAGAACGTATGCTGTAAGTTTGACATTGATACCACATACGTTTTCCTGTTGGCTTGGAAAGCTTCATATGTAGTATAGAGTGGGCCAAAACTCAACAAATAAAAAAATCTGAAGAAGCGGTAGTGCTGAAAATATTTGCTTGAATAACCAAGTTGTAATCGTGACTATTTTTTTTTCTTATGCCTCCTAAATTCGAAAATCGCATTTTGAAGATGTTTTAGGAATTGCTTTTTTTTGTAATTAACAGAGTTTTGTTCCTTAGATGGTTAAAAAAGGATTTTACAAAAATGTTTCATACAAAAAATCTTATAAAAAAAAACAAATTTTGTAAAAAAAAGTATTATAAAAATATTACAAAAATGTATGTCCATGAATGGAATTAAACTTGAGACCATCCGACTTTTAACCTTATTTTAACAAAGCAAAGCGTTGGACTGTTACATATAAGATTTCGGGTTCGATCCCCATATATGAGCTTTCTATACCTTGTAACTAATGTGGGAAATTTTTGCATCGAGATATGCATGGTCACCCTGTTTTATACAGAGTGAGTTGTAAGATGATAAAGTTGACTAGAATTTTAGTGTTAAATGTTTTATATTTTGTAAATTGTACAACTGCCAATGCATTAAGTTACGTTAAATATTACAAAACATAATTAGAAAAAGAAATAGGTTACTTGCAGTGCGTTATTGGCTTTTTTGTTTTTAAATATATTTTATTGTTTGCGGCTCACCCTATATAAAAAAGAGTATGGTTGAATTTTATATGATTTTTGCGAAAACTTTTTCGATGCCAGAAATACAGGAACGGGGTACAGGGCTAAGAACTAAAAAGTTTCAACAAAGTTCGCCAACTCTTTATAAAATGGCGCCAAACAGATGTTCTAAGATTCAACATCTTACGCAATTAGAGTGTTGCCATATTTAAAACCCTTCATCTTTCACCATCTTTCACTTCTTCTCTGTCCCCTTTCCAAAGAAAGCAACACATTAATTAATAGGAAGAATTTCCTGAGTGTTGCTTCTATTTAAAAAACAAAAATAAATAGAACAAAATAAAACTAAAAATCTACAACATATCCAAATTTCATCAATATCGGATATTATCACATGAGATACCTTCTTTGTAATGCGGCCTATAGACTACGCAAGTTACTTGCACAATAATGAGTTTGTGCAGGTCAGTTGAATAGTGTGTGGCCTGGTTTGTGTACTTGTACAAGTATATTTTTAGACTTGAGTAAAAATCAAAACGATTTTGATTTTTACGCAATATTTTAGAACTTGTGCAAGTCATTTGCGCAGTGTATGCTGAAATTAGCACAGTTCAGCAGTAATTTTTGAAGAGTGAACATCATAAATACGGATAAAAAAATTAAAAGTATGAATAAACGTAAAGTAAAAAATGTTAATATAAATTTATTAACATCGCCAACGAATTTCAGGAATTTTGGCCTGCGCAAAGTGTAAAATAAAGCTTTTAAAGACTAATATTTTCTCATAGCAATAACAATCCGCTAGATGTTTCTGCTGCTGTGTGTAAATTAAAATGAATATTGCACAGTATACTTGAATGGTGTGTGGCGAGTAAGGTGACTTGAACAAACTCGTTATTGTGCAAGTGACTTGCATGGTCTATTTGCCGCATAAGTAGAATATTTCAAGGAACTGCGAAACAGTAATTTAACATGATTTTTAGCCTAAATTATGCAAAACCTTGTAACACTTTACCAAGTTTTCGGCTAAATTATTGCTTTTTTCCAAAAATCTTTTTAAGTTTGACGAAAACTGGTGTATGTTTATATTTAAAAAAATTGTTCACCTGTGTATAAAAAGTTTTAAATATTTTGAATAAATCTTTTAATTGCATTTTTTAACCACCTGGATTTAGAATTTTCCATACAAAGCGTGGATTTATTAAATCAAAAAAAGTTGGATTTATTTATCCGCACTGATAGAATTTTCGTTCATAGCATTAATGAATCGATTTCATTAAAATGGATTCATTGATTTAATGAAAAAATTCCTTAACTGAATGAAAATTCATTGTTGTTATGAATTTTTTTCATTTGATATTTTTTTTTAATTTTTCATAATTTCATAAAAAAAAATCATTAAATTAATGAAAATTTCATAAACAAAAAATTTAACTTATAAAATTGATTTCAGGTACAATTTTACCTCTTTATGTTTTTCCCTATATATATGTGTTGTTTTTGGACTAAACAAAGAGACCCGCATCTTGGGAGTTATATCGGCATATCGGCTTTAAGGGAACAAGTTGATTTTTTCCCCCAGATAGTACTTTTTGGGCTGGATATGAAAAAAAATTTTTTGCCGGAGACCCTTATTTCGGGTCAAAGCTAAAACATGGACTTGCCCGTATTTCCGGTAGTTATTATCGGATCAAAATATAAAATATATATATGTATATATATACATGGTGGCGCAAAAGTCATCGCCCTATCGGAAAATGCTATATTTTTTGCAAGTGGCGGTAGAAGTCAGTTCTGCTTTGACATTTGTGAAGTAAACAGATACAAAATACACGTCAATAACACATTAGTAACTATACTCCTCAAGAACGCGGAATATTTAGTTGTTTCGATTTTTTTGCCACCACGTTTCATCGAAAATCATCATGAGCGACAAGGCCCATTTCGATCTCTGTGGATATGTGAATAAGCAGAATAAGCAGACTGGCGATTTAACCGTACTAGACTTCTTTTTGTGGGGTTTCTTAAAGTCACGAGTCTATGTCAACAAGATTGACTCTTGAAGTCCTCAAAAAGAATATACGTCAGGAAGCCGGGAACCTATCGGCGGAAGTTCTGGCAAAAGTGATCGAAAATGCCCATATGGTTATCATTTCTGGCGGCGGCCACTTCGCCGATACCATAAAATAAACAAAATCCAAAGGCAAAATCGAAGTTTTTCATTTTTAAAAAAAATTACAGTCAAAGAACTTCGGGTGACAGACAACTTTTGCGCCACCTTGTATAATAAGAAGAAGAATACAGTTTTCTTCTGTTTGTTTAACCCAGCAAAATAACTATTTTTAATTTACGTAGTGAATAAATAAAAAACGCGATAAAATTTACAAATAACACATAAAGCAACAACAAAATTATTTTCATAGTTGTTGCTTTGCGCGTTATTTTAAAATTTCATTGCGCATTTTATTTAATTTGTAGACATTACACACAGAAAAGTTCCAAATTAGTTTTATTATGCTGCATACACACGAAGGAACATTCGTCAGAACATGTGTTTCATTTTTGCTTACATTTTTTAATACAGACGATGCCACATACATTAAAACCTCAAACGAAACATCAGTTCTGTTCGTTTGTCGAACTAATCACATCAAATATGCGCGGAAGAAATTCAAATTTAATTAATTTGTTAATTTTTCATATGCTGCTGTTTTTTAGTTTTATTTTTTTAGCTTTCACATTTTATGTCCCATAATTCTTGCAAATTTTTATATTAATTTATAAAATTAATCCGATTTTCATTATTTGAAGCAAAATATTAATGAAATTATTTCATAAAAGTAATGAATTTAATTCATTAAACACATGAAACTTTCATAATGTTCATCTTAAAATTAATGAAAAAAAATGCATATATTCAATGAAATTTTCATTAGATCAATGAATCCATTCATTAAAATTGATTTAATGAAACATGTTTCAATAATCCAATGAAACCGTTCTTTGGGGACTTTCCAATGAAAAAATTCATTGTATTAATGAACAAATTCATTAATACTATGTACAAAATTCTATCAGTGTGGGTTTACACATAGCAATAAAAATGCAAATATGTATATGAAACAGCCTATTAAGTTAATGTCAGAAAAAAATACGAATGAAAATTAAAAGAGAAACAAAAAACTGCAAAAATGACAAATAAAAGGTGTTTGTTAAAATTTTTTGTATGAAATATGTTTACAAAAAGAGACTACACCTCACGAAATACATATTTTCCATCTTGGATATGGCGAAATAGCGGAAATAGAAATGGCAATTTTTCACTCTACTGTAAGTAATTTAATTAAATCCAATTAGTGAATATTAAATATTGCAATGGAATTTTTCAATTGTGCAAAAATATAAATTGAAGTGATAAAACTGAAAAGGCAGACTTTTTCTCGCTATTTTATATAAAATATAATTAAAAATTAAAAGTTAAAGTAAAGTCGTTCGTCATTTAATTCGGTATTAAAGATTAGAGTGAAAGAAGTGCCGGACGAAAATTCTTTTTAAAATAGGGAGAATCTAACCCCATCGTTGAGCACGTTTTTAACTGCTTTTTGGATTTATTAAATCCAAGTGATTAAAAAATGCGGCTTTTATTTCAAAAAAATTCAAATGTGACAAATTTAAATACTCGAACTAAAAATTTCTTACATTTACCGATTTTGTTCCATATTTCTGTGATTTTTTTATTCATTAAAAGTTCTTTTTTTTTCCAAAGTTATGAAGAAATATTAACTACCAACAATTAATTTTTCCGTACATGCACTGAGAGATTTATTTGAATGCTATTAATGAATTTAAGTTTCATTAATTCAATAAAGTTTCGCTTGTAATTCGTCTATTGAAACATTTCCTAATAAGCGCCATGTTTTTTTATTTATATTGATCGACAAACACACCTACACACACTTGAAAAGAACAAGCGTCATCTGTCTTGTAATTATAGAAATGCTCATACACATTAAAATGCATTAACGTCCCTATCGTTTTCTTCTGAAACCACAAACATCAGAAAAGTTGTAGACAACTTTACAAACAATACCAATAATTTGATAATAGGATTTATCTTTATTTCGTTTTCCCCTTTTTCAATTCCCAATATAATGTTTTTGATTTATTAATCGAATTTAGGTAATACCAAATAAAATATCCTTCTAACAAATAAATTTTAATGGTTTTGATCGAATTCCAAGCAATACTTTCCCTGGATGCATCGAAAGCTATACAGAATCAATTTCAAAAGTTTATATTATTAAAAACTTGTCTTTGCCGCACTACTGTATTTAAAATTTTATTATTAATTTGTTGAGTTTCAGACTACTGTCTAATATAAAGAAAATATTGCTACTTACCAGTTTAAACTTTTCGCAAAAGCGTTGACGTTGTATTTTGTAAGAGTCAAATTTCGCTTTAGATTTGTTCCTAATATAAACATGATGGAAACAAAATGTAAATTAATTGAAATATCATGCCATAAGAATACTTATCAATAAACGGCTGTACTAAATATTTAATACTGAAGCAAGTCATACTTATTTATCTTATTTTTCATTAATGTTACATCAATTTATTCCTTTAATTCTTATTTATGTTTTCATAATGTTTTATTCTTTTAATTTTCTGAAACACTGTACAATTTTCTATGATCGCCTGATTCTAATATTTTTTATTCATTTGTAAACAAATGAAATTGTATAAAAGCAGGAACAATTGTAAAATAATTTTAATTAGCTTTCTGACTTCAAATAAGAATCTTTGTTCGGTCTTCGGATACGAACGGGTTTCCTAAATAAAAAATCCTATAAGCAATTAGTAACGTGTGTTTTTTTATTCAAACCGAATGAATGCATACAACATTCGCAACAAGGTTGTTTTTATACCCTTTATCCAGGCGAGGATTTACATAGGGAAGCAGAAAATATATGCATATTTTTAATGAATATAGTAAACCTCACAATAATAGACATCTGACATACCATTGACAATGTTAAATAAAAAAGCACAGTAAAGATTTAGCTAGAGACACTTTTGAGATGCAGTTCCACACGCATTTTCCTGAATGTAAATAATATGAATACTGGCGCGGAAAATACAACAGAGGAAATATCATTATATAGTATGGAAATAAATCGCGTTAAAGATCTTATAACTAATGAATATATAAAGTGAACAAAAAAACGAGTAAAAAGGTTAAAGTCGGGCATACCGACTATACAATACCCTACACCAGTCTGTTTAAAAGCCAACTAATGTTTGGATCCGAAATTCGAATGGGTTAAAATGGGACTTGTGTCAAAATTTTCTATAATGTGAGACAGCGAACCAAATTTCATTAAAATATCTTAATATTTGCGACCTGCAGTTTGTAGCTAAGCCAATTTTGGGGGGACCCTTATATGGGCACTAGGTCTAAACATGGACCGGTGTTAACCAAAATCAATAGGCTTCGTCCTTGGGCTGACATAGGTCGGCGTACCAAATTTCATCAAAATATCTTAATATTTGCGACCTACAGCGTATAATCAAAATAATTTTGGGGGGACCCTTATATGGGCACTAGGTCTAAACATGGACCGCTGTTAACCAAAATCAATAGGCTTCGTCCTTGGGCTGATATAGTTCGATGTACCAAATTTCATCAAAATATCTTAATAGTTGCGACCTGCAGCGTATAAACAATATAATTTTGGTAGGACCCTTATATGGGCACTAGGTCTAAACATGGACCGATGTTGACCAAAATCAATAGGCTTCGTTCTTGGGCTAACATAGGTCTGTGTACCAAATTTCATCAAAATATCTAAATATTTGCGACCTGCAGCGTATAAACAATATTTGAGGGGACCCTTATATGGGCACTAGGTCTAAACATGGACCGATGTTCACCAAAATCAATTGGGCCGACATAAGTCGGTGTACCAAGTTTCATTAAAATATCTTAATATTTGCGACCTGTAGAGTGCGCACAAAAATGCATGGACAGACAGACGGACGGACGGACAGACGGACATTGTTAAATCGAAATAAAAAAAGTTCTGAGCCGATCGGTATACTATACGTGGGCCTAGGACCAATATTTTCTGGTGTTACAAACATCAGCACAAACTTATAATACCCTGACCACATAGTGGTGTAGGGTATAAAAAGTTAGACACTGTATAAAATAAAATGAACAACCATGTTATTTGAATTTCTTTTTAAAACAACATAAGCACATTGTACGTAAAATTAACAGTCATTTTATGCTCTTCAGTATGTTCTTTCGTTTTTGTCTTTTATATTAGCTGTGTTCGGGTAGTCAACATTGGGATCCCGCGGGATCCCAATTTTACCAAAAAGCGTTTTCTTACTACACAATTGGGTAAATGAGAGCAGTCATGAGAGAGTAATATTCTTGTTCTTCTTGCACGAGAAAGCCCAGACTTTTTTTTCCGTGTAAATTTGGGTAAATTGTTTTAATCAGCTGTTATATCATCAGTTGGGTGCAACTAGTTCAATTGAACTCTTCACTGATTTGAACCAAAGACCTAGTTCACAACTAATAGCTCTTTTAGTTCAATCGATCATTTCATTCATTCAGAAAATATGTTTATCATTTACAAAAATTAGTATAATAGTTGCAAAAGCCCATCGGTGATTTTACAACTCCATAAAATTGCCGACAATTTTGTGAAGACGCTTGTTTAAATGTGTTAAAGAGTTAAATATGTAAATCGAAGCTTTTGTTTAATATTAAAATCTATATGTGTATATGTATTCCTTTTTGTAAATAGAAATGCCTAAAAAGGAAATTTTTATTAAATTTTTGATTTAAAAAGGGGTTTAACTAGAAAAGCTATCTAGATTTTTACAACAAATTGAACATGAACTAGAAAGAGCGCTCACCAAAATGAACTATAATGCACAAATCTATTGACATTTGTTTTTCGGGCTTCAAATGTGGTTTTTCGCGTTCGTTTACTTTTGTGTATTTTTGTTATTTCGGGAGAGTATTTCTTGTTAACTCTCATTTTACCGAACTTTACCCAAAAAGTAAAGAAACAGAGCTATTGATTACAGCAGGTTCATTATACCCTACACCACCACGTGGTCATTATACCCTACACCACTACGTGGTCAGGGTATTACAAGTTTGTGCTGATGTTTGTAACACCAAAAAATATTGGTCCTAGGCCCACCTTATAGTATACCGATCGGCTCAGAATTTTTTTTTATTTCGATTTAAGGATGTCTGTCTGTCTGTCCGTCCGTCCGTCCGTCTGTCTGTCCATACATTCTTGTGCGCACTCTACAGGTCGCAAATATTAAGATATTTTGATGAAATTTGGTACACAGACCTATGTTGGCTCAAGAACGAAGCCTATTGATTTTGGTGAACATCGGTCCATGTTTAGACCTAGTGCCCATTTAAGGGTCCCCGCAAAATTATATTGTTTATACGCTGCAAGTCGCAAATATTAAGATATTTTGCTGAAATTTGGTACACCGACCTATATCAGCCCAAGGACGAAGCCTATTGATTTTGATGAACATCGGTCCATGTTTAGACCTAGTGCCCATATAAGGGTCCCCATAAAATTGGCTTGGTTACCAACTGCAGGTCGCAAATATTAAGCTATTTTAATGAAATTTGGTTCGTTGACTCACATTGTAGAAAATTTTGACACAAGTCCCATTTTAACCCATTCGAATTTCGGATCCAAACATTAGTTGGCTTTTAACCAGACTGGTGTAGGGTATTGTATAGTCGACATGGCCGACTTTAACCTTTTCACTCGTTTTAATATATAATGTGTCCACCTTTTGTTGTTCACTGTATATTAGGGTGTCCCTTATAAAGTGTTTGGTCGATTTTCGATAAGCATACCCCCAATTTTTTTACAAATGGTCCCAAATTAACAAAATCGATTTTGAAAATGGCCCATTTTTGAAAAAAAGTGTATTATTATTAAAAATTCCCAAAATTCGAAATTTTGAAAAATTTAGTATTTTGTTTCATTTATTCATTTAATATAGTCAAAGTGATTCACACATGAAATTTTGACTTCATCGGATATCATTAACCCACTTTAGCCTGGAATCCAAAATGACCCACGAATTTGATAAAATTGCAAAAACGTGTTTTTTTTTTTAAATTAATTTTAAAGATTTTTTAAAACGTCTAATTTGGAGATTGCTAGCTGTACCACATGATAGTTGATATTAAAGAAAAAAAATAAATTGGAAAAATGATAATTCGAGTTTGTGTTTGGAGCGACTGCTTTCCAGGACATTTTACAAAATTTGCTTATTTTGTCAAAAATTTAACAAAATTTTAATGTTTTCATCAAATTTTACATAGTTTTCGGAAAAATATCACTTAAATTTGGTTAGACTATAATTATATTTACAATTGTTAAAAAAAATATTTAACCCTTAGTGGCCTGGGGTTAGAAAAGACCCATGAAACTTAATATTATTTATGACTACGAGATTGTAAAGCCATTAAATTGATAAAAAAAATCTCAACTGGATAAAAATAATTATTTTATGTAACATAATCCATATAGGGTTAACTTTTTTACTTTTGGCCAAAAATGCCCCACTAGGAAATTTACAGAATAACATCTTTAATAATTTTCGGAAAAATATCATTTTAAATGAATAACAAAAAATTTTTTTCCACTTGATAAAAATTATTATTTTGAGTAACTTGATCCATATAGGGTTAATATCGTTACTTTTCACAAAAAAAGACCCACTAGGAAATTTACAGAAATAATAATTTTTATCAAGTGGAAACAAATTTTTTGTTATTCATTTAAAATGATATTTTTCCGAAAATTATTAAAGATGTTATTCTGTAAATTTCCTAGTGGGGCGTTTTTGGCCAAAAGTATAAACATTAACCCCATATGGATCACGTTACATAAAATAATTATTTTTATCTAGTTGAGATTTTTTTTTTTATCAATTTAATGGCTTTACAATCTCGTAGTCATAATTAATATCAAGTTTTATGGGTATTTTCTGACCCCAGGCCAATAAGGGTTAAAGAGTTTTTAAACAAATGTAAAGATAATTATAGACTAACCAAATTTAAGTGATGTTTTTCCGAAAACTGTGTAAAATTTGATGAAACCATTCAAATTTTGTTTAATTTTTGACAAAATGAGCAATTTTTGTAAAATGTCCTGGAAAGCAGTCTCTCTAAACCAGAGATCGGCAACTTATACATCCTTATTTTGTGCTTGTATGAGTGAGTTGCAGCCTCTCACTCTTAATGCACTGACAAAGAACGTTTGTATAATAATTCGAAAATTTTAAATGTTTATAATGGGAATATAAAATAAAAATTTAAAAGCAAACAACAACTACGAACACAAATATCAAAAAACAACAACAAAAAAATATAAAAAACATAAAAATAAATTACCAAAAAAATGTATCAATAAACATTATGCAGAGTGTAAAAAATCTGGCAAAAAAGCGTGTGACAACCTACTTCATTGAAATCTTGTATGCGTCTGATTATCTTTTTGTTCTATGTGTAAGCTTATGTAGGTGTGAGAGAGCGCCCATGGGCATAGGTGTTGCCGACCTCTGCTCTAAACACAAACTCAAATTATGATTTTTCCAATTTATTTTTTTTTCTTTAATATCAACTATCATGTGGTACAAATAGCAATCGACATCTCCAAATTAGACATTTTAAAAAATCTTTAAAATTACCCAGCTAAAAATCGACATATATGAATCCATGCAGGTTAAATGTATGTGCGTGCATGCTCATAAACATGCATTAATGACCATACATGGATACATAAATCTCCATACATGAATTCTATATGACCATACGTGTGCATTAACGAAATTTGAGGTAATATCTACATGTATGATCATGCATGCTCATGCGTGTTCATGTATGATCATGCATGTATATACATGTAGATATTTTCTCAAATTTCGTTAATGCACACGTATGGTCATATGGGATTCATGTATGGAGATTTATGTATCCATGTATGGTCATGAATGCATGTTTATGAGCATGCATGCACATACATTTACGGCATGTTTATCTATCACGAACGAAAAGAAATTTTCGTTAAAATAACGAACGAAAACTGCTTTTGGTTCATGTACATATAACGAAAGAAAATTTTTATCGAACGATATACAGAAAAAAGTATCACAAAATTTTAAGTAATTAAAAAAAATTGTTGGCTTTTTACTTAGATATCTAACAATTTTTTTTATAAATGTTTGTAAATTGTATCAAAAATATCAAAAAATAGCCTTAGAATTTTTTGAAACAAAAAAAAAAAACAAAGCATTTATTTTTTATTTTCAATTGCTCAAATGTTTGTAAATTGTAACAAAAATTTCAAAAAAGTATTTTTTTTTTGTCAATACGACAACATAAAGCGAATAATTGTTTTAATATAACAAACTCGTTGTTGAATTTTATTTTTTTATTTTTAACAAATACAAACAAGTTACAAAAGAAAATTATTGTATTTACAAAACACATTGTTAAAAAAAAATTGATTTTATTTTTAACAAATTACAAAAAAGTTACAAAAAGGGATTTGTATATACAATTTCCATTGTTGGTGCCTTTTTAAAAAATTTTTTGTTTGTTTATGCAAAAAAGGTGTTTAACATTACAAACAGAATTTTGTAAATTTTTTCTGTGTAACGTAAGTATATACATAAAATGTTCCTTATAATTTTTGTTCATATAAAACGAAGCAAATTGCCAGTTAAGTTAAAATCAGACGATAACCAATTTGCTTTCGTTTAAAGAAAAATTATGAACCATATGCAATTTTTTGCCAAGTGCTCGTATATATTTTATATTTTTCAATTACACTGTGGAACAAATTCAGGTTAGAAAAAGTTAGGTCGATTCTGAGAGTGAGGGTTGAAAATAGAGGCTAAATTAGAAGACCCGTATCGCGGCGTTTGCTTATGTTAGTTCGAATTTTTACATATTGTTTATATGGTTTTTTGGCTACAACTCGTCGACTAATTGATTTTTTTTAAATCTGTAAAAGCCAAATTATTGCTAGAGACCTGTGCAACAATTAAAATTTTTGAAAAAATTTATTTGGTTGATTTTTTTTTGTTTTTTTCTTTTTCTTTTAAATTGTATAGTATAGTATAATTAAATAGCTATAATTTGGCTTTTACAGATTTAAAAAATATCAATTAGTCGACGAGTTATAGCCAAAAAACCATATAAAAAATTCGAACTAACATAAGCAAACGCCGCGATACGGGTCTTCTAATTTAGCCTCTATTTTCACCCCTCACTCTCAGAATCGACCTAACTTTTGCTAACCTGAATTTGTTCCACAGTGTTATATACATATGTATATACAAACCTGAAGAAACACACTCATTTTAAGGAACTTAAAAAAGCCGTTCTATAAGTTGATTTTTTTTTTGATAAATAAAACGGTTTGACGTTCTTGAACTTTTTATATTTTTACACTTAGGTTGTTCACAAGGGGTGTGCTATCTGTTGTATCGTTGTATCGTCCTAACAAAAAACAGAGTTGTTAGAATTTAAATCGAAAAAATACAACATTTGTGAACGACCTTACTATTGAACTATTTTATACAAAATTAATCACCTTTTTAATTTTTTGTATTTACTTTTTTTATAAATATTCATTTTTAAATTTTTTTTAAAATTACCCAGCTAAAAATCGACATATATGGATCCATACAAGTGGAATGTATGTACGTGCATGCTCATATATATGCATTCGTGACCATATATGGATACATAAATCTCCATACATGTTTCATATATGACCATACGTGTGCATTAACGAAATTTGAGGTAATATCTACATGTGTGTACATGCATGAACATAATGAGCACTAGGGAGGGTCAATTTCTGGGACAAAAAATCGTAGGGGGGGAAATGATTCTACGAAGGATTCTAAGAAACTTTGCCCTAGAAACCATAGGTCTAAAATGGATTTCGAGCTTGCGGAAATTCAAAAATATGTTGTGAGTGTTGCTTTATGAGTTTGAATAATGATTTTTATTAATTCTACCCTACATCAGTATATGGACAGGATACAATAAGTTTATGCTGATGTTTATAATTCCAAAAAATATTGAAACTAACCACCTTTAAGTATACAGAATAACATTTTGTTTCGATATAACGATATCCGTCTGTCCGTCCGTCTGTCTGTATATCCACATATTTTTGTACGCATGGTAAAAGTCGCAAATATTATGATATTTCTACAAAATTTGGTATACCGACTAATTTCGGTCCAAGGTTCAAATCGGTCCATGGTTAGACCTAATGCCTATATAAAGGTTCCCCCAAAATTATATTGTTTGCACACTACAGGTCGCAAATACGAAGATATTGTATTTAAATTTTATACACGGATCCATGTTTAGACCTAGTGCCCGTATAACGGTCCCCCAAAAATAGGCATATTCTAAGGTCGCAAATATTAAAATACTTTGATAAAATTTGGTACACAGACTTATACCGGCCGAAGGACAAAGCTTTTTGGCTTTAAACCGGACTAGTGTAGGGTATCGTATAGTCGGCATGCCTACACCAGTCTGAAATGTTTTGATCTGAAATTCGAATGGCTTGACATGTACTTGTGCCAAAATTTGTCTATAAAATTATAAAATATTAGAAAAACGGCAAGAAATTTTGATTTCATCTAAAGTTAGATGTATTTAAGATAAAATCGGAAATATAGTCCATATGGGCGATAGGTTCAAATATGGGCCGATCCTATTTAGAATTAATGGGCTTTGTTCTTGGGCTCATATGAGTCAACGAACCAAATTTCATTAAAATAACTTGGCATTGGCGACCTGTATCATGCGAAAAATCAATTTTTGGGTGACCTTTATATAGGCACTGGGTGTATCCATGGACCGATTTTAATCATCATGCATAGGCTTCTTTCTTTCTTCAGTGTTGTTAACTTTCTTTTAAAATCGCTAAAAACAAAGAAAAATTTGGTAATGTTTAAAATGCTGCAATTTTAAGTTTGGTGACTATTTGTAGATAAAGATAATGCAAGACTTAAGGAAATTTTATAGGATTTCCAAAAATATACAGTTTGTACAGAACCGATCAGTACTGTCTAAATTTTACTATGCAATTTGATAAAAGGTTGATATCGCAAATTTTTCGTTAAATGCCACGCCCACTTAAAACAAGTGACAAAATGAAAAAACAAACATAACACTAAAATTCTATACAATTTTCTGAGCCATCTCCTTGCCTTTCGTGGTGAATTTAGCCACTATTTTGCTCTTTAAAAATAAAGGCAACAACAAAAAAATTTGAAAAAACTTGAATTGACTTAAATGGTTGGTCGCAACTGTATTTGCGAATTGCAGCTTGTGGATATGCAAACTTTTGGGGGACCTTTATACAAGCAATAGGCTTTGTCCGTATGCCCATGAGATTTAGCGTACCTAATTTCATTAACATATATTCGTATTTGAACCTGTAGTATGCAAAAAAACAATTTTGGGACGAACCTTTATATGGGCACTAGGTCTAAACATGGACCGATATTAACCATAATCAACAGACTTCGACCTTGGGCAGATATAAGTCGATGAACCGAATTTCATTAACTTCGTATTTGTAACCCGTAGCGTGCAAAAATACAAATTTTGGGGGTACTTTATATGGGCACTAAGTCCAAACGTTGACCGATTTCAACCAAAATTAATATACTTCGTCCCTGGGATGATATAAGTCATCATATAAGTATACCAACCTGTAGCATGCGCTCATTTTTAGGCTGATTTATGTCATCAGCTTAGCAGTTTAGTCAAAAATAAAAAAATTTGAGATGTTTTTTCTTATAATAAGGAAAGCTGATGAAGACTCCTATCTAAAAAGTCCAAGACTATTATCGTGGTTAACAATACTTACATGTTACTGCAAATTTTACACAAACATTGCAGTGAAGCACTACTAACAACATATTTTTGAATTTCCGCAAGCTCGAAATCCATTTTAGACCTATGGTTTCTAGGGCAAAGTTGCTTAGAATTCTTCGTAGAACCATTTAATTCTTCAAATTTCGTTAACGCACACGTATGGTCATATATGGTTCATGTATGGAGATTTATGTAACCATATGTGGACATGAATGCATGTTTATGGCCATGCATGAAAATACATTTAACCTGCATGGAGGCATATATTTCGATTTTTAGCTGGGTAATTTCAATATATTTCAATATTTTTTATATTTTGTTTTGATTATTTATTTATAAAGATTTGTCAAATCAATAAAAAAGGGTTACCATCAATTAATATTTTAACCAAAATATTTAAGAAAAATTTGAAAAATTTTAAAAAAAATTGTTGGCAATCCTTTTATTTACAAAAACCAAATGAAATGTAACGTAACACACGTAAGTCTAGACGAAAAATTATAATCGTTTTACATAAACCAAATTTCTTACGTGATCGTTCGTTTCCCTTTCGTTCGTTTAGTTTTCGTTTCTTTTTAGATAAACAGGCCGTTAACCTGTATGAATCCATATATGTCGATTTTTAGCTGGGTAATTAAAAAAAACAAAACACGTTTTTGCAATTTTATCAAATTCGTGGGTCATTTTGGATTCCAGGCTAAAGTGGTTCAAAATTCCATGTCTGAATCATTTTGACTATATTAAATGAATAAGGCCCATTAACTTTTCTCGAGAAGTTAACTTTGCCTTAACCATGGGTAACTAACCAATACTAAATATTTATCCCTTTGAAAATTTAACCATAATAACTTATCAATATTTTAACTCTGGGTAGTTAACCTTAGTATGAAATGTCAGAATAAAAACAAAAGGAAAAACAAAAATTAATAACAAAAATTTTTTTTCAATACGGGAAAATTAAAAGTTTTTCTCGCGGTTTTTTGTGTGTTTCTGGTCGTAAAAAAAATAATACACTTGACCACGTCGTTTTTTTTAAGATTCGCGGTCGCTAAATGCTATAAAATGATTGTGTCTTTTTGCATACTACGAGAGGTGATTTAATTAAATCCATTTGGGTAAGTCTATAAAATAAAAGTGGATTATTTGAACTGTTAATAAGCATTTGGTCCTGATCGAGACAACCGCGGAACGATTCGCGCATAAAATTAAAAAAAAAAAAAATAGTGTAAATTTTGTGATGTATTATTAAATTAAGGCAATTTATGTGATCAGCACATCAAAGTGAGTAGAAAAATAATCGCTGTTCATGATTTTGTATCTTTTTGTAATTGCGAGTCAAAACTGTGGTTTGCCTAGGAGTTCCTCACATACTTTTAAAATATTTAAAACAAGATTGGTTTACATTTCGTAAATTCGAGAGTGATTTCTATGCGCTTTTTTACATTTAAGAATTAAATTCAGTAGTCTTATACTTCATTCAGTAGTCTTGAGCTTTGATACATGATTCATTTTGAATTTGATACGCTGATTCCAAATTCTTAAATGTAAGTTACCCAAAATTGATGAAATAATTGTTTTTATGAGAGTGGGTTTCAATAGAATTTTTTACTATAACGGTACACAAATTAAAAAAATGTTGTCCTATGTATTTTAGAGAACAAAATTCATTCTTTACTACCATCGTAACAAAAAGTCTTAAGCTATTTGAATGCGTTTTGTATAGTACAGTAGACGCTCGCAAATTAGAGCTTTCAGTAATTCGAACGTCCAGAAATTAGAATCAATGTTTGCAATACATTAAACGCTCTGAAATTCGAATTTAAAATTCTAATTTCTGAGCGTTTTTTTTTTTTTTTTTTGGTTATTTGAATACACAGGAAATCCCCAATTTATTTTCATTCTGTTTGAATAAAGTAAAACTAAAAAGGGGAATCACCAAATTATATATGTTTTTCCCTATTTGTTTTTTTTTTGTCGCATTTATGTACATTTTTGGCTAGTTCATTTGTGAAATTTGATACGCGTGTACATATTATTTGGCAGTCTCTATTAATAGTGAAAGTGTATCATTTAAAATGTTAAATAAACGTAAAAAAAACACTTTATCATTGGAAACGAAACGAAAAAAAACGTACAGAAATTAAAATAATTCAGAAATTAGAATTGCATCAAAAACAAAGCGGTTCTAATTTGCGAGCGTCTACTGTATTTTAAAATACGTAAAAAGCTATTTTTCGCGTTTTTAGTCACGATTTTCTCAAAATTGAGAGGTGATAGAGAATTCGGAATAGAGATCTGGAATCAGCAAGTAAAATACTAAAAGTATGTATCAAGCTTCTACCGACACCATTTTTGGTTTTAATTATTCAAGACAGATTTTGGCTCCTTGAACCAATAAAAAAAATAAATTTTTCCTATTTCCTTATATGAGGCCAATTTCTGTAAGCTATCACAGAAACCTAAATCCTAAATAGCAAAAATTTGTGCACGATTTTAAGTACTGATGCAATTTTTGTAAGTTTTGGTAAAGTGGGGAAATGCCATCGAAAATACTTACATATATGTATCATAAACGATTCTTAGTCAAAGTTTGGTTAAAGCTGTGCTTTAGATTTTTTTTTATTAATCATCATTACAAATTTAATTTATTAAAATATCTTATGTAGGGTGAATTGTTCTAAAATAGCCTTGGTTAAGTTTCTTAAACACAGAAATTTCTATGGTTAAATTTTAGCATTGGTTAGAAGAAATGCTTGATTGAAATTTAGATAAGTTATTCAAAAAATATGTTTACCAGTGGTTAAGGCTAGTAGAGGTCTTAACCAGGGTATAAATTGAGATAAATTAACGGGCCTAAATGGAATAAAAAATCATTTTTTTTAAAATTTCGAATTTTGGGAATTTTTAATAGTAACCCAGCTAAAAATCGACATACATACATGAATACATACAGGTTAAATGTATGTTCATGCATGCTCATAAACATGCATTCATGTCCATACATGGATACATAAATCTCCATACATGCATCATGTATGTCCACACATGTGCATTGACCAAATTTGAGGTAATATCTACATGCATGATCATGCGTGTTCATGCGTTTTCATACATGTACACTAGAGCGTACCACTTACAGGCAAAAAAAAAAAAAAAAGTGCGCCGTACACCCTCCAATATGAAGTATTTTTGCAAGGTTTCAAAAAAATTTTTATTATTTTTTTTTGCCGAACGTAGGGGTCGCCATTTTACATTTTTCGTTATATCTTTGGTATTTTCAGTCGGATCTTAAAGTATGATACATCGATGTTTTTCTCTCGACCAGTGTTTTGCTCTAAGAACATTTTGACCTCAAGTATCCCGTTCTAGTAGTTACCCACCAGATCTCAGTTGATACTACCCTAATGTACGACCAAAATGTTAAAAAATTAAAGCTCGCAAAAAATCATTATACTTTTGCTAAGGAAGTTTTTCGCTAAACCCAGTAGAATTTTTTTTATATATTGGTTGCCGAACGTAGGGGTCGCCTTTTTAAATTTTTTTAATTGGATTTTTCCTTTATAGCAAAACACTGGTCTCCTCGAGGCAAAAAATCGATATATCACACTTTAAAATCCGATTTTAAATGCCGGAGCTATAACGAAAAATTGAAAAAGGTCGGCAAAAAAAAAATTTTTTTTTTTTAAATCGCCTTCCAAAAATACATAATATTGGAGGGTGTATGCCGAACTTTTTTTTGAGGTACGGTCTAATGTACACTAGGGTGGGTCGATTTAGCAATCGATATTGTGCTTTTGGCATGAGGAAAAAAATTCCACTACGACATATCAAAGAAATCATTTTCGAGGCGCCCAAATTTCAATTTTTTGCAATTTTTAAATAAATGCTAGATTAGCTCCATCTTACGTTGGCTTTTTGAAACAACTAATGAAGTTGTAAACAATATAACATTACAACCTTTCCAGAAAGGTATTACTTATGAAAATCGGATAAAAAATGTGGCAACTAGAGGTAAAAGTATATAAATAAAATTATTTTCTGCTTGATGATGAAATGATGATAATGATGATGAAATGATGATGATGATGTTGATGAAAACAAGCAGAAACTAATTTTAGTTATATACTTTTACCTCTAGTTGCCACATTTTTTATCCAATTTTCATAAGTAATACCTTTCAGGAAAGGTTGTAATATTATATTGTTTACAACTTCATTAGTTGTTTCAAAAAGCCACCGCAAGATGGCGCTAATTATAAAAAATTGAAATTTGGACGCCTCGAAAATGATTTCTTTGATATGTCGTTGTGGAATTTTTTTTCCTCATGCCAAAAGCTATCGAAAAATCGATGGCACAATATCAAAAAATTTTTGTCCATACAAATCGTCTCACTCTAATGTACACACATGTAGATATTACCTCAAATTTCGTTAATGCATATGTGTGGACATACATGATGTATGTATGGAGATTTATGTATCCATGTATGGACATGAATACATGTTTATGAGCATGCATGAACATACATTTAACCTGTATGTATTCATATATGTCGATTTTTAGCTGGGAATACACTTTTTTCCGAAATGGGCCATTTTCGTTCAACTTTCGGCACGGGTTAACGTTATCCAAAAAAGAATCTATTTCTTCCATTTGGGACAATTTTCAATAAAATGAACGAAAATCGACAAATCGTTTATTTAAGGGACATCCTTATATATACATATATATACAACGCCCTTACCTCAAAGACAGCGCTGCTAGAATTGTCGAGTTTTCGGCATTTTGCTGATTTTTTATTCAAAAAAATTATTTATTAATATGAAAGATTTAGAATTTTATTGCACCTTTTATAATTTTTGTTGTTTTTTATTTTTCAATAAATAAATTTTTATTAAATTTAACATGTTTTTTTTTATTAAAAAATTATTAAAACTTTGTGTTAAATCAACACATTCTTTCATTTAAAAATCAACAAAATTCAATAATTGTGTTTTATCAAATCAACAACTTTCTTTATTGATAGAAAAACAAAATAATTTCAACAACGTGCTTACAATTTTTATTATCAATGCTGCAAAAATCGTCATCAGAGGAAATTAAAAAAATTTTATTATTGAATCTACGATTTTCGTATTCAAATATGAAAATTATTTTTTTGTGTGTACGACGATGTGGACATATCAAGTGGACATATTTTCAAATGATCAGCAATCTGTTACTCTTAAACTTTTTCAGGTGGCAAGGTGCGTGGGTGTCATTTTGGATTTAAACTTTCCTAGAAGGGAAATACTCATATCAGGCAGAGGATTAAAAAGATATTCAGTGTGTTCGTTTACTCGAAATTCTTACTACTTTTACTATAATTGGAAAGTTTTGTTCTCTTTTTGTATTGATTTTTTCCAGCTGTAGTAAAAGTAGTAACTTGTAGTAAGTAAACGAACACGCTCATTATGTGCTTTTTATACCTGCAAGAAGCCTTTCGGGAAGAGGTGGAGTCTATACTCTCATAACAACTCAGCTACGACAACTCAGTTGCGACAACCGAATTATGATGTTGTGGCAACTCATGCACACATTTATAATTCCTACTAAGTGCTGCCCTCTAATACTAACCCGAAGTTTTTAAAACATTTTTTCCTACAAATTTTACAACATTTACATATATTTTCTAAAGAAATATTATTATATTAAAAACAAATTCTATTGAAAACTTATTTTTAAAATATTTAAGATATTTTCGGATGCCTAATGTGTACTTACGTGATGAATTACTTATGGTCAGTTCACGAAATAGAACTAACATATCAAGTTCTTTACCATCACTTACAATTGCGTTCATTTGTTTCATCATATCGTTTGATGTTTGGTTAAAAATGGGTACATACGACATTAAATTTTTATATGTAAAAGCTTTATTTAATAATTTACGATGTAGACTCCAACCAGGTTCTAAAAAATATGAAAAAGGAAATTAATTATACAATACCTTTTTTTACTTGTGCCGAGTAAAAAAGTTCCTCTCTAATAAAATATTAGCGTTTTATTCGTGCTCAAATTTTTGCTTACAAGGATGGTTTGCGGTGGTGTTCATTTCGATGTGGAATAAATTGAGATATGTTATAGAGAATCAAAAAATAAGAGACCCATATTTTATTTTAGTGGTCCAATCTCTCATTTTGGGTTTTAAAAGTGGGGGCAAAATTTACCCGGTTTAGCGCTTTTAGCATTATTTTTATGATATTCAAAAGAAACTATATACATATAAATTGGTTGTCTAATGAAACTTATTTGGAAGTGGCAACCTCATGGTGAAAAAGTAGCCAATACACAATTTTGTGAAAGTAATGTGTTTTTTTTTGAAGATTTTTCCTTTTTTTTATATTCCCGAGTAAAAAAAATTATATATAATCATATGTGGCATATATTACAATATATAATTAGACATGTCGTTATGTATATCCATATATATTTATATATGACGTCTTTTTCCAAAATTTTTCCTTATATTATGCCATATATAATTAGATATCGGCCTTTATAATATTAGATATGGTATATATGATTATATATTACATAACATGGCTGATCTTATTGCATATATAGTTGTATATAGAGCTATATCTTAATGTATATGGTGGCATTTTAGCAATATATAATTATATATGGTATCATTTAAACAATATATAACTATATATGGTGCCAGTTAAACTAGATATTATCATATATGGTGGCATTTAAACAATATATGGTCATATATGGTACCTCATGAACAAAATTTTTAATACAATTGCAGATATGATAATATATGCCACTGTATATAGTGCCATATATATTTATATAAACAATTGATACAATTGGAAATGGTGTAGAGCGTTAAAAAGATGTAAATAAAATTATTTTATTAAAAAAATTCAATTCCCGAGTAAAACGGGTTATACATTATTTTATATTATATATATACATATAAATTGGTTGTCTAATGAAACTTATTTGGAAGTGGCAACCTCATGGTGAAAAAGTAGCCAATACACAATTTTGTGAAAGTAATGTATTTTTTTTGAAGATTTTTCCTTTTTTTTATATTGTTACGAAATTGGATTAGCTTAGTGTAGCAACCTCTGGAATTTTCTGTAAAAAAGTAGCACAAGAGACTGGATTTACTAAATACGTCAATCTGGCAGCACTACATTTAAGTATAATGTTAGTACTCTAGGTGTTTCCGGAATTCTCTTCCACAACGGAAGTAAAACTATACAAGTCTGCCATATGTCATTTAGTTAGTTAGTTGATTATTAACGATTGTGTAATTCAGTCGGGCTTTAATAAATCGTTGTGCTAAAATCACTAGAGTTTGTGTGTGTGTAATATCACTGAATAATAAATTAATACAGTGTTTAATAAACAAGTGTAATGCATTAAACACATAGACGACTGCAGCTACACGACTACAGCCTGTCAAAAATAAAATACACATGTTTATATGAAAGCGATTATTTTGTCACCAACAAAGCTATACGGCTACACAACTACTTTTGCCGCTGTAGTCAACTCAGGATAATTTCTATTTTTGTTGGCTACAAAACAAAAATAGTGTTGACAATATAACAAAATATGTAAAACAGGTCAATTTTTCCCGCTTGAGGCGAATTAAAATCGCTAGTTCTGACTAGAAAATCACCTTTATGGGAACACTGAAGAAACAGCTGTTTATATTTTTCAATTGTTTGAAGGTTTCATTAATTTATATTTGAAAATAATTTTTTTATGATGTTTTGTAAAAAAAAATGGATCTATTCTCATTCCTCAGCCATTATTTTAGAAGCACAAACGAAAAACGATTAATATTTATCAAAACGTCAAATTTTTAGGATCAGCTGTTTACTATGTTGCTGTCGTTTTCAAATAAATTAAGTAGCTGACTACTTTTGTAGTCGTGTAGCCGCAGTCGTCTATGTGTTTAAAGCATAACGCAAGATTAAACTAAAGACAGTGTAAATAAAAAATAGTATAAGCTTAATTAAACAAAGTGTAAAAGTTGTTTTATTTAATAAAGAGCACCAAACCAGTTTATCTAAAGGAGATAAACGAAGGTTTTATAATGTAAAACGTAGCAATTGGTGTCAGTGTTGGGATTGGTTATTTTGATTGCAATAGAAAAGATCCCGGTTTATTTCAAGGAAATAAACCAACGTTTTTAAAAGGTAAAAACGTAACAATATGTACTAACTCTTCTGCACCGTTTGGGTCAAAATGACCCAATTTTAAAAAATAAAATCAAAAAAAGATGCTTAAACTATAAGTACAGAGTAATTTTTTTTTAATATGTAAAATTATTTTCCCAGTGAATATTCACAAAATAGTCTTGAGATCCGCGGAAATCATTTGAAAAAGAAGGGTTTTTTTTACAGGTGAAGCCCCTTTCAGAGCATTCTTTTATGACTCTTAAAAGGCTCCTAATTATGAGCTGTGGGAGGGGAAATTCCCCACTTTTTTTGGAGTGTTTTAGAGTGATTTCAGACACAATTTTTAGAGTAATTTTTGAGTCTTTTGTGATACTTTTCTGAACCGTTTTAGACACCATTTATTTAATATAATATAAAAAATATAATCCAGTAAAAATTTGAGCTCAATCGAAGAATTTTTGAGGTATCCCCTGGCCCTTAAAAGTTTTGAAGTACTATTTAAATACATGGGAAAAAAGCTACTTTTTTGGTTTTTTGTTTTGAAAACACTGACTCTTAAATTACTGTATTTCTGAGAAATGTCAATAGAATCGCAATCTAGACTGAATTATCTTTCTAACAAGGCATACAAATTCAAAATTGGTTACAAAATATTTAAGTAATTGCAACTCGCCTAGACCATTGCTTAAAATCGTACACTCACAAAAGTTTGTCGGTAGAATCTACTGAAAATGACAGTTAAAACAATGTTACATGCAGTTTAAAAGGCGACAAAGGTATTTGCATTTAAAATAACTAAAACTTTTGTTATTTTTAACTATTGAAAAATGACTAACAAATGCATTAAAAATAACTACCAATGTCGTATAATTAACTGACAAATGTTTACTACAAAAATTTGAAAACAACTGACAAAATGGGTAAAAAGTACTGTCTTTCTACAGTTAATTCTTTTGGTTTTACAAAAGTATAGTTTCCCGGTAAAAAATGTTCATATACGCTCAAACATGTTCATATATGGTTTATGTATGGACACATATGAACAAATATGGATTTTTTATAAACATATATGGATTTTATATGAACATATATGGAAGTATATGTTATTCCATATATGGAAAAAGATTTCATATACAGACATATATGGAGGCATCTGCTATTTCATATATGGAAAAGGCACTCATATATGGACAAATATGGAAGTATATGATATTCAATTTATGCAAAAGTGACTTGTATATAAACATATTTGCAAGAATACATTTTTCCATATGTGTAAAAGGAACTCATATATGGATAAATATGGAATTGTATTTAATGCCATCAATAAAAAAAGGAACATATGTAGTGCCTAATTCGAATGTCATACATAAATTTATATCTATAGTACAACCTTATAATAAAGGACAGCAACGTCCGCATGTATTCGCATATATTTAATAAATGTATATGTTCATATATGTCCATATATGAACATATACTTAGGTGTTACCCCATTTTTCGGATCCATACATATATGGTTGAACTATAAATGTTCATATATGGACATTTTTCACCGGGTTAATAAAAAAATTTTTTTTTTCTTTCGTTTCCAAAAATATATGAAAATACTACATCCTATTTAAAATTTGGAGTAAAAATTCCTAACTGTTTTCCAGTTATTATGCTTTTGTACAATGGAGATACAATACAAGTTTCTGATTATTATTTGCAAACTAGGAATATATTAATGTATTAATGATAACAAATATAAAGTAAACAAGAAACATTTGCGAAAAGGTGACACGGAGGAAATAAGAAGATAAACAAAAAATCTAAAGTAGAATGTTTGTATATGTCTGTTTGATCACTTCTGAAAGTATTCATATAGAGACAAAATCTGACAATAAAAATATAAACAATAATACAATTTAATGGAAAATCACTGATGAAGCCTGTCCATAAAAAAGGCAGAAACTGGATCTAGTCTGATTTGCAAATTTAATGTGTTTATAACTTTTGAAGAAAATGTTTTTTTCTTCTTCTTAACCTCAAACCTACTAAATAAGAATTTTTAAAATTTAAAGAAATTTTTTACTGTTTACTGTAAAATTACGGTTTTGGTAGTTGTTTATTATGACATTACAAATAACTCTTTTAAACAACTGCTACGAAATTACGGTACTTTTCGTTAGTTGTTTTCTTAAATAACCGTCATAACAGTTGTTTTGCAACAACTGTAATTACTGTTAAAAACAACAACTATTAATTAATACCCAAACAACTGTCATGTAGTAACTGCCAAACCTTTTTGAGTGTTTAAATTGTGGAAATCGTGTAAAAATTAAAAATTCACCCCTGTTCTGAGTTTCGAAACTTTTTAATTAGAGTGGATTTGTAAAATCACAAAAAATTAAAAATTTCGGAAATTTGATCCCTATATATCTCATCTTACACAAATCCAAATGACCTAAGTGTTTTCAATTATAATGTTCAAATGAAATACTTCAGCTAGTATTCGTAAAAGTTTCACCAGGATCGGCTGGGTCCTTATAAATTTATCAAAAAATATTTACAAAAAAACATGCCAAATTTAGAGGTACATCTCTAAATCAACCACAAAAGTATATTAAAAACTTTTTTACTCCACAATAGCTGACTTTTGTTTTGGCAAAAGGTTCAAATTTTATAAAAAGAAAAGAAAAATTTGAAACCAAAAAGAATTTAATATGACTTTTGTTAGTTAAATCATCGGGTTAATTTGACCCAACAAACATGTAAGTAGGGATATAATTTTAAACGGTGCAGTGTTAACGGTGTTAACAATGGCATATTTTTTGACCCCACTTTTTTGGTCCGCCAAAAAATTACACTTCTCTTACTTGTTGATTCTTTAGCCAAATTTCATCCAAATTAAAGTGAACCGCACAGCAGACCTTTCTTGTTAGAACTCCTTTTTTCCATTTATTTGATGTTTTTTTCGTATATACTTTTTTTTACTCGCGCATCATTAGTTCATTTAAAATATTTCGTACCGTTAATGGTTAGTAGTCCCTTTTGTATAACGTACTCTAATCCATTATATATTAATGCTGGTTTATTAAGGCTCTGCTTAGAATTTAAAATATCTTTTATGCTTTCCGGTTCAGATGTGAGAAAAATTGGATATGGCCCATTCCAAAGTATACTGTTGGAGCCATATTTGTCGACGTAATCGTTGATATGCTTCAGTGAACCTTAAAATAAGAAACAAATAGACGAGTATTGTCCACTACATAAATGATCGACTAAATCTGACCCTGGATCTTGCAAACTTTTTTATACTATTTAATATACGAGGTAGTTTTTGTCAACCCTTCTGTCCAAAATTGGAGTATTTGGTGTTATTGGTTATAATTTAAAAAATAATATGAAATATTTACTTTTCGAAGCCGCGTGGCGTTTTTTAAAATTCAATTTTGCGTATCCAATATGGCGAACAATTTTTTTTAAACCGATCGGATTTTCTTGAAATTTACTTCTCTATTAATATAATGGATTGGCCATTTTTAATTTTGAAAATCTTTCTTTAGGTTCTTATTAACCAACATAAAAGACATGTGTGAAAAGAGTTTCAAATGAACTTGGTCACTTCTATAAAAATTTGTTAGCCATATTCAGTTTATAAAAATTCTTTGTCAACCGTTCTACTCTTTTGAAAAAAATTGGAGTCGGTTAAAAATATCGATTCCCAGCCAGCAAAGAAGCCCGCAAATGAATCAAAAAAAAAACTCTAAAATTAATATTAAAAGTTAAAATTTTTGTATGAAAGTGGTTCATCCAAAAGAGCTTTCTTTTTTGATTCAAAAATGACTCAAAAAAATGATTTAAAAAATTCGAAAGGCTCAAAAATTCATCTTTTTTTGAATTGTTTACAAAATATTCCAATTTGTTTATATTTTTCAGTCATTTCTGAACCATTTTTTGGATTTCAATAATTTGGCTCAATTTTTTGTGCCTTTTATGATTCATTTTAGAAGGCTCATATTTTCGTGCAAAATATGAACAATTTTTGACAAAAAATTTAAAAATTTCAAAAAAAATGTTTTTTTATTTGACTAACTTTTGACTCGTAGAATAAGAACCCTCAAAAAATTATCCAAATTATGCTGGCTGGCTTATAATTTTAAAAATCATTTAAAAATATTTACTTTTCACTTTTTGAATATATATTCAAAAACGGGACTGTTTACGCATTCTTGGATAATTTTTGAATAATGACATTTTTGTGTAGTTTTTGTGTAATTTCGCTTTTTACTGAAAAATATACTAAATACTATCAAGACCCACAGCAGATAAAATGAGTTTGTTTGTGTGGCATTTACAACAAGTTTCCAGTTTCTGGTGAATTATTTTTGTAAATTTGTTCAACACGAAACCAAATTCAGTTAGAGGAAGTCAAAAATGTTGTTTTATATTTTATTTGTATATAAACCTCATATGTGACCTTCTCCGAGAAAAGGGACCTAGTGTGTGAAAATTAAGTTTTGAGAAGAACGCATTTAAAGTTTCATAACGCTATCACTTTGAACACACCTTGAGTTCGTTTTGTACGTTTTTATGGGGTAAATAAATTTTTATCAGAAATCTAACTCATTTCATCTTATTCTACACCCTTTTAGGTACCAGAATCCACTCTTAAGTCCAAGCCCGTTTTTTGACACACTAGGTCCCTTTTCTCTGAGAAGGTCACATATTTTGTTCATATTTTAAGAAAGTATTTGTTAATCTGCATGTAAAATAAATATTTTTCTTGGGTGGCAAGAATTTATGCGTATACAATACACAAAAAAGTTTGTAATTTGATTGTATACCCTGCAAAACTGCCTTAAACGAAGAAAATCGTAAGCAAGTTATTTAAAAAATTATAGTGCTACGCTATTCCCTTACGACGAAGCAGGTTGTAAGGGAGTAAAATAAAATGTAAGTTATCCAAAGATTAATGCGCACGAAATCTGAGTTATCTCAATCATTAAACCCTTCTTTAGTAGAGTTTAATGTATAGACACCACATAAACATGAGTCAGTCTGCATTTTGAAGTCGGCAAATGAATGCATTTATTTTCGTAAGAAGTCGCGTTTAAATGCGCTCAATGAAAATCATGAATTTATTGCATCTTTTCAGCAGCAAAAAAAGCACTTTTTTCAAAAAAAAAAAAGTGCATGAATTTATTTGCGGTTAAATGCACTTACGAAAAACATGAATTTAATGCAATTTTTCAGCAGCGAATAATGCGCTTTTTCTCACAAAACAACGTGCTTCCAAGCGGGCCCTTTGTATGGAAAAATCATGCCTTCCGTAAGCAGCTTTGTAAGGGATTAATTTTATTTATTCCCTTACAAAGCTGCATCCAGCGAAGCAGATATTTTGCTGGGATAGTAGTATAATGTAATTCACACACCATTTGCCAACTTTCTACCAAATGTAATTTTTTTTGTTACATTCTTAAAATCTGTTGATAAATTGAAAAAAAAATGGGAAGCTCCTCAAAACCAAAGATCTATGACTGTGTAAAATTTCATAGCAATCCAACCAGCCGTCAGGAAGTAGCTACATTATTTCCAAATTATTTCGATTCTTCAACACTATGGGCAGGGGAGTATAATTTTTTTTTTTTACAAAAATAACGATTATTTTCAGTGTTGCCATTTCAGTGCTTTTCGGGTATTTTTTGGTGCTTTTTTCCTTCCCATACCCGGTGATTTTTTACAAATACCCGTTTAAAAAAAGCGGGTATTTACAGTGCTTTTTCAGATTTCTGGCAGTGCCTTTAGTGCTTTTTGTACAGTTTATATTTTTGGTATTTATTCTCGTTTTTTTAATTTTTATTCAATTTTCTGTCAACGTTGAAAAAATTATACGAACTATACAAAAAATACATTTTTTCACAATGTTTGCAGTACAATTTTAAATAGCAACTTCGTTATATTTAACCTTGAAACTTTTGAAATATTAATTTGCTGCTTTTTACCCTTTTTTGGTTATTTTTTGAACCCTTTTTACATAATTTTACAAAGTTAAAATATGTTTTTAAATTCTTGACTTAAATTTTTCAAAAAATTAATATCGTGCTTTTTTACCCCATTTTTGCTAAATTTTTACCCTTTTTACCCGTTTTCACAATGCTCACGGTGCTTTCCTGCCTTCAACAGTTGGCAACACTGATTATTTTAAACTAATAAAAAAAACATTAATTTTTTGTGTAATTTCATAATTTTTCCAATAATTTATGACCTACTGCTGCGTATTTTTTTCCTGGTGGCAACACTGAATTCAGTTACGGCGGGCAAGTTTTATTAAAATGAGAGATTTTATTTTAAGCTTTAAGGCACCCTAACAACGTGGTCTTTTATAAAATGTTCTTTAACTCAGTAAGGATTAGGGATGCCAATTGGGATTGATATTTGAAAATCCCGGGATTCGGGATTTTGTATGAAATCCCGGGATCCCGATCTCGGGATTCCGGGATTTTCGGGACTGCAAGATTTTTCGGGATCCCGGGATTTTACGGGATTTCGGGATTTTCGGGATTTCGGGATTTAAATTTTCCTTTATTTGTAAAAATTTGTATGTTATGTAACTAATTTTTTTAGAGAATAAAGCATTTTATAATTATTTAATAGTTGTTAATTAATAATGTGGTACATTTTATGAATATTGAAACATCTCAGTCAGAAATTGACAGTGGTACAAAAAATCAAGTACCTGCATACCACTGGGTAACCGCGATGTTAAAAATAAATGACTGGCAGAACACTCATTTGGGACGCTTTGCCAGCGTTTGCAAAAATCGTTTTGCCAGTATTTGTTTTACAAAACATCACGGCAGGGCCAAAAAAAGATACATATGCACTTTTTTTAAATTTTATTTTGGAAAATATAATTCCAAACCACCTATTTATTGGTTTTGGCAGCGTTTTTCCAAAGTTAAAAATTTTGTTTCTCCAGTACTTTTCCGGCGCTTTTTGAACTGCCGGTCCTCTTGTCTATTGACGTTATCATATTGGAAATGGGAAAGAAATTTTTGTCAGTACCTGTACCACCTGTTAAAATACCTTGCCATCGCTTTCCCGTTTGTATTTTTCTGGCTGGGATAATATATGAAACCTGTCATTAAGTACACTTGCGCCCAGTATTTTGTAAGCAGATTTTAATTGCTCACTTTGTTTATTTGCGTTTATATTAATATTAAAAAATAAGAAAACCCCGGGATTTTTGAGAAATAATCCCGGGATTCGGGATTTTGCCAATCCCGAAAATCCCGGGATTTCGGGATTTCCCGTTTGCCATCCCTAGTAAGGATACGTCACAGATTCGCTGGAGATTTTTCAAACAAATATTTCAGATATAAAGGTCTATGCCTCATCAAACAATTTTTGCTATTGTTTTCTTCGTTATTGCTGATCACGAATCTGAAATAAAAAATATAAAATTCAAAATGGCGAATCCAAGATGGCGGCCATTAATTTTTATTTTTTATTATATTGGACTTTAATAATGAATTATATAGGTCTAGGGTCCGCTGATTAAAAATCTGAAATTAAAATTTTTAAATTCATAATGGCAGATCCAATATGGCGACAAACAATTTTTTCATGAAATTTCTTATGTCACCTGATTTACTTCAAATTTTCACCAGGGGAAGTTTTTGGGTAGCAGATTACGAATCTGAAATCAAATTTTAAAAATTCAACATGGCGGATCCAATATGTTATGTGTTGGAAAATAAATTACACTGTACAAAAAACAAAAAAAAAGGTTCTGATGACAACTAATTCTGGCAGAGGGACCAAAGAAAAATATAAGTGTATCAGCGTTTTAAAAGTTTTCGTCTGGACCTATGTTTTTGGGGGGTTAAAATTTCCTCTCTTTTGAAAATGTTTATTGTGAATCGGCATAGGAAACCATGTGAATCTTCCATTTTAGGTATAGGATATATAAATAGTGTCAGTGACCCATAAGATGAAGAGTTAGAGGGTTAAAATTTTCCGCAAAAATATTTGTCATGAAATTGTACTATAAGTCTCTGAAGACATCAAAGTTGAAAATTTAACCTCAATGCCAGAAATAAGTCAAAACGTAAAATGTGTTTAAGGGTTAATTTCGTACTTATTCAGAATTGGCACTCAAATGTTCCACAAACCTGGACTTTAGGGGGCTAGTATGTGTGACAAAACCAGAACCTTCATTTAAGGTAATTTTTAGTGCAGTTTTTGCTAAAACTCTGGAATGCTGGAAAGCAGCGAGATCTGAAGTAACCTTTTCAGTTAAAGGGCAAAATCTCGAAAGTTTATGAACGGTCGCAAAAACCTAGGTAGAAGACATCTTATGGAACACATTGGCATTCAAGTTTTTCAAATATCTCTTTGAAAATTTTGGAGCTGTTTTTTGAAAATGTAGGATTTTCAAAAAAACCCACATTTTTGACGTCAAATTAATAATTTTGTTACTTTTTTCGTAAATACTAAACAGGTTTCTATTTTGCTTTTGAGAACTAGTTTCAGTTTTATAATTTGAGATTGGTTTTGGAACAAATTATTGTTTATTTATGATTTTTTTATTGTATCATTAAAAATAAAAAATGTCACAAAATTAAAAAACTTTGACTTTGAACTCTCGCCAACTAACAATGAGTAACCACAATGATACAATATTCAACTCACAAAATATTCAAGAATCCTAGATTTTGAATATATAAACATATTTTCCCTTTACCTGGATTGCACTTTTAGCAAAAAAACGGCGATCCTGGCCCACAGTGCAGCGCCTTCTAGTGGAAATATTGGCAAACAAAGTTAAAATTTTGATAGCATATGAATACTAAAAGGTTAAAGAGATTTTAAAAATTTTAATTTTCTGTGCTTTTTGTTCAAAAACAAGATTTTTTTTTCTTTTTTGGTTAACCGATTTTTAAATTATGTAGTTGGTAGAAAATTGTGATTTTTGACAATTTTTTAAAATTGTAAATTTAAGTATACTTTGGATTTTTTACATTTGGAAAGTTCATGTTCCGATCGGTCAGATTTTCATAAATTATATACAATTGACGAACTATTTTTTAGCACAGAAATAAAGTTGCATTCGTTCTCACCAACATATCAATCAAAGATATTAAAGCTTAGCCTTTTTTATAATTTGAAATATTTTTTGATAAAAGTCTCATAAAAAATTATCAAGATAATTTTTTTTAAAGTAAAAATTTGGCAACTCTGGATAAAATTTTTGTACCATTTTTTTATTGGCGATTGTAGTCACGACATCAAAGTATTTAATGGTTTCTAAATCACTGAATTATCTTTACCGAGTAAAAAAAAATGTGGCCGTTGAAAAGTAGTGCGTGGAAAACGGAGCAGTGTATTCATAATATGTTACAAAAAAACTAATATTATTCAAACTAATTAAAGCAGATTGCAAACACAATATTACTCCCTTAACCCTCCGATGCTCCTTCTCCTTAAAGCGATAATATTTATAGTATAAATTCGGCACTAAAAACTTATTATGGCAAAATTATTAAAAATAAAGAGAAATAATAATGATTGAAGACGAATCACGAAATCCAATAATCAAAAAATTGTGGTTATTGCTTTAAATAACACAATCAGTGAAATAAAATTAAATATCGGAAATTACTGCTCTTCACCATGGCCAATTGATATTGGGAAATTCCAAATCATATTGAGATGTTTTATTTGAATTTGGAAAAATCAAGTGAAATTCAAATTTTCCACTTAAAATTGAGAAATGTCTATACATAACTGAATAAAATTTTGTACTTGAAATTGTGAAAATTCCAAATGAAATTGAGATTCTTTATTTGAAATAGATTTTGTATTTGAAGTTGAGCAAATTTTAAATGAAATTGAGATTTTTCATTTGAAATTGAGCAAATTACAATTGAAATTGGGACTTTCCATTTGAATTTGACAAATTCTAAATTAAGTTGAGATTTTCTATTTGAAATTGAGAAAGTTCCAAATAAAATTAACCCTTTTGCTACCAACTTTTTGTTTGCGGATGTTTCGTTATTTTGACTTCAGATTCTTGTTAAGAGTCCTCAAATTTTTTTTACATTATCAAATTTTATTTATTCTTTTAAAGATGTGTACACTGTAGTGTACAAGGGTAGTGAAAGAGTTAAGAAAATTTAAAATTAAATTGAGAAAATTCAACAACAAATGAAATTGAGATTTTCCAATTCAAATTTATTTATATCAAATATTTAAAATTAGAAAAACACAAATGAAATTGAGAAAGTAGAAATTAAATTAAGCAAAGAAGAAATATAATTGAGAAATAATCAAACGATTTTGGAAAAAAGTTTAATTAAAGAACAAATTCTATTAAATCACAAAAAATAAACAATAAAAACAACAAGAAAAAACATAAAAGCTTACTGGCATACGGGCATATATTTATTTTTTTATTTATTTTTTTTTTTTTTAAGAGAAGCAATACTCAGGAAATTCTTCCTATTAATTAACGTCTTGCTGCCTATGGAAAGGGGATAGAGAAGAAGTGAAAGGTGGTGAAAGATGAAGGGCTTCAAATATGGCAACACTGTATTACGCGAGATGTTGAATTTTAGAACAGTAGTTGCGCGCTATCTGATGGTGTGTTGGCGAACTTTGTTGAAGCTTTTTAGTCCTTAGCCCTGTTATATTATTTTACTTAGGTGGGGTTAAATGCTATGGGAACACCGAAGGAGGACGCTGCGATATGTATGAAGGATAGAAAAAACTCATACATATTACTGTTTTTCATAAATTGATGTTGCCATGGTTGGGGCTCGAACCAGCAACCTCACGTGTAACAGTCCAACGCGCTAACCATTACACCACAGCGCCTACAGCGTATGGCAGGTTGATGGAATGTGCAGGAATGATGTATGGCTCTGCTGCAGTCGCCAATAGTTACCAATGTTTTAGCTTCATCAATACGGTTTTTAATGTACGCCACTCTCTGCTCCCCAACGTTAGGTGGGGAAATTATTGGAAAGTTCATGGTAGACTTGACATGGGCTTTAATTTTTTCCATCTTTTTTTCAAATATTCAATGTTGGGAATCGGGGAATATGGACTGAATCTAAGCAGACTTGCACAAGTGTTTTAAAATATAGTTTCGAACCTGTTGTAACAGGGAACATTATTAACACCTACCACTATCTGAATGGTTGTTTCCCATCTCCTTCCATCCCACGAAAAGATTTTTCATCCATCCCCTGGCAGCAGGTAGATTAAAAGATTCTCTCTTTTCATCCATTTTAATAGCGCCTGATGTTCCAATCGCTTCGATCAAAAACCATTTCGGCAACGTGATGATAGTGGTAGTGTTTGATCAAGCGCGAGTTGAAAATTTTGAAGAACCGAGTAAAAAGGATTTTATATAATCATATCTGATTTAACAATAACTAATTTGGTTTTTTTCGATCTTTTTGTTGTAATTTAATTAATAAATATATAAATAGTTAAGCTCGAGGTCTGGCCATATCTGATTTATATACAATTTTATCCGAGAAATGAGCCCACATAATTATATATATATCAGTTTTAATGTAATTGCATTAGTTTAGATAAAAGTTGCATTAGTTTATATGTATATCAGTTTGGAACTAATATGATACAATTTTATATAAGTCAGATATATTTATATCCTAAGACTAGAATTTTCTATTTGAAGCAATTATGTAAGGCAAAAACTTAAACACAATTCTATATGAATGATACATACTTCTATCAGTTTAGATCAAAAGTGATACAATATCATAAAATTATGCACCATCTAATGAAATTATATCACTCCATTTCTCGGATAAAATTATATCTGACATTTATACAATTTTGTCACTATTACAATTATATTTCAACTAATAGAATTATATGGGCCCATTTCTCGGATGAAATTGTATATAGGTCATATTAAATTATGCATGACTTTATAAAGCTCCATATCAATTTTTTTAACCGGGTATCAGCGTTTACGGCGACAAAACAAATTGAAATTCGTTTCGTCCAATCACACTATTTGGTTAACGGCTCTGACGTATTCGTTCAGACGAGTAACGTACGTTTGGCCTTGTTAGCAGCGTTATTCATTGTAACCTGCTCAATATGGATAGCTTTTACGGAATATATCTGGCAGTGTAAAGTATTTCCAATTTCTTGCATTTTAGTCTCCGTGCAAGGCTTAATTTTATTCACAAGAATTTTATTAAATTTCTTAATTGCAATTAAAAATTACTCAACTTCATTTGAAAAATGTTAGCCTTTGCAGACGTGTGTAATTATTATGGCAAAATTTTTCGCTACAAATTAAGAAGAGAGTGATTTAACAGAGGTAGGGTGAGTTGGGTAGTCTTTTAATTATATAGTCGTTGACCTGACTATGTTATTTTCAAAAAATCGTTTCGCAAATATATGTAGCTGTATTTACATCAGCAGATGGAGTGATGATGCCAACTTTTTAAGAGCAAACTCGCCAGTAGCCCCAAAAAAGCGCTAATTTATAAATGTGATCAAAATCGGTACTTTTCAATTCACTAAAATTAGATAAAATTGTATCAGAATAAAGGTTTTACCATAAACGCGCTTAAAGCGTTAAATAAAATTAGGAAAGCGTCAAACTAGCGCCTTTTTATAAAAAGCGCTAACCGCAAATATTGCGGGTTTGGATGATACAAAAGCGCTGAAGATAAAGCGATCAGATGCAATTATATGAAAATGTTTAGTTGATTGCAAAAGACATTTTACATTGCTGAAATAGCGAAAAACATTTAACTGCATAATAGCGAAATTTTTCATAGAGCTTGTAAATCGTCTTTTAAAATGGTTAAAACTCTGTATTGAAACCATTTTTTGTTTACAGAAATATGGTTAATACATAACTCGCAAATTCGATTCCCGAGTAAAAAAGAGTATATATAACATGTATTTTTTAATATTAAAATATATGATAATATAAAATATTGTGTGCGACCTTATATGTTTTTATATGGTGATATATTATAAATTTTTTTAGAAATTTTCTCATATGTAATCATATTAAATCATATATCAGTATTTGCTTTATTGCAAATTGTATATATAGGAATATATTATTGATAAAACCGTTCAATATTTTATATATAAATAGATACGAAAAATATTTTTAATTTTATTTTTTATATAACAATATCGTCGGCTTGCCTGCAAGTAGTGTCATGTGTTCTTTAACAGGTTTTCAGGAGGGCGAAAAAACTGGTTTATATTATCCTTTTAATATATTTCATTGACATCATATGCCTTAATAATGATTGTAATAAATAAGGTCGTGAATCATTAGGGCATATGATGTCAATAAAATATCTTAAAAGGATAATATAAATCAGTTTTTTCGCTCTCCTGAAAACCTGTTAAAACCAAAAACATAGCACTTCTTGCAGGCAAGCCGACGATATATTAGCTAATATCAGACCCATGTTCGAGATTAACTAATATATTCGAGATTAATGTAATATTTGATCAAAAACAATTTTTTATATGCTTTACTCAATTTTTTCATTAAATTAATATTTTCTGAGCTTTTTTACTTCTAAAAGTTTTTTTTTTTAAATTTAAAAATCCAATTTAAAAAAATTAATATTTAAATTCATGGTCCGGCTCGTAATGGGTTAATAAGTCTAGGCATGTTGCATATCATTGGAAAGGTATTTCAAGTACGATATATATATTTTGTTCTGGTCCGATAAGTTTTGAGTGGTATTTCTCCACTCAAAGTCCAAAGGAAATTCCCATATTTGATAAAAAATGATCTAGTCTTTAAAGAATAACAGATTTATACATTAACGTCTTTAATAGTTACTCATTATCAACAGTAGCCCTCGGCTGACAGTCAGGCATGTGATGAATATCGAAAACGAAAACGATCTGATTTTCAATGGTAAATATTTTAGGATCTGTACAATACCAATTTATATTTTATTTCCTAATTTAGATGTCCGGCGTCAAAAAAAAAACGATAAATAATAATTTGAAGCCAATTTGATTTTCGCGAAACAAATTATTCTAGATTGAAAAACTATTCGTTTTCGATTTTCATTACACCCCTGAGTGTGTAGGACCCGAAATCCTGCTGCCCTCCAATTCAAAGTTTTTTTTTTATCATTTAAATTTAATCATATCGTATTGGATTAACTTATATCCAATTTGATCGGGACAAAATTCGGATATAAGTTTATCATTTGATATAACTTTGTATCCTTGTAAATACAATTATATCTAATATGATACAATTTAATATAACCATTTTTCGGATGAAATTACATCCAGTTACATATTGCAAATATATCCATTCACATATAATTTTATATACACTTTTTTACTCGGGTTATCAGAAAATTCTGGGATAATTTCAAAAATTCTAGATTGAAAGAAGTTTATCTGTTTCGAACAGAAAATTCCTCATAATCGGAGAAATAAAAAGTAACAGAAAATTGCACAAAAATGGAAAACAACTTGTAATAAAATTTGATCTAAAAAATTAGGTTTTTTTAAAAGGGAAAATAGTTGCTACGAATAACCCTTAAAATAAAGGCTGAAAATAAGTTTCATAAATAATTAAATAACCCCTTTGTTGGAATTTGAAATTTGATTTTAATCGTGAAATTTCTCTGTTCAAATCCCTAAGGTTCGCTTTGTATTCATAAGGCTGCGTTTACATCTGCACCGAAATCCCGAGATTTCGATATTCACCACTCCGAAAAAACAGTGAAGATATGCGTATTAACTTTAATTTTTTTGGAAAATGTATTTATTAGAACTAAATATGTGTACTTTATTCAAAATTGAACATCTACAAGCTTTCCTTCATTGCTTTTTCAGAGTGGTGAATACCGAAATCTCGAGATTTCGATGCAAGTGTAAACGCAACCTTAATATGATGAAAAAAACCGCGTGATTTATTTTAACTAAATCCAGTTTATGCCTGAGGCAAATTTTTAAACTAGTTTCTTACGTTCATAAATAAGTGATGGCGCCCAAAAATTTAACTTTTTTAAACAAAATTAAGTAACCACCAAAAATGGAATGTCCAAACTATTTTAGTTTTACTTCATTGGGGATTTTTTTATAATGAAATAAACTAAAAATTAGAAGATTAAATAAACCCAAAAATATTAATTAACCCTTAACCCTTTGACGACCACAGGAAAGTATGATTGCTAAAGTGTTTTTCGCACTTATAATTGCCCAGGCAAAAGATAGAGTAAATATGTCTAAAGGTAATTTGTAGAGGAGGGTTGAGAAAACAAAAGTATAGTAGGCGGTAAATCCCTACTTAGTACCACTTTCCCATTGCGAGCCCTCGAAGTTGGTTAACGAGAATTCTTCATTTTAGGGGTAAAAAGCACAAACTTTAAAAAGCGAAATGAAGGACAAGCAAGGGGTCTATGAGGCCAATTTTTTGTAAAATATCTATAATTTAGTTGCAGATCACGAAAATAATATAATAATAAAAATCGCTTCGTCCGGAATGGCAGGGTCGTCGAATGGCAAATATTTTCATCAAGCGAAATGAGGGGTAAGGAGGGGTTCAACGGAGCCAATTTTTCTTGGCATAACTATTATTAGGTCTGAGATCATAAAAAACTTAAAAACTTCATTTCTTGGATGCTATTTAATTTTTCCCTTTGGGGGTTATCCGTAGCGCTGATAAATATGTACATCTGCAATATTTCTAAAAGAAATTTTCCAATTTTTAAAAGTTTTCAAAAAAGGACTACAAACAAAATTAAGGTGGAAAGCGAGAAACTTTCTGGCACGCAGCGACAAAAGTCTTGCCACCCCTGGTTTAGGTGAATGGGTAAGGCTTCTGGTTCGAAGCCTGGTGTGTGTGACTCTAAATGAAAAACTTTGCAATTTTTAATAGAAGAAAATTAAAAGTGTCCGACCGAAACTTAATAGTTCGGCCAGAAAATATATTTGGTCGGTATTCGGTAAGTTTAAGCATTACTGACAAATATTGCTTATGGAAAAATGTTTGTTGGGCCAATTAGAATGCATTTTCAGTGTGTAGCATCTTCAGGAAATAACACAATGGAGTAGCGAAATATCGAAAATAAAAACTTTTTATTTATAAAAAACAAAACTTAAGCTCAAGGAAATTGTTGGAGTTAAAAATGGAAAATCTTAATTTCATTTGGTTTTTTCTTAATATGAAATGGAAAATCTTAGTCTCAATTGTTCCATTCCCAAAAGACCTATACTCGTATTGGTCGCGATGCGTAGTGCCTTCTGATCTAATCTAAATTCCTTTCCCATTAACAAATGGAAAATCCCAATTTAACTTGCCCTTTTCTTAGTACTAAAAGCTCTCAATTTCAATTGCAAATGGTATAGTTAAAATTATTTTTATATAATAATTTATGATTTTATACAACTTTGTTTCGTAGAATATTGTGAGATATATATTTTTATATTATTATATTAAAAGATATTTAATTATATAAAACTATATCAACTAGATCCAGCATTTTCCAGATCAAGTCATATTTGGGTTAATGTAATTATGTATAAAAATATATTATTGTATCCGAAAAATGGTGCTACATACGACAATACCTAACGATATATAATTCTATTCCATAAAATCATAAATGGTTATATAAAAAATATTTTTATGCGGGATGATTAAATTTGGAATAATTTAAAGTCAATATTTTTTTGACTTTTATTGGAATATTAACAAATGTTAGTCAATTGCAGTTAATATACAGCTTAGGAATTTTAGAATAATAGAAGTTTAAATGTTTCGCTTGGAAAAAGCCTCAGAAGCGGGTAAATAAAAAAGTGTCCAAATATTGGATACAAGTAAAAGTCAACCTTTAAAAAATTTGCTTTTAGAGAAAAAAATTTGCTTAGCCCTTTCATGCATTTGTTGTATGTATAAAACAACAGTTTTTGAGAGTTCATTTCTCATTTCTAAGGGTAAATTTTTCAAAACAAATTATCAAAAAAGTTCTTAGAAACCTCAAGTCCAAATTCTAATATGATACTGTCATATTAGATTTTATTTGTTGTTTCAAAAAGTTGATAATTTTCATGATAGACAATATAATTATTTCGTGGGCATCACACCAACTCATCAGTTGTCCGCAATAAGAAAATGACCGAGACATTACATAAGGTATAAAAATTCAACGGGACGAAAATTTTGTTCTATTGTATATGAACTGTCTGATTTGGTAAAACCAGTCATTAATCAACACTTTTTGAAAGTAACATTTTTTAAACAGCAAATATAATCTGATATGACAATATCAAATTAGAATTTGGACTTGAGGTAGAACAATATTCTAACCCAATATATGAAAATATAGAAAGTCCCAAAAAACTATTTTTGTATTTTTTAATGTAAAATTTAAGTAATTGTTGAACGAAAGTATACCACGGCTAAGTCTCATGCAAAATATTTATTTTTTTTTCAGATAAATCTTGTTTTTACAAAAGTTATTGACAACGAACACACAAACATATATACAAATAGTACCGAAAGGATACTTTTATGTAAATATTGCAATGTACATTTCCACGTAGTTTGGTCAGAAAATTCCCAGGCATTGAAATTTGTGGGTGCCATGCGACATATTTTTATAAAATAATATGTTTGTTTTTGCACGCAACGAAAAAAGTCTTGTCACCCCTTCTTTAGACTAACTTTCTTGCTATCAATCAGTGTGTTCCTTTACTCGAATTTCTTGCTACTTTTAGTACAATTGGAAAGTTTTGTTTACTTTTTGTATTGAATTTTTCCAGCTATAGTAAAAGCAGTAACTTGTAGTAATTAAAGGAACAAGCGTAAACAAATTTTTGACAATTTTTTAAAAAAATTATTTTTTTCTATTTTAAATTTTTGTTTTTTTTTTTTTTAGTTCACTAAAGTTTGACTTTACTTCCTCTCGCATGAAAATCGTTTGTTGTACAAAAAAGTTTGCAGGCAAAAAAGTAATTATGTTTTTTAACGACCAATGCTTTAATAAGGCCGCCAAAAAGCATTAGAAGGTTAACTAACTGCTAGATGTAAACACTGAACCAAATCCAAGAATGCTGTGTAGATTATGTGATGGTACTTTATTTAATAATTTCACAATATTTCTGAGCCTCCATCGATTAAAAAGCCACAGTAATATAATACAACCGATTGTAAAAATTAACCATTCCATGGTAAACAAATAAGAAATTAATTAAATAGTTCTAACGCACAACACTTCACTACTTAAAATAAAGTATATAATTATTGTTACCTTTACTTTTATAGACAATATAATTGACAATATAATATATTAAACTATATTAAACTACTGAATAATTAATAATATAAGTAATTAATAAGTAAAAAATAGTATAAGTAATTAAACTACTTAACTTAATGCATACTTCCTGAAAAGCAAAGCACAGCTAATGGGTTCCTTCCGATTGCGAAGAAATTTGAATATGTTAGAGAGAAACAAAAAATAAGAGTACCATATTTTTTTTAGCAGCCCAATTGCACATTTAGGGGTTTAAATGTGGGATCACAAATGACCCCATTTCTACGTTTTTGCATTTTATTTTCAGATTGTTCCAAAGAAACATGCATATAAATTGGACATCTAATGAAAGATATTTAGATATAGTGTCCGAGTATGCCCAAATTTTCATGGCATGTGGAAAAACACATAAATTTTCGGGGGTATTATATTAGTAAGTATGCTCTGTGACCAAAATATATGCAATATGTTCATCAAACTTCATATTTTTGAGAGTGCCTACATTACCGCCATGTAATAATAACTTCGAATATTCAATTTTGTGTTATACTTCCACAAGAAAATTTTTGGAAATAGTGTTTTTTCTTTTTCCATATTTTAATTCGTAAATTTTGATAAGCTTTCGAGCGATATATAATATTATACACATATAAATGCATTCTGGAAAATAAAAAAATAAAATATTTTTAAAGATAAAATGCTCCCTATTTCACAGCCACAGAGCTGTAAATGAATCATTCATTTTTGAATTAATTCGCGAATCATTCATGCATTGATTCATTTCATTTTGCCAATTCATTTGAATTAGAAATGAATTGCAATTCATTTTTGCCATATTCATGTGAATTGATTCAAATTTCATTCAATTCGTGATTTTTGTGAAAAGAATTAATTCAAAATTTTGGTACTTCAATGCATGAATGATTCGCGATTTAATTCAAAAATGAATGAAAAGAATTAATTAAAAATTTTGCTAATTCTGCATAGCCATGGAACTAACTTTGGCCACTTATACTAGAGCTGGGCACGTGACACGAAATACTCATGTGTCGCGTGATTAGAATTAAACGAATTCCTTTTCTCAAGTAATTCACTGAATTCGTTCAATTGAACGCGTTCATCAAACAATAAATTTAAAGAATTAAGTCCATTACAATAGTTCTCTTTATTAAATCAAATGATTTAATTAAGGCCACACAAGACGAAATACACTGATGATGGCTTTGTAGCGAAAGCCGAAAATGCGTATTCTGTATTGCTGGTCTTATCGAATTCTTTCAAATATATTTTTATTCTTTGTAATTTACTTGTAAAAATTGTATCATCTTTCTTTGATTTGAAAATAATTTAAACAGAAAGTGATATTAATTTATGATCTAGAGTCAAACTAAAAAGAACATTCATTTACTTAATTCATTTGATTTAATAAAAAGAACTATAGCAATTGAATTAATTCGTAACAAAATAAATCGAACGAAAACAAATATGAATTAATTCCATTCAATATATGGTGCTTTGTGAATTAATTCATCGAATTTTTAATTCAGAATTGAAAAATTTAATTAAGGAATTAATTCTTCAAAGCTCTGAGTGAGAGTTAGCAAGAATAAAAACTTTTTGTAATTTTTACTATTTTTCGTAAGCATTTCGAGATCAGGATTAATTTGTTACTATACGAAAGCGTGAGTAGACAAAATGTTCGTGCGTGTATTGTGAGCATGCGCGGTTCCAGCAATTAATATAAGGGAAAAAATCATACGCCTCAGTGTCCAACTCAATGTATTCGCCTACGGTGGCGTATGATTTTCCCCCTTATATTAATTGCGCATGGTTGTGAGTAAATATTTCGTTTTTGTTCCTATGCATAGCGTGAGTCAGAAATCACTCATGCGCTCATTTCTAATAAAAAAAAATAGTTTTCAAATTTATCGATAATACAAAAAATACTGTACTTAAAAAATGGAAAATTCTGTATTTTGCCGATACCAAAAACTAAATGTTTTTCCACCCAGTAAAATTTCAATGATTTGGTCAAGTCTTAATATTATTATAGATCCTTAACTCTACAATGAAAAAGAAGTCAAATTAATTGTTCATGTGGATGGAATGGATGTATTCGATAAGTCAAAAAGAGGATATTGATCTATAATGGGAAAAGTATTTTCAAAGTTCAAAATAACAGATAAAAAAGTGCGTTCATTAACCAATCGTGGAAATTTGTACAAATACATCAAAAAATAGCGTTATATTAGTGGCGTTCACATATAATAGTGGTGTTCATGTTCCCGTACTTTTTTAGACAAATGGTAATTTCATAAGTTTACCGATAATTTTAATAAACATATTTTTGTCAAAATTTTTATACTATCAATCGTATTTTTATTGCGTTTACCAAATATTCCGCACAAATTTACTACTAAAATAAAATGAATTCTTTTTGAATTGAATTTGTAGTTCCCGACTAAAAAAGTTTTCATATAATCTTATATGATTTGATATAATTATAAATGTTTATATGTGTGGCTTTGTATGACCATATACATTTATATTAACACTTTGGTTTTATAAATATGTTTGATATGACGTTATATATAATCATATGCGATTTGGTCTCCAGGCATATATTAAGAGATCTGCAAATATAGTTTATACATAATTATATATAATGGCGTATAAGCTTCTCTAAACAATCTTATATCAAAATATATAACAAAGTTAATATAAAATTGTAATAATTTTATGTATAAATTTATCTGACATGATATCTAATTATACAAAATTTTATAAAGTTTAATTGCACTATAAAAATTATAAAAAAAACTCCGAAATTGTGGATCTGGTTTTGAATTTTGCACTTTGACATATAAATAAATGTTTTTAATTGAATTTAACATATATTTTCCAAATAGTTAGCGAAATACTCTTTATTAAACTCAAAATTATTTTAAAGAAATAAATAAAGGAAATTTTTTTTTTCATTGTGGAATTAAAGGTCGAAATAATTATTTTTACTTTTAAATTTAAAAATTAGACAAACGTTGAAATAAATATGGTTTAAGTTCATTTATTTTTCCGTTAAAAAAAATTAATTGTGAAAGTTAATTTTTTATCATGTTGGTTTTTAATTTTTATTTAAAAAAATGAAATTTGTTTTTTTCGACCTTTTTAATTCATTAATTAGAAATTTATTAATTCAGTTCGACGACTATTTCCTTATTATGAATTAACATAATAAGTACTTTTTTCAAAAACTGTTTTTTTTTTCTTCATCAGGATACTCTCCTGACAAATACTTCACAGAGTTTTTGCTTTCAAAAAACCTCTACACTTTCAGGAATGAAAAGAGGATCGTTTCGGGGATTTTCCAGGTCCCCTTCATCAGTTTTCTTTAGAAAGTGGTGGCGTAATCCCCGAAACGATCGTCTTTTCATTCCTGAAAGTGTAGAGGTTTTTTGAAAGCAAAAATTCTGTGAAGTATTTGTCAGGAGAGTATCCTGATGAAGAAAAATAGCAGTTTTTTTTTTTAAAAAAAAGTACTTATTATATTAATTCATAATAAGGAAATTTGCCTCGAACTGAATTAATAAATTTCTAATTAGTTAATTCAGTTATTCAGTTATCTTTCTTATAAAAGAAAGATAAACACTCTAACCTAGAAAAAGTTGTTCCGAGAAATTTTTGTAATGTTTTATTTTGTCACCTATTTCCAAGTTTATTAGCAAAAATTGTTCTAAACATTAAGCATTGGATTTAATAGAATGAAATAAGTGATCCCAATAATATTTACTAAAATTTTCTTTGAAATACTTCATCAAATTATATGTATTTATATATAATTTGATGCAGTTAGATAGACCCATTTTTCGGATCAAATTTTATCAGGTGAGATAACATGCTTATCTCGCTTGATATAATTATATATTCCAATATTCGGATCAAATTAGATATGGACGTATATATTGGTTTATATATGGTGATATATGATTATATAACATCTTTTTTAGTCGGGTTTTCAAAAACTACCAGTTTTTGTTTAATAATGTATTTAGACTGGGCAAAAACTAGTAGTTTTTGGCCATTTTTAGTTTTTAAGCCGAAAACTACAAAATTTAGTTTTTCAATACAATTTTCATACAAACTGAAAACCAGTAAAAGTATCTGAAATGTGTATTTTTGATACACCCGGTATCATGTATAATTAATTTCCGATACACCCTGTTACAACGAATATAGAAGTAAAGCAAGTGTCAAAAGAATATTTTTTTAATTTTTTAAGAATATTTCTGGTTTAGTTTGAAATTGTGGGTCTTTTTTAAATTAATTAATAATTTTTTTACATTCATTTTACAATAAAAAAAGAAAGAAAAGTGTGTAATAAAAAAGTGATGTGACAAAGAAAAACTGAATAATCAATGCAAATGATTTGGCTCTTGCAATTTAGTTTTGTACACGGTGTTGCTAAAGTAACTATATGATTTGTTTTTTAAATAAATATTGAATGGAATGAAGAAAACAAAAGGAATAGAAAAACGATCTTAGTTCTTAGAAATGATAAAGGCAACTCAGTTTCAAGACTAATAGTACAAATCATGGATGGTAACCGAAACGAATGCGGTTATCGTTAGGGTAACGATATTTTATGTTATTTCGGTAACGGTATTTTAACCCTTTGAGGACCATACATTTTCTGCCGAAGCGATTTTGAAAATTTTGCGATTTTCATAATCTCTGACCTAATAATAGTTATACCAAGAAAAATTGTCTCAGTAGAACCCGTCCTTACCCCTCATTTCGCTTGCCAAACATTTTTGCCATTTGACGACCCTGTCGTTCCAGACGAAGCGATTTTTATTATTATTTTATTTTCGTGCTCTAGAACCAAATTATGGATATGTTAAAAAAAAATTACCTCATAGACCCATTGCTTGCCCTTTATTTCGCTTGTCAAAGTTTGTGCTTTTTACCCCTTAAATGAAGAATTATAAATAACCCACTTCGAGGGCTCGCAAGGGGAAAGCGGGACTAGGTAGGGATTTGCTGCCTACTACATTTTTGTTCCCCCATTTCTCCTTTACAAATCACCTTTAGAAATATTTACTCTATCTTTTGTCTGGGCAATTATAAATGCGAAAAACCCTTGGGCAAGCATACTTGCCTATGGTCGTCAAAGGGTTAAGGGTAACGCTATTTCATTTATTTCGGTATCGGTAACGGTATTTTAAAGATAACGATATTTGGGTTATTTCGGTAACGGTATTTCAAGGTTAACGGTATTTTAGTTATATCGGTAACGGTATTTTAAGGGTAACGGTAGTCAGTTATTTCGATGCATCCCGCAATTTTTTTTACAAAAAACAAACGAGATTAAAACAGAACCAATTTATCAACTTAATGTACAAAAAATACTCAATAACCACGTGAAATTAGCAAACGCAGAAAATTAAAAATAACGGTAACGGTATTTTAGGGATAACAATATTTCATTTGTTTCGGTAACGGTATTATAAGGATATTGATATTTCATTTATTTCGGTATCGGTATTTTAAGGATAACGGTATTTCAGTTATTTCGGTAACGGTATTTTAAGGATAACGGTATTCCGGGTATTTAGCGTACCGGTATTTTAGGGGTAACGGTAGTCAGTTGAAAGGGTTTTGAATCGATAACGGTATTTTAGCGGTATTGCCCGCCAACCCTGGTACAATTACAAGGTTTACACTATATAATAGGCAGATACGATGTTAAATGAAAATCTCTATTAGGTTCTATGACTACTATCAATATTTTTCCAAAAACACGGATAAATTATGAAAAAAATAGAATCTATCAAAACATTTGTATTTAAACTTGTAAAATTAGAAAAAAAAAAGTTAAAGTCGGGCATGCCGACTATATAATACTCTACACCAGTCTGATTTAAAGCCAACTAATGTTTGGATCCGAAATTTGAATGGGTTAAAACAGACTTGTGTCAAAATTTTCTATAAAATTATAAAATAGAAAATCGAAAATATAGCCCATATGGGCGATAGGTCCAAATATGAACCGATCCTATTAAGAATCAATAGGTTTTTTTCTTGGGACCATGTGAGTCAACGAACCAAATTTCATTGAAATATCTTCGTATTTGCGACTTGCAGCGTGTAACAAAGAAAATTTTGGGGGGCACCCTATATGAGCACTAGGTCTAAACATGGAAGGATTTCAACCAAAATCAACAGGCGTCGTCCTTGGGCGGACATAGGTCTGTGTACGAAATTTCATCTTAATATTTGCGACCTGTAGAATGTTCACAAGAATGCATGGACAGACAGACAGACGGACGGACGGACAGACGGACATCGTTAAATCGAAATAAAAACAAGTTTTGAGCCGATCGGTATACTATAAGGTGGCTATAGGACCAATATTTTTTGGTGTTACAAACATCAGCACAAACTTATAATACCCTCTCCACGTAGTGGTGTAGGGTATAAAAACTTATGCGAATTGAGTAAAAACAGTACTGGCAAAGTACTGCTTTAGGTCGTACTGGCAAAACACTGGTTTTACAAAAAATCCGTGATTTGCCTGTTTTTGAAGCGTCGGCAATTTCTGACTGGGAAATGATAACGCTTTCATTGATCAACGGCAATGGCATTAAACTTAGATTCCCGATGAATAAAGTTCCGCTATAAATGTACGTTAGGGTGGGTCTAATATTTTTGCCAAAAAGGTGCATCGTGATTCTTGTTCTATGGGGTCATTCCAAGAAACTTTGCCGAAGAAACCATAGCTCAAAAAATAACTTCGAGCCCCCGCATTTTTCACAATATAAACCCAGCAAAATCTTTGATTACCAAATAAGTGGTTATATAATGAAACTCATTTTTTACTACTTATAATTCGGCGTCAGTACTAATTATTTTTGTTAGGCGAAGCCGTTATTTATAAAGTTAATTTGAATTTGGTAACTACTTATTTTTTAACCACTAGTAAGTATATGAGTAAGTCGTATTATTTAACAATTTGTAACCACTTATTTTTTAACTGCGTATAAGCACACGAATAACTACTTAGTTTGGTAACTACTTATTTTATATACTTTTGTAATGCAGCGGGTAAGGGGGTGCACAAATTTTGTGCGTTTTTTCATGCAGCGAATATGGACAACTACCCGAGTAAAAAAATTGATCTCGCGCAATATCTAATCATATCCAATTTGATATTGTTTAAGATCTGCTGTAATATCTAGGTGATCCAATTAGATCTCAAAATTGGGTGTATCCAATCATATCGTATTAGATCCCATTGTATATATAGGGATAAACTGAGATCAAGTTATATCTCAAAATTGGGAGGTCCAATGATATCTTTGGGGATCGAATTAGATCCAGCTATATATTTGTGGATAAACTTAAATCTAATTTGATCTCAATTTTGGCAGATCGAATTAGATCCATCAATATATTTGTGGATAAACTTAGATATAATTTGATCCGAAAAAGTGGCAGATCGAATTAGATCCAGCAATATATTTGGGGATAAACTTGGATCTAATTTGATCCGAAAAATGGCACATCGAATTAGATCCAGCAATATATTTGTGGATAAAGTTAGATCTAATTTGATCCGAAAAATGGCAGATCGAATTAGATCCAGCAATATATTTGTGGATAAACTTAGATCTAATTTGATCCGAAAAATGGCAGATCGAAATAGATCCAGCAATATATTTGGGGATAAACTTAGATCTAATTTGATCCGAAAAATGGCAGATCGAAAAAATGGGTTAATCTAATTATATAAAATTAGATTTAATACAAAAAGTTACATTTTATTTGATACCATTAGACAAAAATAATTCATTCAGATATCGCTCAGATTGCATTAAATTGTCCATTCTATTGAAATTACTTCTTGATTATCATTATGTCACATCCAATTTTATATAATTAGATAAACTCGTTTTTTGGATCGTATTTCATCATATTAGATCCAAGGTGGATCTAAGTTACTGCAGTACGTTCCACCATTTGTCGGATACAATTTTATTTTTTTGCAATATGAATTTCATTTTATAAAATTATAATTTTTTTTCTATACATTTTTTTATAAAATTATATTTATTTTATTAAATTGAATTTTTTTAATAAAATAATTTTATTTACATCTTTTTGACGCTCTACTCCATTTCCAATTGTATCAAGATTTATCAATTGTGTTTCAGAAATAATCAATTGTATTTCAGAACTTATCAATTATTTTTCAGATTTATGAATTGCTTTTGAGAACTAGTCAATTGAATTTCAGTTTTATCAATTGTACTTCAGAAATTATTAATTATATTTCTGAAATTCACAACTGTATTTCAGAAATTCTCAAAATGTATTTCAGAAATTATCAATTGTATTTCAGAAATTATGAAATGTATTTCAGAAATTTTCTTCTATTAACTATGAAATACAATCAACAAATTCTGAAATAGATTTGATTATTTCTGAAATGCAATTAATAATTTCTGAAATACATTCAATAATTTCTGAAATACAATTATAATTTCTGAAATACAATAAATAGATTCTGAAATACAGTTAATATTGTAGTTGCTGATGAGTTATTATATATGACAATACATTGTTTAAATGGTACCGTATATGAAAATATATTGTTTAAATTGTACCATACATGGTATGTTGTTTAAATGATACGATATATCAAAGTATATGGTACTATACAATATATAGTAGCATATATTATCATATCTGGAACTGTATAAAAAATGTTGTTCATGAGGTCCCATATATGAGCATATATTGTTGAAATGGCACCATATCTGATAATATATGGTTTAAGTGGCATCGTATATGGTAATATATTGCTTAAATAAATAATTTACGGCCCTATGCTCCTTGCAGGAGTAAAAGGAACGAATATATATGGGTGATATCAAAAAATGTGATAAAAACCGTGTAACCACCTAATTTTTAATGCATGGATTACGTTTGAGCTATATATTTCGATATATATCAACGCATTGTCACCTGTTTTACAAAATTTATAACAATCTGAATTTTTGGTTAATACATAATATTTGTGACCAATTTTATAGGACAAATGTAAACTCCGTAACAAGTAACTCGTAAGGTTTTTTTAATTTAATAGATTATATTTTAATAACCAATAAAGCTAAACACTAACTGTAAGAATTTTTATGAAGAGGAAAAGTGCCGTTTTTAATAAAAATTAATACATTTTACAAACTTTTTCGTATATCTTAGCTATCACGACTTGAACTCTGTAACGATTTTTCATTATAATTTTTGATAAAAATGCATACACCAGAATTTTGGAGTTATCTACTAATTACATTGCGAAAAGTATAATGTTATTTATACTCAAATGATCGCTGGACTGTAAGTAATCATCCAGTATAACAGACTTGTAACTTTTCTGCAGCATGTAACATTCTCGAGATGAAAAAGCTTGTCTTTAATAAGATTTGAAAAAATGTTGTAAATTCCGTTCCTAATTTTTACACCAAACTATTTAACGAGTAAGAAAAACAATGGCATATTTGGATTCACCTTGTAGGCATCATGCGATTTTGTTTCGGAAAAAAATTCTGACAAAGCGTTTCTGAAAGAAAACGAAAAAAGTAACCAAATGTAAACTCCGTAACTGTAAACTCCGTAACCACAATTGTTTGCATCAGATTTTATTCAAATAAATGTAGATAAATGTTTAAAATATTTTAAAATAACCATAAACAGAGGTGATTCAACTAATATTTATGCGTCAAAAGACGATTCAACTAATAATTTTGCGTCAAATCAAAAAAAGGTATCAGTTTTTTACCCTAAGCTGCTGGAGCGAAAAACGATTGATTTTGAATTTCATTGGTTTTGAATCGATATTTCGAGTCATTACTGACATTAGTTTTACAAATTGTTTCTTACAATTTAAGAATTTTTTGATCGCGAAATGTTATGTTTTTAATATATTATTTTGTAACTGCGCAACCGCTGTTGGGATTTTAAAAAATTTTATATTTTTGAAAAGCATTTAAAAGGACCAAAAATACAAAATTTAAAAAAAAAAAATTTTTTTCGCGGAATGAATTGTATTTTTATTCGCGAAACCGCTAATTTGATAAACACAAATTATATATCATTGGAAAGCAAATTGAAAAGCCAAATACGAAAAACTAATAAATTGAAGAAAATTCGTACGCAATTTTTTTTGTTATATCTTTTGCTTGCAGAAATGTAAACTCCGTTACAACAAAAAAAATTAAAATTGTGCAAAAAAAGTTATTGCGACAACTTGTAGATGAGATTTTTTGCAATTAGGTTTATAATGACTAAACTTACTGATTCCATTAAGAAAAAACCGAAATATTAACACTTTTTGCTTGTCACAAATTTGGCCCAAAAATTTATCACATTTTTTGATTTCAGCCATATATAAAAATCATTTTTACTAGGGATGTTTCACAATACTCGACAAGTTATAATTGTATAAAATCAAAAATGAATGTATAAAAATCATATATGAATATATAAAAATAATTTTTACTAGGGTATTTAAAATATTAAACACCCCGGTAAAAAACCCAAAAGCAAAAAATTACCATCCATTTTATTTCAAAATATTACATAGAACTTTGACTTTTTATGGAAAAATAACTATTAACGAAACGATTTTTGCAACGTATGCCAATTGTTTACTTTTTAATTAAAACAAAAATCAGATTTTACAAAAATAAATAATTTTAATATATTTTTTTTACAAATAAAAAAAATGCTTTTGAAAATATGACTTTTCCCACAAAATTTGCTGGTTTGTCAATGTTCCTGAGCACGCGGCGGGAAATTTAGAGGCAAATCCTTTTACGCAAGTTTTTTTATGGTTTAAAATTAAGAAATTTTAAGTAAATGAATGTTATTTTAGTTTGACTCAAGATCATAAATTAATATCACTTTCTGTTTAAATTATTTTCAAATCAAAGAAATTTTATTAAAGTGGCATGACTTCTTTTTGCCAAAAACATTCAATTATGTTCAAAAATTCATCATTTTCGACCAATGCTGGGCGTAGGGTGAATGCTAAAAAATGCCCTAAATTGCACACTCAAAATAATAAGTCTGTTGGCTGACTGTGTTACTTTAACAAAATTTATTCCTATTTTTTAGCTTAAAATAAAATTTATTGATTTTAACAAATTCTTTTGTTAAATTTAAGAAATCTAAATTTAAGTAAATAATTAGTAAAACTACAGTTTTATTTGTAATTATATTGAGTCGTAAAATTGGTTGAAATTAAGGTCTCGGGACCCTCCCCGGGCCTATTCGATACCATCTAAAGTCATGGAAGGGCACCCCAAAAGAGCAAACATTTTATCCGTTTTGCTCTATCTCGCTTAGTTTTCGAGATATGGGCCATTTTATTAATGTGCAAAATTTTTATTATAAGTTCCCGAGGGTCCAAGACCCCACCATAGTCCATTTTTGGATAAAGATAGCCCCTTTTGCTGAGGTCTTATATGCCCCGTGTAGAAAATCATTACCAGATATGTGGTTATGTAAATACATACTTGGTAATGGTAACTAGTTACTTTTGTTATTACATTTCTTATTACCTTTATATGGCGATGTCGCGAAAAATAATGAGTTATGGTTAAACACCAGCATACGAAAAATCAAAAAATATATCGTTACCTATGTGCTTACCAGTACTGACAAAAATAATGAGTATAAAAATAGATTTTCAAAAAATAAATTACATAAAAAAAAATATTTTTTATTGCATTTTTTTTTAAATAAAATTTGCTGGTGCGGGAATCGAACCTGGGTCTACAGATTACACAGTACAACAGCCAATCTGGGGGGTGAGAAATTCCAAGTCAGGGTGATGGTACTAGGTCAGTATAGTAAAACCCTCAAAGGGTTTGGCGTTCGTATGTGTCATTTTTTTTTATGACCTTTTAAATTTTTTCCTTATCTTGATGTTTTTTCGCATAGTTGTAACTCGAGAACCACTTGTCCGATTTTGATGAAACAAATTTAGAAAAATTTAGAATTACAATTTCTTTAATCCGTTCATATAACATTTTTCTTTATAATCAACAGTTTTGCCGGTAAAAATAAATTTGTGGAGAAAAAAAAATATTTTTTTGCCTAAAAATTAAATTTTTTTTTTTTTAAATTCATAAAAAATTTTAATTTTTAGGCAAAAAAATATTTTTTTTTCCACAAATTTATTTTTACCGGCAAAACTGTTGATTATAAAGAAAAATGTTATATGAACGGATTAAAGAAATTGTAATTCTAAATTTTTCTAAATTTGTTTCATCAAAATCGGACAAGTGGTTCTCGAGTTACAACTAAGCGAAAAAACATCAAGATAAGGAAAAAATTTAAAAGGTCATAAAAAAAATGACACATACGAACGCCAAACCCTTTGAGGGTTTTACTATACTGACCTAGTACCATCACCCTGACTTGGAATTTCTCACCCCCCTGACAATAATCCCAAAAATGTTCCATAGTGTTACCAGTCAATAGCTCTACCATCTGAGCTATATCGATATGTAATATTTAGTAGATAAAAACATAATTGACCTGCTGCACACAAGTAAGTTTACTCGCCAACATACAAAAAAGCAAAAAATATGTGGTGTTTGAAAAATATTGAGTCTAAAAATAGATTTCAAAAAATTTAAAAAAAAATCTAGAAAATTATTTTCTATTTGAAATAATGATAAAAATAAGTCATTATCAGTAACTTATTATTAGATGTTTTAAAATAATGCAGAAGGTAAGTGGGTGTCATTACTGGTAGTCCAAAAAATAATGATATGTCATTACCGTTTCTACACTGGGTGGTTAGGGGTAGTCGTCAATTTTGCTCTATCTTTCTTAGTTTTCGAGATATGGGCCATTTTAAAAAATCGGAAGGGAAAGAAATAGCGCCATCTTTATAACTTTGGATACACTGAAAAATTTGTTAAAAATTTGTTTGACAGATTTTTCAACTGACGTATTATTTTATGTAGCCTTGAAGCATGTTTTATCTTGTAACCTAGCCTTACGGGGAAATTGACCCCTTGTGACATGTCACAAAACAAATCCTAGGACAGGTTACTGAACTCTCATAAAAAATAAAATTCAGGGACCTGTCCTGGGATTTGTCTTGTGACATGTCACATGGGGTCAATTTCCCCCTCCTATGACAACGCCATGTAAAAGTGACCAGTCTATTTCATATAAAGGGCCAAGTCGGTGACAGTTTGTTAAAATTTCCCGTAGGTAGGTTACAAAAAGTCTAAAATTGGCTAAATCGGTTCACTTTTGTAAAAGTTGTACGACCATAAAGCTTTGCATAAAACTTTGACACCATGTAGCACTAGGCTACAAGGCTAATTTTCTAAAAGCCTAGATCTTTCTCTTCAGTTCTTGTGAAAATTTTTTTCCGATTGGATCAGTAGTTTAGAAGACCAATAATTATTACCATTTTTTTTTTAGGTTTGGAACCACTGTGCGACTTAGATGTTGTCAAGTGCATTAAAGACTAACGAATACGCTGGCTCGGATCGATATGTTTGGCGAATGGATAATGACGCTCCAGCTCTTAAGGGATACAAGGAAAAACTTACCGATGGGCAACGCAGAAAAGAACGACCCAATCTCCTTTGGAATGACCAGGTGCAACAAGATCTGAAAGTGCTTGGTGTCTCCAATTGGGGGCCAATGCAGAAGACAGAAATAGCTAGCGTTCAATTTTGCTTCAGGCTCAAACCGACCCGCGGTTGTAATAGCGATATAAAGTAAAGTAAAGTTTACACATGAATTTTTTGACAGTTAAAATATTAACTTGACAGTTAAAAGTTTAACTCTGTCAGTTTAAAATACCATTGTGGAGCCGATAGCTATTCGGCATATGGTGGTACAGTAGCGTCCTAACGTTAATTTTTTTTCTGACTTTTGTGTGTGTGTTTTTTTTAGTGTTGACAACCGTCATTATAACAAAAACAGCGTTGCATACAATTAGTAGTGTAAATACAGAGTCGTTTAGAGATTAAGCATTAAAAGCTGGATTAACTGTTAATCAAAAAGATTAAAATTGGAGCCCAATCGACTTGTTTAGTGTTTAATTAAGCAGTTAACCCGATTTTTATGAGATTAACTTTGGTGTCTAAACGGGGTATTAGTATTTATGGAATTCAGCCATAACGGATTTATACATTAATGCCTTTAACAGTTACTCATTATCGCCAGTAGCCTGTGGTTCGGTGGAAGTGTGTGCGACGTGAAAAATAAGACTGCTGTACACTGGGAGAATTATATGCATGATATTCATTTCACAAACTAGTATCTTCGTATTTTCGACCTGTAGAGTGCAAACAAGAACACATGGACAGACTGACGGACGGACATCGCTAAATCAACTCAAAAGATCATTCTAAGTCAATCGTTAAACTAATAGATATGCCCCATATTTTTGGTTGTTACAAACAGCAGCACAAACTCATTTTACCGTGATCTAATGTAGGGTAGAAAACGCACAGGTCAAACACATGGTTTAAAATACAATGCAAAATTATTTTGAGTACATAATTCACAGATTCTATATTAACATATTTACATATGTAACTTGGTTGGTAGTTTTATAATAATTATTTGCTGTTAATTTTATAATATCAATAACTATTATTTATCTTATTAAAGAATGTTTACGAAACAATTTTTATATTTAAGTTTAAGTATAAGTGGCGCCACTAATGAAAAATTCATATGATTTTTTGGAACTATCAACCTTCAGATGATACCTGTCAAAATTTAATGACAATTCGCTCATTAGTTAACAAGTTACACATTTTTTTTATTGACGCTACTTTTACGATTTTGAAAACAATGGATTCAAAGCCATTTCGTGTGTTGATTTATCATTGCTTTTTAATGGGAAAAACACCGTTCAAGCCAAAGCTTGACCGTAAAGTGAAGTTGCCGGAGATAACTGATACTTTAAAGATATCGAAGGAACGTGTCGGCTTTATTTTGCATGAACATTTGTCCATGAAAAAGCTGTTTTCGAAATGGGTACCGCGTTTGCTCACAGTGCACCAAAAATAACAACCTGTCGATGATTCTGAGAGCTGTTTCGGCGAGATAAAAATGACTTTTTGCGTTGGTATGTAACAATGGACGAAACTTGGATCTGCCACTTCACTCCAGAGTCGAATCGGCAGTCAGCTGCTTGTACAGCAACTGGCGAACCTCGCCCGAAGAAGCACAGTCAGCTGGTAAAGATATGGCATCAGTAGTTTGGGATGCGCCTAAAATTTGACCATAAATAGCGATTTGAAGGAGGAAATCCCAAAAAACGGCTCTATATAAAGAAGAAAAAAAGTGTTATTTCACCAAGATAATACGCCGTATCACAAGTCGTTGGCTACCACGGCCAAATTGCACGAATTAAGGCTCCATTAGTCTGTTAGTATCGTAAAGTATCGTGTCAGCTGTTTACTTTTAGTTAATGACAGTATACACAACTATTTAGTTTGGAAGTACATTTGAAGTAAGAAAATCTATTGAAAATAGATTTCTACCTCACGATACCTCATTTCGCCGCACTTTACTTCCAAACTAATTTGGGCTTTACACTTTCAATTGCTTCCGCACTGGAAAGAGATTTGGTTCGAATGAAGAGGTGATTGCCAAAACATTGGTCTATTTTGATTCCAAATATAAATCATTCTATAAAAAAGGTATCGAAATGTTAGAAAGAGACTATGTTGATGAATAAAATCGAATTTTGCCAAAAAAAAATTGTTTTATTGGTTATCCTATGGACTTTTCAACCGATGTGTTATTTAATAACTTAACGAATTGTTTATTGAATTTTGTTTGATTTATGTGTCTAGAGATCAAAAAATTTATACAGTTTAACACTTTTTCTAATTGTTGTTGCAGTAACCAAATGTATGCTTAACTTTGTAAAAATTATATCGTGGTCATTCTTTAAATGGAATAAATTATAAAAAAATAGTACAATTAAATTCACCCAGGAAAAATATTGGTTGGAAATCGAAAAACACCGCTAAAATTTATATGTTAGAACGTTATTTAGTTTACAATAACTGCTATCAAAAAAGTTGGCAGTAGAATCAGGCTGTATAGAAGTCGCTCACGTTATGTTCCGCGCTCGCTCACTACCTCTGTTTGACATTTCAAGAAGTTAAATTCCAGTTTGCGGGGTTTGTTTTTGTTATTATATTATTTCACATCCATATTTATTGAAACAATTTTTAATATTTATTAAAATTTAACTATAAAACTTAACATATCATCTTCCCATAAAATTACTTGAAATGTTGGGCAGAGGAAGTCAACAGAGCTAGAGACACATGCATACTCTTGATATTATATGCTAGTTGGTAGAATCTACTGAAAATGACAGTTAAAACACATGTATATACAGTTAAAAATGCGACAAATGTATTTGAATTAACTTTAAAATAACTCAAAATGTAATTAATTTTAACTATTGAAAAATAACTAGAAAATACATTAAAATACTAAGAATGTCGCTAAAATAAAACAACTGTAATTACAGTTAAAAATAAGAATTACTGATTACTCCACAAACAACTATCATGTAGTAACTATTAAAGTTTGTTGAGTGTATAATCGATTAATAAAGTAAGTAAAATTATTGTATTAGGAATTCAAAATACGGAAAAGAAATATGAAAAATTTTATTATCCAATTAACATAATGGCACATATTTCCAATCAACTTAAAAAATAAAATTAGTGTAGTAATTGTGCTCAATCAAATCAAATATTTTAACCCTTTCAGCGGCCTACGATTTTTTGTAATGAAATTTATTCCAACCGCATTTGTATCCAATCGAATGGTTCGGTTGTGGTAGCCGAGTTTTTCAGTTGTGACAACAGAAAACTAATTGAGACAGGACTAAATTGACTGTGACAACGAAATTTCAGTTGTATCAAGTTGCGACAACAGAAAACTAATTGAGACAGGACTAACTTGACTGTGACAAGGAAATTTCAGTTGTATCAAAAATAATTCCGTAGTCCCAACCGAAAACTTCATTTGATGAAACTGAACCATTCGACTGCCGAAAGATGGGGTTTTCAGCACCAAATCTATTTTCTGGGTGTAGGTTTAGGTTTAAATTGACGATAAATTCGTCAAATGAGTATTTTATAATAAGAAATTAAGCTATTTCGATAAAAAAAATATATATACAAAATTGTATGTGTACAATGCGCGAGAAAGTGTCTAAATTAAAATTTCGCCTAATAAATCATTCCTTTTATAAAAATGTAACTACAATAATAAAAAAAAAAAATTACGAAATTGTTATTTAGACACTTTCTCAAAAAATTTTGTATATTTTGTTTTTTTTTTTTTATCGAAATAGCTTAATTTCTTATTATAAAATACTCATTTGACGAATTTGTCGTCAATTTAAAATACCCCGCCTGGAGGCGTGCTTGCCGGTTAGAGGGTTTAATAATTGTTGTAGAACCAACCGAATTGTGCATTTAATTAACTGCATGCGCAACTAACTATTGATATGGGTAAACGAGTTTTAGACCTTATACATAACAAAATATTTGAATTTAAAATTTGTCATCAACATTTATAAGTGTTTGTGGTAGAGTTGGTAAAGAAGTAGCCTAGTACTTACTCCGTAATTCCGAGTTCAAATTCCGGCAAAGGCAAAACATTTACAAAAGTTTTTTTTTGAGACTTTTCAATAAAAAAAAGAATTGGTTTAATGACCAAATTCATTAGTAGGTACTACGCACAAAACTCCCTCAATTCACAACAATTTTTAATTATATGTATCATTTTTATAATAAAAAATTGTTATGGTGCACTGAGGGAATTTTGTGCGTAGTACTAATGAAGTTATCCATTAATCCAATGGTTTTTTTCTCTCAAAAAATGTCTCAAAAGAACGATTTTATTAAATCAATAAAACATTGAAGGACTTCAGATTTTAAATGTTAACATCCTATCATTGTAAGATAGCTTGATTTTTGAAGTCTAACCCATAGAAAGTTTCCAAATTTACGATAAACGCTAATTTACTAAATAAAATTGTACACTCGAAAAAGTTCGACAGTTACTGCATGGCAGTTGTTTGTGTAGTAATAATTAGTTGTTGTTTTTAATTGTAATTAGAATTGTTTTTCATAGGAAAAATTAAAAACAACTGTTATGATAGTTATTTAGGAAAACAACTAACGATAAGTACTATAATTCGGTTACAGTCGTTTAAAGCAGTTATTTTTATATCATTATAAACGACTACAAAAACAATGTTCTTATAGTTAACAGTTATTTTTGTTAGTTATTTAAAAAATAAAAAATTTCATAATTATTGTTTAGTTTATATTTGTTATTACTGATATATTCTTAGTTTTCAAATAAAAATCAAAAAATTGTATCTGCAATGCATAAATATAAAATATCTTCAGAATTTCTTGCAATTTTCGCTTCAAATTTCAAGTAGTGTGAAATAATTACACATTTTTTTGTAATCGATGGAACAAAATATTTTTTTTTTGTTTTATTAAAATATAGTTTTATAATTTCAAAAATATTAATTGTAAAAAATAATAGCTTTTGCAAATTTCGTCAGTTGTTTTTCAAATTTTTGTTGTAAAAATTTGTCAGTTAATTCTATGACATTGTTATTTATTTTTAAAACGTTAGTCACTTTTTAAACAGTTAAAGACAACTACATTTTTAGTTGTTTCAATGGTGGGCAAATGAGGCCCATTGTTGATTTTATTGCCGCCCTTGTTGAAATTAAAATTTTTTAATTTTTTCAAATATTTTTTCACAAACCAATTCTTTTTTTTTAGGTTTTTCATTTCTAAAATTTTTTAATAAAATATTTTATAATCAGAACTAAGTTCCATTTAAAAGTTTCTTACTTAGGAAATATTTAAGTAATAAATCGATTTTATACTGAAATTTTACTTAAGTATGATATAGTAAAAATTCGTACCTGCAAGGAAGGCATTCCAATGTGGTTTCTCCAATGTTAATGAAATGTTTTAAACAACTGTATCTATCAGATTTGTGATAGAGGAGAACAAACTAAGAGACACGTATTTTCGTAGTGGCTCAATCTCACATCTAAGAGTTAAAAAATGGGATAAAAAACTAACCTATTTTTGTACGAAAACATGTCTGAATTTGTAAAATTTAGATTTATTTGTACACAGTGTTAAAGCATTCGAGAAAAGAAAACATTTGATTCCAGTATTGGCCGTTTTGTGCACCCAGAGTTGCCGCTTTATTCAAATATTTAAAATATTTGCGAAAAAGCTGCAATGGGAACGGTCGCCATAAAGCCGAACGATAACGGATATCGAAAAAAAAACTCAGACACTACCTCTATTAAATTGGCATTATTATATGCAAATTTGAGCGAAAACAACAATAATTTCCCATACAAACTGTGCTATTCGAAAAATATTTAAATTTAATGACAAAAAAAATGTGACACGTTCGTACATGTTTTGTATACCGACAGATGTGTGTGTTGAGATCAGAGCTTCGAAAAACTTAATTCAATTTAAGCTTAATTCACGAAAAATTAAATCCCGATTTTAAAAATATTCATGTACCATTCCCTTAAACCATTCGTAAATAATTCATTCATAAGCTTCATTCCCAAAGCTTTAATACGAATTGAATGAATTCCTAACTTGAATCATTCAAATCGCATGTTCATTCACCATTTTACTAATTGAATGAAGAAATTTTATTACCATTCACTTAGTGCAGTGTAGTTTGAAACTAACATATAATTAAAACCAAAGCATACAAGCTGTAACAAAGCATACGATACTATTTATTTCTGTTAGATGAATTTTAAACGTTTTTCATTTGTATTATGCTAATATTCAGCAATAACATGCAAATTTAAATTTTTCATTTGATTAAGTGAATGAAAACAAATCATTTTTCATTCACCTTTTTATTAAACGAATTCAGGTAAATTGGGTTTCATCCAGTTAGAATTCAATCAAAATAGAATGAATTCATATAATTTAAAGCTATTGGGAATTAAGCTATCGAATTAATTCCATAAGAATGCTATTAAGGAATGAAATTTAACCCAAATTTCATTAATTTTTAAAAAGTGAATGAAAGAATTAAGCTTTTTAAACCTTTGGTTGAGATAGAGCAAAACGTACAAAATTTTGGCCCTTTGGTTATTAATATATCCCAAAAAAACCCCTACACAAAGACGGGATCACTCCTTTCTTGGATAGATTTTAAAATTGTGAATAACTCGTAAACTAAGCCAGATAGAGCAAAATGGACGAAAATTTTGCCATATGTGTATTAATGCACCCCTAAAACCTATATACGATGACCAGATCTGCCCTAACTTAGCTAGATTTTAAAATTGCGAATATCTCAAAAACTAAGCTAATTATCAACAAAAGGACGTTAATTTGGTACTTAATAACTAAGCGGTTTTAAAATTGTGAATAACTCGTAAACTAAGCGAGATAGAGCAAAATGGATGTAAGACTTACTATATACAATGACCAGATCTGCCCTAACTTAGCTAGATTTTAAAATTGCGAATATCTCCAAAACTAAGTTAAATATCAACAAAAGGACATTAATTTGGTACTTTGGCTATATCTTAGAAACTAAGCGAGACAGAGAAAATTGATCAAACTTTTGGCTTTTTGGGTATTAATATACCCCAAAAACCCCTATACAAAGACGGAATCACACCTCCAAAACTAAGCTAAATATCAACAAAAGGACGTTAAAACTTCGGATACACTGGTGGCGTCATCTACCGGGTAATAACAGAAACATGCAAATTTTATATATTAACAATAAATTTTGTAAAATTTAACGAATGGGTTCTTAAAAATTAAATCGAAAATTAACACTCAAAATTAGTTAAACTATTGAGTATTATTAGTATAATGTTAAATGAAGATAACAAAAATCTTTATTGAAATCAGTGTTTCAACTAAATTTGTTAAAAATTAGTCAAATCGATTTGAAACCCGTTTGACAAATTTTTCTACTGATGTATTATTTTAAGTGTATAGATAAACTTCATTCATCTTAATAAAAAATATTTAACAAAGTAAGAAATTTTCGAACAAAATTTTTTACTTAAGTAATATTTAAGACAAAAATCGTTCTCAGTTCTAACTATAAAACTGGCCCTAAAAAGTTATCAATAATAACAAATATAAACTAAACAAGAATTTGCAAAAACTAAAAGAAATTTTGTGTTTTTTTAAATAACTGTCAGATTAAAAATAAAATCAATATTTAAAATAACAATGTGAGACAAATGGTAGGGGTCAGTGATCGGGAAGGGTTCAAACTACCGGGGAAAGTTATATCGGTAAAAAAGAAGTTATACGTGTCCCGGCGTTTCGCTGGGTCACCCCTAGGAATCGAGATATATCGATTTGACCTTTGGTGGTCTTTTTTTTGACATAACTCGAGAACCACTAGTCCGATTTTGCTCAAACAATTTTAATAAAATTAAAAATTACAATTCCTTTAATCTGTTCATATAACGTTTTTCTATATACTCAACAGTTTTGCCGGTAAAAATAAATGTATGAAGAAAAAAATATTTTTTGCCTAAAATATTAAAAAAAATGTAATAAACAAAAGGTTATTGATTTTTATGGTAGCGGTAACAAACATTTATTTTTACCGGCAAAACTATTGAGTATATAGAAAAACGTTATATGAACAGATTAAAGGCGGCCACATGTTGCAAGACCGGTTAAAAACTATTTAGAAAATAGTAGTTGGGAAGTTTTGCCTTAACCGCTTTATAGTCGAGACCTTGCAACCTAACATTTGTTTCGATCGATGCAGAATGATCTGTCTGGAATACAGAAAGATGGGGAAAAGGACATAGCTAATGATGGCCAATATTTTGAATAAATTTATATTAGATTGTATTTACCCATGTTTCACAATAAACGCCCAAAAATTTGCCAAGAAATCCCGCATTTTAAAATTATACACCCAATATTCTTCTGCTTCTGCATATATTTGTTTTTTTTTGCTGGATACGAGACAAAATACCCAGACATATTAGTTTTATAAATATAAGTACTATTTTCTCTGTTTGTACGAGATTTTTTTATGGGTGTGCAACAAAATTAAGTTAAATATTAATTTTTTACAAATTATTCTTACCGTCTGCAAATTATATTCCTTGTGAATCATTATCGTACAATTTTGTTCTGATTAACTTACCTAAAACGAAAAAAAAAAAATTAAATTATATTTAGTTTCAGTTCATTTAAATTTTTATTTAATTAAACATTTTACTGTTGTATTTTAAGATATAATTTTCAATAAATAATTATATTAATTTATATTACCAAAAAACTGCATTGTACACAACGTTTAGTAGTAAATTTACATAAATAAAACCATATATTGTGGTTAATTTGAAACTTTGGCTATATCTTAAAAACTGAGCTAGATAGAGCAAAATGGACAAAATTTTGGCCCTTTGGGTATTAATGTACCCCTAAAACCTATATACAATAACCAGATCTGCCCCAACTTAGCTAGATTTTAAAATTGCGAATATCTCGAAAACTAAGCTAAATATCAACAAAAGGACTTAAATTTGGTACTTTGGCTATATCTTAAAAACTGAGCGAGATAGAGCAAAATGGACGAAATTTTTGTCCTTTGGATATTAATTTACCCGTAAAACATATATACAATGAGCAGATCTTCCCTAACTTAGCTAGATTTTAAAGTTGTGAATATCTTCAAAACTAAGCTAAATATCAACAAAAGGACGTTAATTTGGTACTTTGGCCATATCTTAAAAACTAAGCGAGATAGAGCAAAATGGATGAAATTTTTGACCTTTGGGTATTAATGCATCCCTAAAACCTATATACAATGACCAGATCTACCCTAACTTAGCTGGATTTTAAAATTGCGAATATCTCCAAAACTAAGCTAAATATCAACAAAAGGACGTTAATTTGGTACTTTGGCTATATCTTAAAAACTAAGCGATTTTAAAATTGTGAATAACTCGTAAACTAAACGAGATAGAGCAAAATGGATGATATTTTTGACCTTTGGGTATTAATGCACCCCTAAAACCTATATACAATGACCAGATCTGCCCTAACTTAGCTGGATTTTAAAATTGCGAATATCTCCAAAACTAAGCTAAATATCAACAAAAGGACGTTTATTTGGTACTTTGGCTATGTCTTAAAAACTAAGCGATTTTAAAATTGTGAATAATTCGTAAACTAAGCGAGATAGAGCAAAATGGACGAAATTTTTGCACTTTGGGTATTAATGCACTCCCAAAACTTACATATACACTGCTGTGCAATATAATAGGCACATTCAAATTTTTTCTAATTTTATTCTCGATGCCTTTATTTTTAAAGATCAAAATAGTGGACAAATTCACCCCAAAATGCGAGGAGATTATTCATAAATTGGTTCAAAATTTATCGTAATGTCTGTTGTTTTATTTTGTAATTTGTTTTAAGTAGGCGTGGCTTTTAATGAAAAATAAGCGATATCGATTTTCTATCAAATTACATAGTAAAATTTTACGAGCACTGATCGGATCTATACAATCTGTATATTTTTGGAAATTCTATAAAATTTCCTTAAATCTTGCATTATCTTTATCCACAAACGGTCCCCAGACTTAAAATGACAGCGCCTTAAACATGACCAGATTTTTCTTTGTTTTTAGCGATTTTAAAATAGAGTTAACAACACTGAAACTTTAAAGTGAATAGCCTTATTCTACACTTAACACGATATAACGAATCAGTCAAGCTTTTTTTACGTTATAGTATAAAGCATTCCGTGTTTAAATTTCAGTGTTGTTAACTTTATTTTGAAATCGCTAAAAACAAAGAAAAATTTAGTCATGTTTAAGGCACTGCCAGTTTAAGTCTGGCGACCATTTGTAGAAAAAAATAATGTAAGACTTAAGGAAATATTATAGGACTTCCAAAAATATACAGTTTTTACAGAACTGATCAGTACTCGCTAAATTTTTATTATGTTATTTGATAGAAGGTCAATATCGCTTATTTTTCATTAAAAGCCACGCCTACTTCAAACAAGTGACAAAATAAAAAAACAGACGTCACGTTAAAATTCTGCACCATTTTCTGAACAATCTCCTCGCATTTTAGGGTCAATTTATCCACCATTTTTATCTTTAAAAATAAAGGCAACGAGAATAAAATTAGAAAAAATTTTAATGTGCCTATTATATTGCACAGCACTGTATGTGTCATTCCATCTCAAATCGATCAATGGTTAGACTCGACCCCTTTCGATTTGGATGAATTTTGGTCAGAACTTTTCTTTCATCATATAACGAAGTTTTGCCAAAATAAAAAAATTACAAAATTTTTTTTTGAAAGTTATGCAATATTTAAAATTTCAAAAAATTTCATAATTTTTCTAATTTTTTGCTTTGTTACGAGGTTATTTTTTGAATATCTCGAAAACTATAATAGCTACAAAATGGTTCTTGGCTCGTTTTAAAGAGGATATCTAGCCGTATTGAAAAAATATATTTAAAAAAAAATATTGAAAAATAAAAAAATTAAAAATTTTTCAATTTTAAAAATCCAAAAACTCAAAAACCTATTTTTTTTTAGCTTAATTTTTTTTTAAATAAAACCTCTAACTGATCTCAAAAGATCCTGAAATTTTCAAGAGAGCGCTTTTTAAAAAAAGAAAAAAAGATATGAATTTTTGAATTTTTTTATTCTCTTTTTTAAGTTGAATCTTAATACAATAAAATTAAACAAATGTCCAATTTTGAAATTTTGAGCAATAAACAACAAATTGAAGGCACATTAGAAGCACAGAAAAATTTTTAAATCGAAATTACGCTTTTATTTTTTTGGTAATAGTTGAAAAACAAATAAGCTAAGAAAGGGTCGAGTCCAACCATTGGTCGATTTGGGATGGAATGACCCATTTACAATTTTAATTTCTGTCATTAATTTTTATATTATTTATGTGAAGTATATAAAATGTATTTGAATTATTAATTTAAATGGATTAATTTATATGCCCGAGTAAAAAAGTTAGATGTTATAAAATACAAACATATCTTTTTTTAATATAGCCTAAAATCCAATATGATATGGTGGATCGTTCTTTATTAATTTAGATCCTCCTTGGATCTAATATGATCAATTACGATCCGAAAAATAGGTTTATCTAATTATTAAAATTAGATTTAATACAAGAAATTCCATTTTATTTGATACCATTAGATAAAAATAATTCATTAAGAGATCGCTCACATTGCATTAAATGGTAAATTCTATTAAAATTAGTTTTTGATTATCATTATGTCACATCCAATTCTATATGATTATAGAACCCCATTTTTAGGATCGTATTTGATCATATTCGATACAAGGTGGATCTAAATTAATCCAATATGATCCACCATTTTTCGGATAAAATTTTATTTTGGACAGCATCAAAAAAATATATGATTTTAAGTTGTACCTCATTAATTTTTTTAGTAGGGTTTTTATCCATAAAATATTTCATGTGTTTTAAATAGTGTTGAGTATGTGTTATATTAGCTATGTTTGTGCGGCAAGCTATCAACGTTGGCTTATGTCATTCCCAAATAAATTTAACATTATGAAACGTTTAGTGTTAACTCTCAACGTTTCTTATGCCAAATTTGTATGGGAATGACGTTAGCCAACGTTGATAGCTTGCCGCACAAACACAGCTATTATAATTTAAATTTTATACTCGCATTTCATTATTTTTTATATTTTATCGACTTCATTATAACAAAGACGTATATTTATTATTTGAAATTGATAAAATATAAAAGATAATGAAATATAAGTATAAAAATTAATAATAAATCGATAAAATATGAATTAATTAAATAATATGCATTGTTGAATTGAATAAACTGTATTGATAAAACAACAAAATAATTATTCTATTTGATTAAATATAATTGTTAACATAACTAACTTCTGTTAATACGTTTGACGATATTTTGTCAAGCTAACATCACATAAAATAGTTAAACTTCAAAATAGAAATGTACTAAACAATGTGTTAAATTGACGGACAGGTTTTGTTAGTTGTATAGTGATCACCCGTTCATCAATTTAATGTGGATTTTAGTTGACTTCACAATTGTTTTTGGTTCAGTGTATGGAATATAATATTTCTCAAGTTTAATTTTTAATTAAGTACTATAATTGCAATATGAAAAAATTTAAAAAACTTTTTCGCTACGAAGAAAGCTTTTTCGTTTGTAATTCTAAAATTAGTGCTACGTTATATAAAATATTGCGCGGTTAGCTCATACAACATTTTTCCTATTAAGTTCTAAAATGTAATTAAAGCAAAAACAGGGTTTCAACTTCTTACCAGGCTATTTACTTGCTTATAACTTTTGTTTGCGATGTCCCAAAAGTAAAGGTATAATTAGTTTGTACGTAACGTGCCATGACGAAACAGCTGATTTGTTTTTGTTCTATAAAAAATCATTTGAGTCGTTATCTACGATGAATGGCTTAAACCGGCTAAGCTGAGCCGCCGTCTAATTTTTGTCACCGCCGCTGTCGAACATTTTTTACACGATAAAAATCTAAAAATAGTATATATTTTTTTTTAATTTTCTTTTTTTACCGTTAAGCCGATGTTTTGTATGTGTCAACTTAAAGTTGGCTAGCAGATCAGCTTTTGGCTCACAGCCAACTTTAAGCCGCCGCTGCAATTTTTTTATTTAGCCACCGTAACCGATTAATCTAGTTGGCGTAGATCTCTGCTAAGAAAAACAACATTAAACAGCTGATACGTTGTTACGGAAAAGACTAACAACACAAAAGAGCCATCCGGCACGGCACGTTACAGAAACGTCACGGAACGCAGATACTAATGGAGCCTTAATGCGTATTCATTATCTTCTCACTTACAAGGATGTAGAAAATATGATTCGCGAAATCAAACAGAAGATTTTTAATAAAAAATTTCACGGTTTATATTGAAACCGCGATGTTCGAAAAGATTTTGGTTATTATTCAATAACAATCTAATGTGTTGACCAATTCGTTGGAAAAACCATTTGAGTAGATCGGCCTGTCTGGGGAAGCATTGCCCTCCACAGACTTGCTGTCCCCCCCCCGCAAAATTTTAAAAGTTTTAAATATACTTTTTGTTTAATTAAATATCAAATATTTTTCTTCTTTTTGTTACAATTTAAAAATTATTTGTATTCCGTCAGTGTTTTTTGAGAAAAAAAATTTTAAAATTTTTTAAGGAAAAAATTACAAAATATATAAATTAAAAAAAATACACAATTTTTTAAAAACTTTCGAGAGAAATATATTGCAAAATACTATACTGCACCCCGTTTCTGTATTTCTCGCATCGAAAAAGTTTGCGGAAAAAACATGTGAAATGCAACCCTGCTCTGCTTTATAGCGGGTGAGTCGCAGACAATAAAATATATATGAAACCAAATCAGCTAGTAATACGTTGCATAGTAAGTTATTTCTAATTAAATTAGGTGTTTTACAAAACAACATGTGTCAACAGTTCTTTAAGTTACATTATCTGAACGAATTACAACATAAACTGCAGTCCATTTTATCACGTCTTTAATCAGCCTGTATAATGCAGGGTGACCATGCATTTCTCGATGCGAAAACTTCTCGCATTAGATACAGAAACGGGGTACTGGTTTCATACCCAATAGCACTGTAAAACTGTATGAGACCGAAACCCCCTCAGTGTTGCCAGGTTTGTTAGGCATTAAATCGTCAAAAATTCTGAAAAATATCGTCAAAATCGTCATAGCTTTTGAAAAATCGTCAAAAATAGTTAAAAATCGTCAAAATAACACTATTTGAGTTATAAGGACCGTAAAAACTTAAGCATTTTAAAAATTATCCTTTTCTAATAATTTCGTGCTTGTTCGATTTAGCATATTTACTAAAATTTTTATAAACATCATCGAAATTTGCCATACCCTGAAGTGGTTGCTTTAAACAAAAGACAATGGGTGCGTTCGGCAGATACAACATAATAGACAACAGTTCTACAACAGTTGTACAACTATCTGCTGAACGGCCTGATCACTATTCGCTCAGTCTGAGCGCTCAGGTAGCGCTGTCACATTTTGGTAGCGTAAAAAATGTTTGCTACTTTTGATCAAATAGTGATACATTTGTTGTTGTTCATTTACAATAAAAAATGTTTTGTAAGAATGACAAATAAAAACATACAAATATAATTCGAAACAAAAATTTTAAAAAATAAAAGGAAACTATAGAAAAAATGTTTTTAAAAACAAAACAAAGAAAACATCGTTCGGCAGAGTAAGTAATCACAAAGCGTTACAAGTCACCGGTATCAGTTTAAGGTTTCTCTGCCGAATGCTACCAATAACAACAAAAATTTCAGATTTTAAAATATTTATTATGTATTTCACAGACATTCGTTATTGAGATTCGTTACAGTCAGAGCTTTGAAGAATTAATTCCTTAATTTAATTTTTCAATTCTGAATTAAAAATTCGATGAAATAATTCACTAAGCACCATATATTGAATGGAATTAATTCATATTTGCTTTCGTTCGATTTATTTTGTTACGAATTAATTCAACTGCAATAGTCCTTTTTATTAAATCAAATGAATTAATTCACCGGTGAACGCGTTCAATTTTATTAATCGAACGGGGAAAAAAGTGAATTAATTCCTTACTGAATTAATTCACCACTGAATTCATTCAATTTCATTTTCATTCAGTGAATTAAAAAAATAAAATTACATTCAGTGAATTAAAAAAAAATAATAAGTTCACTGAATTGAAAAAAAATAAAATAAGTTCACTGAATTAAAAATAAATAAAATAAGTTCACTGAATTCAAAGCCTGTTTTCTGCCGTTCAGTAGAAGAAAACAATAATGTACAATTAAAAGTTTTAAATAAGCAATTTTACAGTGTGTGCTAGTAACAAATTAGAAACCGGATGCTGTTTATCAACCTACATGATTCAAAAATAAAGCATTTTACTATTAAAAATAAAAACTTTACAGATATAGATAAATTTGGAAAAAAAAATATAACTATTAATTTTTCAAACTAGTTATATAGTTATATTTTTTTTCCAAATTTATCTATATCTGTAAAGTTTTTATTTTTAATAGCAAAAGGCTTTATTTTTGAATCATGTAGGTTGATAAATAGCATCCGGTTTCTAATTTGTTACTAGCACACGCTGTAAAATTGCTTATTTAAAACTTTTATTTGTACATTATTGTTTTCTTCTACTGAACGCCAGAAAACAGGCTTTGAATTCAGTGAACTTATTTTATTTTTTTTTTAATTCAGTGAACTTATTTTATTTTTTTTCAATTCAGTGAATTTATTATTTTTTTTTTTTAATTCACTGAATGTAATTTTATTTTTTTTTAATTCACTGAATGAAAATGAAATTGAATGAATTCAGTGGTGAATTAATTCAGTAAGGAATTAATTCACTTTTTTCCGTTCGATTTATAAAATTGAACGCGTTCACCGGTGAATTAATTCATTTGATTTAATAAAAAGAACTATTGCAATTGAATTAATTCTTTGAATTTGTTGTTTGATGAACGCATTCAGTTGAATGAATTCAGTGAATTACTTAAGAAAAGGAATTCATTCAATTCTAGAGAAAATTGAATTCGATTGGTAGTGAATTCATTCAAAAAGGAATTAATTCTTCAAAGCTCTGGTTACAGTTTTAGGACAGAAGTTTTACACAAAAATTATCATATTTTTTATTATTTTTCCTTTAAGTTTGGTACATTTCAAAATACGTATCTTAAAGAAAAATTGGCAGTTTCGCAATAAATAAAAAATTTTGATGTACTTGAACGGATTTTTAACTTTTTTCTAGATATAATTTTAATTAGAATTTCAATATGAAAACTTTTAATCTAAAATTCTAAAATATTTTTCAAAAATCGTATAGATTTGCTGAATACAAATTATCTGATTTTGCAGCGGTTTTTTAATTTGTTCCCACATTAATTTCTTTGCAATTCTGCATAATTCCAAAAACTAAAAATTTGAGATTTAGAATTATAAATTGGAAAAGTATCGTATTTTTGCACATTTCTTGCTGTATTTCGTATTAAAAAAAAACGTCATTTTGAAGGAAAAAATCGTCAAATCGTCATTTGGCTATTTTAAACAGCAAAAATCGTCAAAATGACGATCAATCGTCAAAACTGGCAACACTGAACCCCCTGAAAAAATGATATTTATGAATAAAAGCTTATTCTCTCAAAAAGCTCTTGAGAGAAGCAATTATAATATAATCGAGAGTTTATATTTACCTTTTCTTATTTCCTCTTCCGTTTGTTTTTGGTTAAATAATTTTATTAAGAAATTGATTGGCACATTTATTTCCATTCACATTAGTACATACATACATATATCAAAAATATTTTAAAACACAATTAACACTTGTATTTATTATTAAACTTTTACTACTTTTTACTAAATACTTTGATAACAACCTTTTTATATTTTATGCACATTTTATGGTGACCTTTATTCTGATCATATTTTACTTTATTTTATTTCTTTATTGCAATTTTTTTTTTTTTCAACATTTTACTTATATTTGATATTCACTAACACTAATAAGACTTTCAACTAGCGCAACACAACTATTTTTATATTCATGAAACGAATTGAAGACAAAACTAAAACCCGAACGATACACACACGCAATTTATTACTGAGTTTTTAACACTATTTGTATGCATTTATTTTAAACATTTTAGGGAAATTTTATTAAAAAAATATTAAGCTACACTTTAAATTATATTTTTATTTAATAAGATTATTTTTTTATCATTTAAACAATTTTGATTTAATAAAAACGAACATAACAACCGGTCTGACCTTATCATATTAAAATTCCGCGAAAACTAAAAAGTTGCACTAAAAGAAAGAAACCAGAAAATTGTGTACTAAAAATAAGAAGTGCTGTGTTGTTGGAATTAAAGCTTAACTACAAACCATTGTCAAAATTATGACAATGAATACAAAACAGTGTTGCCAGTTATTATTTTTTAATTTTGTCCAAATAATTCGATAAATTCCCTAATTATAGCCTATGCTGTGGGATTTCAGATTTTTGTTAACGAATCAAAAAAATAACCACATAAATGTTTTTTTTTTAATGAAAATCGGTTTTTCATTTTTAAAAACCTACCGGTTTAATTTTTTTAATTCGAATAAACCGAAACCCCCGTTTTTCATTGAAATATACATATTTCTAAATTTTAAACTATTTCAACTAGGTTGCCGAAAGAGGAAAATATCTATAGTTAAAGTAAAAAATTAACATCGAGATCAGTAGTAATGCGCCCAATAGACTAGGCACGTGACTTACACAATACCGGGTTTGTACAAGTCAATTTCAGCGCCTCACACTCAGAGCTTTAAAGAATTTATTCCTTAATTCAATTTTTCAATTCTGAATTAAAAATTCGATGAATTAATTCACAAAGCACCATATATTGAATGGAATTAATTCATATTTGTTTTCGTTCGATTTATTTTGTTACGAATGAATTCAATTGCTATAGTTCTTTTTATTAAATCAAATGAATTTTTTCACTGGTAAACGCGTTCAATTTTATAAATCGAACGAAAAAAAGTGAACTTATTCCTTACAGAATTAATTCAACACTGAATTCGTTCAATTGCATATTCGTTCAGTGAATTAAAAAAAATTAAATTACGTTCAGTGAATTTAAAAAAAAATACATTCACTGAAATAAAAAAAAACAATTACGTTCACTGAATTAAAAAAATACGTTCACGTTAATTGATTAAAGTAGTAATCATATCAATTAAATATTAATTGAAAATAAAAATGAAAAATATATGATATTCATCAAAATAGTTTCTGTACGTCACGTTTATGTATGTATTTTAAGTATTTCATATGTATTTGCATTGTTTGTGAGCTGCAATGCATTTTGGTTGTTATACTATTATTCATATTCCCAATAGACCAAAACCCTTTAGAAAAATATTATAATAAAGCTTGCGAGCAAAAGCCTTAAGCTTTAAAAAAACTTGAGTAACTATAGAAAAACGCTTTTAAATTACTGTAGAAAAATCAAAAAGGAACCCTCGTGAAAATATTACTGCTCGCAATTGTAGAATAAGCTTATGCCTACAAATGTAAAATAAGCTTATATCTACACTCAAAAAAAAAAAGTCAGTAAAGTCAGCAAAAAATGTTGCTGTGTCAGCAAATTTTTAGTCAGGAGCGTGCTTGCAAAAAAGTTGGTAATTTCAGCAAAAGGTTTGCTGAAAATCAGCGAGCTGATTTTTACCAAAAAAATAGTAATCTTCAGCAAAAGTTTTGCTAACACTTAGTCGACTGCAAATGAAAAAAATCCTTGCAAAAATCACTAAACTTTTTGCTGAATATTAGTAGACTGAAAAAAACTCAAAAAACTTGTAGCGAAATTTTACTTTAGTTAATTTATTTGCTGAAAATTTAAATATAGAATATGGGTAGAGTTGTTTTTCTTTTTTTGTCATTTCCGTTTCCAGACGAGCTGCGACATCTACATCTTGTCTAACGTCCACGCTATGAATGCGGTTATCAGCACAATTTTTGTAGCAAAATAAATTAGTAAAACATTAGTTCAAAATGAATTTAGTGCTAAAAAAATATAACTAAAATTTTTTCTGAAAACGGAATTTCAGCAAAAAAAAATTGCTGAAAACTAGTACACCTGATATACAAGACGTTTTACTAATTTTTCTACTAACTTATTTTTTTGAGTGTACAATTGTAGAATTAGCTTATGCTTGCAAATAACCAACTCACATTTTATTGTTTTGTTTTATTAATTAGTAAAAAATAAAAATAATAATAGCTGTATTTTGTCTCATGCCTATCAACGTTAAATATTAAAAGCAAATCTACGTTAAACCAATTGGAGTATAAAAAATTTTTAAGCAGGTTATGTTTATAATTATTCCGTTATAATCGAACGTACGTCAGCAAAAGTTTTTAGGAAGTAACGCGATTAAGCGGCCCTATGCTCCTTGCAGGAGTAAAAGGAACAAATATATATATAACGCGATTAAGTTACGTTAGGTGTGGAAATGTATAAACGTAGAGTTTTCAAAGTTGATAATTATCCATGTTGAAAGTTAACGAGGGTATGAAAAGTAGTGTTAGTTTTCGTCTTAAACGGGTTTCTATGCACTTTGAGTTTTTTATGAGTTAACGGATATAGTTAAGTCGAAAACACAGCTAATAATAATAATAATAAAAGTAAAAAATTTATATGAAAAAAATCAAGTCTCTCAACTTAAAAACTTTAACTTTAATTTTTACATCCGCACTCTATTGATGCAAAACTGAAAATGAAATGACAATGCACGCGGTACAAAATATTCAACGATGAATTTACTCAGAAATTAACGGGACTTTACTGGAACGAAACTTCAAAAGATTTAGAAATTGTTGTTTGCAATAAGTCTTTTATAATCATACTAACAATGCTGTTGAGAAAATGCAAAATATTACAAGCATGTTCCATATATATTTATTATGAATAATAGTTTTTTTAAATATAAATAAAAGCAAAACTGTAAAATTGCGAACAAATATTAAAGAACATGAGATTTGAAACTAAATTATAATATAAAGTTTGAAAAAATATTGTGAAGGAGAATAGTTTATCAAACCTACTTGAGACATTTTTATGATTTTTGCTAATAGTAATCTTCTTACAAGTGTGTTAAAAAAATATTAAGAAGGAGGTTAGTTTCTCAAACAAGATTTAGAAATTCTTAATATTTTTACAGTTAGTAAGCTTTTTATATAATATGTTTAAAAACATATTGTGAAGGATAATAGTTTCTCAAACACGGTCGAAAAAGACTTGAGTAATTTTGTTAAAAAAAAAGCTTCTTCTAAATTACCATTATACTTTACTTATTTTTTGGTCTATTGGGTTCATAGTGTTTAAGAAAAAGAAAAAATATTGGGAATTATGTGTTAAAATAATTTTTAGTGAAATATTTAAAGTCAACTAAACTGTTTTTTTTTTTGTAAAACCAAAAACCGGGTTTTCAAAAATGACTTTTCGAATAAACCGACATCCGATATTTTGAAAAGGACGGTTTTTTAATACTCTAGGCAGTGTTGTAAGTTTAGGGGATTTAATCCCAAATTGCAGATTTTTTCGTCAATGCCCAGTCAGAAATCTCCAGTGGTACAAAAAATCAAGCACTGGCATACCACTGGGTAACCACGGTGTTAAAAATAAATGACTGGCAGAACACTCATATAAGACGTTTTGCCAGCGTTTGCAAAAAGTGTTTACCAGTATTTGTTTTACAAAAATTTCGGTGGTTTATAAAAAAAACCACTGGCAAAGGATTGGCTTAGAGTGATATGCCAAGGTTTGAAACCAGTGGTTATCCAGTGCTACCTAGCCAATGCTACCGTAGAAAAATCAATTCACTGGTAGACCAATGATTTTATAAAAATGCTGACGCTTCTTTAAAATATGTTTGTAGTCAGAAGGTTCCGCGTTCAAATCCGGTTGCAAGCAAAAATTTTTTTTTTTGGATTTTTTTTAATTTAAAATTTTTTTTGTTTTATAAAATCAATTTTTTTGTTTGTGCGAAATCTCCTTCAAGACAACCTTTTTTGTGCCCTCCCAACACTGGCATACTAGTTACAAAAAATTGTTTGCCAGTACTAGCATTTTGGCACAGACAGTAGTTGTCCAGCTATTATCACCCATTTATGTGTTTAGCAATCAAATATTATATGTCTCGTTAGCTCAGTGGGTAGAGCAATCGTCTGCCAATCTGACGGCCTGGGTTCAAATCACGGCAGGACCAAAAAAATACATATGAACTTTTTTTAAATTTTATTTTGGAAAATATATTTCCAGACCACCTATTTATTGGTTTTGCCAGCGTTTTGCCAACGTTTAAAAATTTTGTTCCTTCAGTGCTTTTCCGTCGCTTTTTGAACAGCCGGTCCTTTTGTCTAATGATGTTATTATTTTGGGGATGTTATTTAAATTTATTTGTTCTTTTTTATAATTTTTTACAAGTACAAATTTATTGAGTTTGTGGGGTGTTTTTTTTATATTGAGGGTATTCACAGTTCAAGCTATTTTACGTAGTAAATTAGCATTTATCGTAAATTTGACAACTTTCTGTGGGTTAAACTTCAAAAATCATGCTATTTTACAACGAAGCACATTAGCACTTCAACTGTAAATTCCTTCATTAATTTTTAAATAAAGTAAACTAATGTGATTTTTTTACGGAAAATAAATATTGGGGATTTTTGGGGATAACAAATTGAAAATTGTGGATAAGGTCTGAAAAAAAATCTGGCAACAGAGAAAGAAGCCAGCCGCCGCCGCTGATTTTTTTCGGCTCATTTCGGCTGGAACTATCAATTTGCTAAAACATTGAAATTAAAATACAAATGACATTTTTACAACAAATTCGTTTTAAAGCACCGTAAGTAGTTTGAGTTTTACGTGAAAAAACTGTTATACTCCATATAGAAAAAAATAATTTTTCACGACAATGAGTTTCACGTGAAAATTGTGTAGACTTTGTTTTCACTCAAATTTAATATTCAAGACTATTATTTTTCTTGTGAAAAAGTGACACTTTGTGTTTATTGTGATTGTTGCTTGCTAATTGCATTCAAAAAATTTTAATTTTCAGAATTTAAATTATTATTTAAGGCCTTTAAAATTTGACTGAAAATTTTCCACGTGAAAAACAACTTACGGTGCTTGAACTTGAAATTTATAGGGACATTTTTGGTATCCTGCCGGCATAGGTTAACGATGTCAAAAAAATCGAAATTTTATAATAGAGTTATTGTGGTTAAATAGACCCATTTCCGATATAGTATTAGCCACATTTCTAAAAATTTATTGTAAACAAATATTTTAACCCAAAAAGTGTCAACAAAGGCTATTTTTAAAATCGCTGCGCACTTAATCCTGCCTAGGGGATATCTGTAGCTTTTCTTTTCCTTTATTCTTTTAGGTGCATTTAATAAAATTAAGAAAAGATATTAGTATTTTTTAATATTTTGTTCAATAAAGTTTTCAATTAATTTATGCCAAATGACGTTTTTTTTTTGACCTCGAGTTAAAACAGGTTAACATTATTCTGGAAAGTTAATATGTTCTCTCAGAACTCTACAAAAAATTTGTATCAGTAATTAATTTCATTTTTTTTAATTTTTTGGTAACATGAGCAATGTTTTACAAAAGTTAGAAACTTTGAGGCAAAAATTCTAATTGAAGATCTCAACCGATTTTAAAATCAATTTCGATCTGTAATGTCAATGCGGGTCCACAACTTTTGACCGCTATTACTTCTCGCTCCGAAAAGAAAGTGGCAAAGCAAGGCATCCTAATGCACAATAATTGGTTTACCTTTTTCTGTCGGTTTTTTTCAGAAGTTCACCTCTTATTTTAATTTTGGAAACCTTTTGGCTGTCTGCAAAATATTTTATAAATAATAAGGTTGTTTACAAGGAGTGTGCTATTTTTTGTATCGTCCTAACAAAAGACAGAGTTGTTGGAATTTAAATTCAAAAAATACAACATTTGAGAATAGCACGATACAACATTTTTACCTACTATATCAACTTACGGTGCTTAAAGTCAAATAAAATTTTTAACAACTCTGTTTTTTGTTAGGAAGATACAACGATACAACAAATAGCACATTCCTTGTGAACGACCTAAATAATGTGTAAAATCATAAATGCTTTATAAAGTTATAAAGTAAATTATTTTCAAAAAATTTTTATTCTTTGTAATTTACTTGTGAAAACAGAAAGGGATATTAATTTATGATCTAAAATCAAACTAAAAACATTGATTTACAAAATTGTAAATTTTAAAAGATTTACCCCTAAATTCATAAACGCTTTGTAAAATTATAGGAGGTTTATTGAACAAATTTTGTATGAAAATGACGTTTTGTAAACCTGCTATAACTTTACAAAGCATTTATGAATTGAGGGTTTAGTTTTATGCCTAAAATCAGAAGAAATTTCAAATAAATTATATGCATATTATTTTAAATTAAAGTCGATCAAAAGTCTGTTAAAGTATTTCAAAATTTCTACAAAATATTTGAATTATTGAAGAAATTTTCTCTAAATATTTATAATCTCGTCTAAATTTTTATGTAGGTTTAAAAAGTACTAGGGGTTTTCATTTATCATTGTATGTACCTTCTAAAACGTGTAAACTCGACTTATGCAAACTTAATGTTCAAAATAGTTTACAAGCAACACTGCTCCCCACTAAACAAAACAGTATTGCTAGAAAAAACAAAACAGCAAACAAAAGGTAATGCCGTAATTTAGGAACATGCGAGACTCCTGCCCAGAGTACATACATTATACTACATTATACTACTATCAATTATCCCTGCCTTTACCACAGACAAAATTGAAACGACACGAGATTTTTAATTCTGACAACTCTGGAAAATGTTGCCCAAATATACTATCGTTGCCATCTCTTTCTTATTTGTAGTTTGAATGAAAAAAAAAATATACACAATACATGTCAAATCAAAGGAGTAATCCAACGTTCTTACTCGTTTTTTTTTGACGTATCTGTCTATTAATTTAATTAAATTTAAATTAATAAAGGACATATATATATATATATATATATATATATATATCTGTCTAATTTGTGCCTTTAGATTAGCAAAAAGTCTGTTGAGAAAGTTAAATTTTTGCAAGTTATATTTCGCTGTAAAGTACTCGATGTGCAAATAAGACTATTTTTTTGGATAAAAAATTACAGTTACCATAAGCGCTTAGAAGAAATTATAGCGACAAGAAATCTCAGAGTTTAAATTTGTAATTTTCGTCGATGAGTTTAACTTTAAATTCGTTTTTATCTTATAATTGCAAATTTTGTACGCAAAGATAATTTTCTTCGACAAGTTTGAATGAGATTTTTCATCAAACTAAGAAGTTTTCTTCACAAAGTGAATGGAAAATTTCTTAAATTTTATGAAAAAGCTTATGAAGCATTCTATGAGTCTATTCTATATGAAACTTTTTCATAAGAGTATGAATTTTTGAATAAATAATGTGAATTTTTTTATTAAATTTTATGAAAAATTCACAAATTATTGGGTATACAAGTTAATAATGTCGATTTTTTTGCTTGAAAAATGCATTTATTATAGCAAAATGAATTGATACATTATTTAAAGTATTGTCCATCGTTAGCCACTACTTTTTCCCATCTTTCTGGTAGCATATGGATTCCGCGCCAAAAGATCTGCTCCAGTTTTGAGGTAAAGAACGAATCAAGCCAATTTCTGATACCCTGTTCTGAAGTGAAACGTATTCCAGTAAGGGCGTTCTGAATCGATCAAAACAAATGGTAGTCAGAAGGGGTAAGTACTGGGCTATAAGGCGGGTGAGACAAAACTTCCCATCCACTGTTTTCCAAATAGGTTTTGACCGGTCTTGCAACATGTGGCCGAGCGTTGTCATGAAGGAAGATTATTGACTCATGTTTGGTCGCATATTCTGGTCGTTTTCCGTTGATTGCTCCCTTCAAACGAATCAATTGTGTTCGGTACAGGTCCCCTGTGATCGTCTATCCCGATTTCAACAGCTCATAATACAAAACACCCTTCTGATCCCACCAAATACAGAGCATTACCTTGGCGCCATGGATATTCGGCTTCGGCGTTGATTTGGCTGGTTGGCCGGGCTTACGATGTAAAAATTACTTATTTTTTTAGCGTTCAAGCAGCATTTCCGACATGCAAAATCGCCTTGCAACGTCTCTTGGCTTCAATTCATATGGGACCCAATTTCCTTGCTTTTGAATGAATCCCAATGCTTTTAAATGTAGGGAATGGCTTGTTGTGTGACTCCCAATGATAATACAAGTTCTTCTTGCGTTTGACAACAATCTTCCTGGAGTAATGCTTCCAATTCCTCATCTTCAAACTTTTTCGCCTGACCAGGCCTCTCCTTGTGTTCTGTGTCGAAATTACCACTTGTGAATCGCGCAAACCTTCGTTTACAAGTTTTTTGAGTTGGTGCATATTGACTGTAGCTTCTACCAACAATCGATAACTTTCAGCAGCCGTTTTCTTTAAATGAAAAAAGGTTATCAGACTTCCCGCAAAACATATTTTTTATGCACAAAATTCGACATTATTATAGCCATATGTTGTCCAAATCGACATTATTAACTTGTATACCCAATAAAATAAAAGTCAAATAATGTAAAAATGTCAATAATAACATCAACGACTATATAATTAAGATACTATCCAACTCTCCCTATCTCTGTTAAATCACTCTCTTCTTAATTTGTTTCGAAAAATTCAGCCATAAGAATTACACACGTCTGCAAAGGCTAACATTTTTCGATACAAACAGTTAATGTTCGAAAGAGGCGATGAAAACCGCCTGATAACATGCAGATAATTCTCTCAGTGAACCATTTTCTATTGCTATGTTTTAAAAAAACTTAAATATCTTCAACATGTAAAATGCAGGGTTGGCAGGCAATACCGCTAAAATACCGTTATCGATTCAAAACCCTTTCAACTGACTACCGTTAGCCCTAAAATACCGTTACCAAAATACCCGGAATACCGTTATCCTCAAAATACCGTTTCCGAAATAAATGAAATACCTTTATCCCTAAAATACCGTTACCGTTATTTTAAATTTTCTGCTTTTGGTAACTGCACGTGGCTATTGAGTGTTTTTCGTACATTAAGTTGATAAATTTGTTTTGTTTTTATTCTCGTTTGCTTTTTCTAAAAAAGTTTGCGGAATACACCGAAATAACTGACTACCGTTAACCTTAAAATACCGTTACCGAAATAACTGAAAAACCGTTAACCTTAAAATAACGTTACCGAAATAAATGAAACATCGATACCCTTTAAATACCGTTACCGAAATAACTAAAATACCGTTAACCTTAAAATACTGTTACCGAAATAAATGAAATAGCATTACCCTTAAAATACCGTTACCGAAACAATCTAAAATAGCGTTACCCTTACCGATAACCGCAAGGTTTCGGTTACCATCCATGGTAAAATGTTGTTTCAAGCCGATCAAGCCGCAGCCGATTATTTGACCGCGGCCTATTTTTATTCGGCTCAAGCCTTATCTATGCTACCACCGCCGATTATTTTGATCGGCTTGTTTCTCTGACTGGCAACACTGTTTTGACAATGATTTTCAGTTAAGGTTTAATTACAACAACACTTCACTTCTTATTTTTAGTACATCAATTTCTGGTTTCTTTTAGTTCACTTAGTTCGCACAAAATACAATATGTCAGGCCGGTAGTTGTGTTCGTTTTTATTAAATAAAAATTGTTTAAATGATAAAAGAAATAATCTTATTAAATAAAAATATAATTTAAAGTGTAACTAAAGATTTATTTAATAAAAATTTCCTTAAAATGTTTAATTAAAATAAATGCATAAAATTAGGTTAAAAATTCAATCATAAATTGTGTGTCGTTCGGGATTTTAGTTTTTTTTTTTGAATGAATATAAAAATTGTAATATTAGTGGTGTTTAAAGCGGTATTAGTGTTAGTGAATATCAAATATAAGTAAAATGTTAAAAACGGCCACAAAGAAATAAGATATAAAATCAAATATGATCAGAATACAGGTCACCGTTAAGAATTTGTTCATAAAATATAGCCAAGTAGTTATCAATTTATTTAGTAAAAAGTAGTAAAATCTTAATAATACACACAAGTGCTTATTGTGTTCTAAAATACATTTTTGTTTTTAATGTGAATGTAAATAATAGTTGCCCATTTCTTTGTAAAATTAACTACCAAAAAGCGGAAAAGGAGATAACAAAAGGTAAATTATACTGTCGATTATATTTTCATTGCTTCTCTCAAAAGCTTTTTGAGAGAAAAGCTTTTATTCATATAAATATCATTTTTTCAAGGGTTTTGCTCTCATAACAAAGTTGGTAAAAGTAGTACAATAGTGCTATTTTTGGTACTATCGAAAGCTTAATGGCACGTTGACACTTTCAATTAATTTTGGCACATTTTTGTAATCTAAAAAGTTGTTAAAAAACTGTTGCTTTTGAAGACGTTCAAAATTATTTATAGCAATTAGTTGTTGCAATTAAGGTTTTTAAGGCACATCTAAACCAGCTAATGTAAGAAGTTTCCAATCCGGAAATTTTAAAAGGAACTAAAAAGGTTTTTAAATACAAAATCTGATATTTTTTTAAGGAAAAATTCCTTAAATTACCAAAAAATGTCTACAATTACAAATAGCTCAATATATTAACCGCATTTTTTAATCACTTGGTTTTAATAAATCCATAAAGTAGTTTTCAAAGATGTTCAGAAGATGGAGTTAGCTTCCACCTATTTCAAAAGGATTTTTCTATCCGGCACTTATCTCACTCTAATTTTTAATTATAAATACGATGATGTATAATTTTATTTTATCTTAAAATTCTTCATTATATTTGGTATAAAACAGAAAGAAACAGTCTGCCTTTTCAGTTTCATCGTTTCAATTTAAATTTCTACACAGTTAATATATTCCACTTCAATTTTTAATATTCAGCCATTTCTATTACAGCTATTTCCCCATGTCCCAGATGGAAAATAAGTATTTGGTGAAGTGTAGTTTTTTTTCGAAACATATTTAATACAAAAATTAAAAAAAAGCTTTTGTTTTATAGTTTTAAAATTTTTTTATTTCTCTTTCAACTTTCATTCGTATTTTTTCTGAAACTAATTTAACAGGATGTTTCTTATATTTGTCTTTTTATTGTTATATAAAAACCCATATAAATAAATACAACTTTTTTTGGATTTTTGTTGTTGAAAAATTCTAAATCCAGGTGATTAAAAAAAACCCTAATAAATGGCTGAATTATTGCCAAAATATTTTGAAAATACTCCACTGTTTACTGAACAGCAGAAAAGAGCTTTTGAATTCAGTGAACGTAATTTTTTGTTTTTTAATTCAGTGAACGTAATTTTTTATTTTTGAATTCAGTGAACGCATTTTTTTTTTTAATTCACTGAACGAAAAGGAAATTGAACGAATTCAATGATTAATTCAGTAACGAATTAATTCACTTGATTTAATAAAAAGAACTGTAGCAATTGAATTCATTCTTTGAATTTGTTTTTTTGTTCAGTTGAACGAAATTAGTGAATTACTTAAGAAAAGGAATTCATTCAATTCTAAAGAAAATTGAATTCGATTGATAGTGAATTTATTCAAAAACGAATTAATTCTTCAAAGCTCTGTCTGCACCCCGTTCGTGTATCTAATGCGAGAAATTTATGCATCGAGAAATGCTTGGCAATCCTGCTTTATATACGGTGAGCTACGAAATGATAAAGTTATCTAGAATTTTAGTGGGTTATATTTTCGGTTTTGTAAATTTTATAACTGTGGATGCAGAATGTTTTGTAATACATAATTAGATAGAGGAATACCCCAGTGTAGAGACGGTAATGACATATCATTATTTTTTGGACTACCAATAATGACACCGACTTAATTTCTGCATTATTTTAATATATATAATAATGAATAATGAGGAAAGTTTTTTTCATAAGTTTTTTTCTATTGGTTGTAAAATAAAAATTGTAAATTCTATTTAGAATTTGTAATATTTGATCTTAAACCGAACAAAAATAACATTCAATGTAATAATGAGTTATTAATAAATACTTACTTTTTTCATTATTTAAAAATAAAAAATAATGTATTACATTATTGACTTATTTTTATCATTACATATTTCAAAAATAAAATAATGTTCTAGATTTTTTTGTAAATTTTTTTGAAATCTATTTTTAGCAGACAACAGAAAAGTTTAAAATTTAAAATTCTTTATTGATAAAACTCTACAAGTATTTTTTGAAAACAAATACTTCATAACTTTTAAATAAAACTCTTTATGATAACTTTTTAAATTCAGTAAAGAGTTCTAAAGATAAAATTCTCTATTGAATAGTACTAGTGTTTCCAATTATTCGACATAGCCGGTTAACCGGTTAATGCATTATTCAAAAAATCACTAAAATGGATTAACCGGTTATTTGGGTCGGTTATTCGAGAAAATTGGCGGTTAATCGATTAATCGTTTAATGCTTAATTAATGTATTTCATTAACTTTTTATTAATTAAAACACAAAAAGCTGACTCTTTTCATTAAATATTAACGTCATATATGAATACGATGTATTTAATAAAAAGTTTTCATATTCGAAGGTTTGAAAAGTTTCGGGATTTGAGATTTTTACTATCTGTAAAAATGTTGCTAAATCTACTAAAATTTCGTTGAATATGGCAGAAAGAATTGCTGAAACTAACAAAATATTAGTAAGTTAAGAACAGCAAACCTAAAACTGTTACATATCGATTACTTAACGCAGATTTTTAATTTAGAAAAAAATTTAAAAATCTGAAAAGCTTAGATACAAAATTTCTTTGAATGTGATTTTTAATCAATACTGACACTATAAAATTTAATATTGCATTTAACTTTTTTCAGACCCAACTAGCTTGCAAAAATGTATTCATTTTATAACTTTAAGGTAAAATGGTACTAAAACTATTAAAATTTCATGGTGTCAATTCATATTTTATGAAATATAATTTAGCTAATAGTATAACTGAAATTTTTTATCTAAATAAACCTATTAGTATTGAAAATATTTGTAATTTTAAGAGAAAACATCACATCTCACAATCGTGTACGCAGGGTCTGAAAGGGTTAAAGAAATGCTATACCTAAGTTTTTTAAATTTTAATAAGATTCTTCCTACAGCTACGAAATTTTCATTAAAGGCATCGATAAAAAAAATTTGAGTTCTCTTTGAGATTAATTTCAATTCAATTTCATTTTTAGAATTAATATTTCTTTAATTTTTGTAATATGTTTTTGTTTTAATTAATTATTATTTTTTTATTTTTAATTATTTATTTGATTATTTATATTAATTATTTTATTACTATTATTAATGTGACGATAACTTTTTAAAATCAAAATTTTAGCACTTAAAATTCCTGTACTATAATTATAAGATTAATTCTTGTTGTACTGGAATGGAAATAAATAAACTAAACTAAACTAATTTCAGTTAATTAAGAATACCAATTTACTTTGTTTTCAGTATCTTTTTCGTTACTAAAGGCCATTAACAGTAAAAAAAGAACCTAAAGTTTGAGCGTACTTACTCTGAGAGAATTTTATCGGACGAGCTGTAAACAAAATTTTCAATAAGCTAATGAAGTTTTCTTCAAAAAGTAAAACCCAAATTTATTAAATTCTATGAAAAAGCTTCACAATTTTTATGAATCTCTTTCTAAAAAACTTTTTTTTGGATGTATGACATTTTTAATAAATTATATGAAATTTTTCATAAAATTTTATGAAAAATTGCATCAATTCAATTAAAAGTTTCAGTAGACGAATTCTATTAATTAATTAATTGAATCAGTGCATAAATTCATCAATAGCATATAGACAATTCACTGAGTGTGCAGTTACAGAAGTCAAATTCTATATAAATTAAAATTTTTTAACTTTAGGTTATTTGTTTTAATTTGAATTTAAATTCATTGAAACGGGTTCGGGTTCAATGTTGCTCTAGTGGAACATGTTTTTGAATTGATGTGGTTTTGAACCGTACACTTTCTTAGAAAAAATAAGAAAAGTTAAAGTTCTTACAGAATTAACATGTTAATTGTGTAACAGTTTTAAAACAAATGCAGCCTTGTCTTAAAGGACATGGAGATATAATTTATATTAGTTTACATTTTTAAAAGAATTGAAACAGTAATGCAAAATTGTCTATTTTATTTCATAAAGCATCCTCCAGCCAGTCGTGTATTTCGTGTGTTTTGTGAAGTTTTAAAAAACACCTTCATTTTGGCCTTTTGCTATGTTCTTAAGGCTTTTTTACAAATAGAAACTTTGATACATATTTTTTTTAAAACATTTGTGCAAAATTTTATTAAAAATTGGGAGTCTGATGGTACAATGTCGACTTGTTTGCGGTTGCTCGAAAAAGGTATTTAAACGCTTAAGGACCTATTTCACACGATTTTTAAAGAATTTGATGCTATTTAAGTTAGTATTTGTTTTTTCTAAGCTTTTCTGGTAATTTTGTAGCCCAGATTAAGAAAATTGTGAAGTTTTGGGAAAAAATTAAGGAAAAATTCCATATTAAAAATGTAACTGGTTAATCGACCAATTTTAACCGATTTTTCGGGTCGAATAATTATTTGAGTTTTAAATTATTTGTTTCGACATTAACCGAAATAGAGGCGATTAATCGAGGAATCGGTTAATCGATTAACCGAATTGGAAACACTAAATAGTACGAGTACATATTTTGAATTTTATGGAGTTCTATTTTCCTATAAAAAAAATATACATAAATGTATTTAAAATTGGTAAAATTTTAAATTTGTGATAAAGATTAGCATTTAGTTAACAAAATTTTATATTAAGAGTAGTTCTGAACATTTTGTTCCCTACATACAATAATATCATGACATGCTTTTTCGCATTTAGCGATTATTTTGGATTTTTTTAAGTGAGGTTTTTTAAAATTTATAATCAAGCGACCATAATACCTTATACCAAAATGCCTATCAACGTTAAGTATTTATAGCAAATCTAAGTTAAACCGATTGTAGTATAAAAAATTTTAAACAGGTTATGTTTATAATTTTCCCGTTATAATCGAACGTACGTCAGCAAAAGTTTTTAGGAAGTAACGCGAATACGATAAGTTACGTTAGATGTGAAAATGTTTAAACGTTGAGTTTTCAACGTTGATAATTATCCATGTTGAAAGTTAACGCGCATACGAAAAGTAAGGTGTTTTAGTTTTTGCCTTAAACGCGTTTTTATGCACTTTGAGTTTTTTATGAGTCAACGGATATACATAGTTAAGTCGAAAACACAGCTGGTATAATTTGAAAATTTTATGGCATTTTTTATTGCATTTTTTAAGACATTAGGAAAGGAAAATCATAAACAAAACTTACCTTATTATTTATCAATATTTCTCTGTTTCTCCTTCTATCTTCTTTTGATTTGTTTAATTGAGTTAATATTTTTATTGACGTGCTCACTAACTACACAATGCATTTGCAAAAACAATACATATTAAATGTTACACAAAATAAATACATAAATAACAAAGCCAAACAGACCCGGCTTTTTTAAAATACATATGTATTTTTTACGTAAATTTGAAATTTCATAAATATTTTTGTTAAATTTTACTAATGAATTATTAAAAAATAAAAGACACTTACTAACAATATGGTTTAATATAAAACACATTAAATTAATTTTATAAAAAAATACAATTTCGTATGGCTCTAATGGCCGCTTCTTTTTATTAACAATATTTATTAATTAATCACTAATATATTAAGATTTTTTTTATAAAACTTAATTATTTACACTTCAATTATATTCTGCTTTTGTTTTTTGTTATAATTAAACGATTTTAAATTAATTTGCCTAAAACTATTACATTTTTCCTAACACCTCCACTCTGTGATCACTAAATGAAAACTGTCAAATAAATGAGTATGAGAGAATTTGATAAGTGCCACAGGGCGTTTCAGATATTAGAAACATTTAAAGACAGTTTAAAACTTAACGGCCAAATTTAAAATGTTTGTTTAGCAAATCATATGCATATTCTAAAGTGTTAATTCATTATTTTTTCCGGTTCGAATACCGGTTTTTCGATTTCTAAATAATTTTGTATTGCGATATATGAAAATTTTCTTTATAAAATTTGCAAAAAAAAAATTATTAAAAACCTTGAAGCTTACGATTTTTACATTAAATGTCGATTCACAATGCAGAGTGCATTTTTTTCCTTTCTTGAAAGCAATCCACACCGTAAATTATTCCATCGATGCAAATCCACCTTTAAAACCAAAAGTTATTCTTTCTGAAAGCACTTTTTGTTTATTCCAAATAAAAACAGTTTCGGAAAGGTCTAAAAGCCCAGTATTTTGCTTGTAATTTTTGTAAAAAAGCTAAACTCAGATAAAAAGTTAGTTAAAAAATTGGTAAACAGTTTCCAATCGAACTTTACTATTTTTATACTGATTTTTAGTACATTTTTTTTAGTAATCATTTTAATAATCTGCTTTTTAGAAATTACTGATTTTTTACTAATTCTCGCTGCTGATTTCAGCAAAACATTTTATTAATTTTTCAAAAACGGGTGCTAAATTTAGCAGAAAAATATACTAATTAAAAAAATCTTTTTTTGATTTTCTACAATTCTTGTTTAGTTTATATTTGCTACTATTGACATATTCTTTGTTTGGAAATAATACTCAGAACATTTTATTGTGTCTCCAATGATAAAAAGGTACACTCAACCAAAAAAGTCTGTAATGGGTACTGAAAATTTTGCTGTTATTACGGGAAATTTAACTGTTTTGAGCCCAGCGGTATTTTTTGCTAATTTTAGCAACAATGTCTGCTGATCTATAATACAATAAAATTAGTAGAAAAAATTAGTAGCCGGTACTAAATTTTAGTAAAATTTATGTAAACTGCAATTCAAAATCGATTTGCTCAAATCAGTTAAAAAACTTACTAAATATCATAATTTTAGTACAATAAAATTAGTATAATAATTAGTTGCAGCTACTAAATTTCTGTAAATTGTTGTAAACTGTAATTTAAAAACAATCTGCTGAAATTAGCAAAAAAGTGTACTAAAAAAAAAAAAATAAAAAAACTGTAAAATCTCAAAAAAAACTTTTTTTCTTTCGATTGTAACAAGCGTATAATTACTTCATCGTACTTGAAATTTGGAGTCAAAATTCCAAACGGTTCTCCAGATATTACCTTTTTATGCATTGGAGATACAATAAAATTTTCTGAGTGTTATTTCCAAACTAAGAATATATCAATAGTAGCAAATATAAACTAAACAAGAATTGTAAAAAATAAAAAAGAAAATTTTAAATTAGTATATTTTTCTCCTAAATTTTGCACTCGGTTTTGAAAAATTTGTAAATTGTACTAAAAATCAGTATAAAAATAGTAAAGTTCGATTGGAAACGTTTACAAAATTTTTTACTAACTTTTTTTCTGAGTGTAGCTTTTTTTCAAAAATTACAAGCAAAATACTGGGCTTTTAGACCTTTCCGAAATTGTTTTTATTTGGAATAAACAAAAAGTGCTTTCAAAAAGAATAACTTTTGGTTTATAGATGAATTTGCACTGATGGAATAATTTACGGTGTGGATTGCTTTCAAGAAAGGAAAAAAATGCACTCTGCATTGTGAATCGGCATTTAATGTAAAAATCGTAAGCTTCAAGGTTTTCAATAATTTTTTTTTGCAAATTTTATAAAGAAAATTTTGATATATCAGCAATACAAAATTATTTAGAAACCGAAAACCCGGTTATTCGAACCGGAAAAAATGAATTAACACTTTAGAATATGCATACGATTTGCTAAACAAACATTTTAAATTTGGCCGTTAAGTTTTAAACTGTCTTTGAATTTTTCTAATATCTGAAACACCCCGTGGCACTTATCAAATTCTGTCATACTCATTTATTTGACAGTTTTCATTTAGTGATCAAAGAGTGAAGGTGTTAGGAAAAGTGTTATAGTTTTAGGCAAATTAATTTAAAATCGTTCAATTATAACAAAAAACAAAAGCAGAATATAATTGAAGTGTAAATAATTAAGTTTTATAAAAAAATATTAAATAAAAATAAATAAAATATTAGTGATTAATTAATAAATATTGTTAATAAAAAGAAGCGGCCATTAGAGCCATACGAAAGTGTATTTTTTTTATAAAATTAATTTAATGTGTTTTATATTAAACCATATTGTTATTAAGTGTCTTTTATTTTTTAATAATTCATTAGTAAAATTTAGCAAAAATATTTAGGAAATTTAAAATTTACGTAAAAAATACATATGTATTTTAAAAAAGCCGGGTCTGTTTGGCTTTGTTATTTATGTATTTATTTTGTGTAAAATTTAATATGTATTGTTTTTGCAAATGCATTGTGTAGTTAGTGAGAACGTCAATAAAAATATTAACACAATTAAACAAATCAAAAGAAGATAGAAGGAGAGACAGAGAAATATTGATAAATAATAAGGTAAGTTTTTTTTATGGTTTGCCCTTCCTACGGTGGGTCTCATACTGCAGGTTTAACTTTAACTTAACTATAAACAAAAGAAAATGTCAAAAAATGTACACAAAACAACAACAATTTTTTTGGTTTAACTAAAGATTAAACCTGAAGTATGAGACCCACCGCTAATGTCTTAAAAATGCAAAAAAATTTCATAAAATTTTCAAATTACACCAGCTGTGTTTTCGACTTAATTTTATCCGTTATCTCATAAAAAAAACTCAAAGTGCATAAAAACGCGTTTAAGACGAAAACTAACACCTTACTTTTCTTATGCACGTTAACTTTTAAAATGTTGAAAACTTAACGTTTATACATTTTCACATCTAACGTAACTTATCGTATTCGTGTTACGTCCTAAAAACTTTTGCTGACGTACGTTCGATTATAACGCAAAAATTATAAACATAACCTGGGGCCTAATTCCCGCAGTCGTGATCGAAATAATTTCGTATCGAAAATAAAATCGATCGTTCGAAATTTTCTGATGATGGGACTCGTTACCTATCGAATCGATTTTATGTTTCCGTGTTGTTGTGCAACACTGAAAAAAATGTAAAAGATTAAAGAAAAAACGTAAACAAAAAACATGTTTTTTTTAAACCAATTTAAAAAAATGAGCGAAAATTTAAAATAAAATACATTTTTCTGTATAATAACCCAGCCAGCAAATTCGGAGTGCTCATAAATAAGATTTTTAAATGGCTCATAGAAATGATTATTGTTTTTTTTTGAAAACACTCTTTTTTTGGTAGAAAATATGAACCCTTAGAAAACAATCCAAAAAGTTGTCTCTACAATCTAAAAAGCTGTCTCAAAACGAGGGTTCATTTTTCGGACTCAAAGAAGATTCCAAAATTATTTAAATTTATGAAGAAAATTTCGGTTTTATACGTTCTTTTTTCTGAGTCATTTCTGACTACACAGGGGGCTCTTTTGGACGGACCACTTTCATAGGAAAAAGTGGAGAAATGTTTATGTTTTTGGAGCTCATTTCTGAGTCATTAATGATCATCTTTGTTTGCTGGGAAGTAAAAAAAATGGATTGAAGTAATTTTTTAAAATCTTATATCCTTCGTCAGGTGAGGAGTATTGTTTTAACATGGTAAAAAGCCGAATATATAACAATGGAGGCCCGTTATACATATTTGGTCAACAATGGAAGACAAAAAATTTGTATAATTTCTGTCAATTTAATTTCTGCCCAAATTTTTGTGGTGATTAGATAAAATGTATATTTTTTTCTTTGTGACTCTTAATCTTATGAGTTATATCATTTTAAATTTGAAGTTCAACTGCCAATATTTTCGCCGTTTATTATCAGGTAAAAATAAAATATATGTATATGTATCATTGGAAAGATATTCAATTTATCTTTCAAATAAGAAGTGGTAGCCTCTTATATCTCAAAAAATTTAATTTCAAACTTTCGTTTAAGGTATGATTTGACCCTTTAATTATTGGATATATTAAAATTTTAACCTAGTAATTTTGTCAGAAGATTTTTGTATAAATTGGTGTGGTCTGCCATAAATTTATCTACAATACAATATAGTGTATTAATTTATAGCAAAACATTTTAAACTTAAATTGTCTTTGTGTTTTCTTCATATAAAATGTTGTAAAAAAATTTCGAAAGCTCATTTGCTATCGAGTAAAATATCGCATGGTTGCGATCGAATCATCGCTCGATATCGAATGCCATCATTAGAAATTTCGATAGACTACTCGATATCGAATAAGAGAATCCCAAAAGTTAAAAAACTCGAACGTTCGACAACAAATTCAATCACTCACGACTGCGGGAATTAGGGCCCTGTTTAAAATTTTTTATACTAAAATCGGTTTAACGTAGATTTGCTTTAAATACTTAACGTTGATAGGCATGAGACAAAATACGGCTACCATAGATTAAGAATACACTATAGAGATAGAGAGAAATATTTGTTCCTTTTTTGTTGTATTTTTGTTTAAAATCAAATTATCGGTTTGTTATTGGGGTGCCGCAGAGAATAAAAACTCTGTTTCGAGAAGGACTTGAAAACTACACAATAAATAATATTTTTTGTGTTCACCAGATACTTTTTTCTTTATCCCCAAATAAATCTTACAATATCCCCAAAAAATCCCCAACTAGAAAAAATGTTAGAAAAGGTACTCGAGTTTATTTAATTTACTCAAATTTTCAAGATTTTGAATTCATTTTTTAAAGAATTCGTAAATTTGAATTTTTTAAGTTTGTCTCCACAATTAGGCCTTTTTCTGAATCTGAATAAATTTTTAACAAATAGATTCGCAAAACGGATTTTATTGATTGAATTATTTCCTACTTCAATTAGTCAATATCTTATTCAAAGAATCAGTCTGATTTTTGTTGAAGCTAATTGATTGAATTTAATCAAAAATGTTTGCTTGATTTATAGTTCGCGAATCATATCATAAAATGAAAAATTTAATCGAATTTGCATAAATCTCAACTTTATACAATTTAAATCATTGATTTGAAGTGATAATCAATTATTAGCTAATTCATAAATTCATAATTCCAGCTTATTCAAAAAAAAATATCTTTTTCATATTTTAAATAGATAGAATTAATCCTATTGAAATCTCAGGCATAATATATTTATTCGTGTTAGAAAGCATTGAATTGTTGCCAAAAATATATAAAAGGGTAAATTTGTAATTTTCGTTGAAATTGCGTTAAAAAAAGACCTGTTTAATGTTTTCTGAAAATTATTATAAACTCCAAAAAATCCCCAAAACATTTTTGAAATCCCCAAAAAAAATCCCCTGTCCCCAAATGAAAATTTTTGTCCCCATGACCAACAAAATAACCCCAAATTTGGGGACAAAACCCCAAGTCTGGCCAGCCTGTTCACCATTAGTAGTGGCCTTGGTTTAATTCATAGACCCATTACCAAGGAATGTTCTTTGTGACGTTAACCAGAACAATAACATTTCAAAATCCGGAAATATGACCATGGTCGACTTTAATGTTCAGTAAGGAACTTGCTTCACTTTAGATTAATATATGCTCTTTCTGATTCATACAAAATAGATTTTTGCCTAGAAATTGATCTACAATTAAAGTTCTCGCAATCACAAAGCAAAATATTTTAAATTCTTTCACATTTTTAGAACAAAAATATTTTAGTGAAAGCTTTTGTCGTTTATGCCGAATTTTATTTTCTTATTCCATGGTTAATTTATAAAAGGTAAGCTATATCGATGTTTTTTTCGGTTGCCCTATACCAAGGGTGGGCACTGATTTGTCATCGAGGGCCATACATTAAAAAAAAGTAAAACTACAAATTTTTAACTAAAATGAAAGCGGACGGAAAAAAATCGGTTCTCAAATCCATCTATTCCAAAACTGATTTGACAAGAACTCATTGCAAACTTAACTTTTTTCAAATTCTGTTTTACATAATTAGAACTAAACATTATTGAAATACTTTTTTATATTTTTTTGCATTGATCCACGGTGCCGCGGAATCGGCCAAGGAAAATTTGAAAACTCAACGAGTTATAGGAGACTGAATGTTATTCTGACAACAAAAATATGTATAAAAATCATAGCCTCCTGAATTCGAATTTTCATTTAATAATTTCGCGCACAGCAAAAAAACTAGAGTTAATTTAAACGATGATTACAAACTTAAAGATTTAGTCAGTAATTTGAGTCCTTTTTGATGAATTAAAACGCCGACTTTTTCACACAGTTCTAAATTTAAGACGAATGATGTGCAGTATTACAGTCAGCACTAAGATCGAAGTAATAAAACTTTAATTGAGTAAAGAATTTTCAAACAAAATTTCTTACTAAAATAAAATATTAAACGCTACTCAATTTTAGCAAAATAGTTGAAAACTGTTATTTAAAAATTATTTGCTTAAATTAGCAACAAGTTTTATTGAATCGCTCGCAGAATTGCCGATTTTTCGGTATTATGCCGATTTGGCGATTTTTGGTCAAAAATACCGATTTTTTTTAAATTCAAAAAACACGCAATTTTAATTTTTAATGATATATATTGTGTATATTAATAAATAATAAAATAATTGTATCTTTGAAATTCTTACAGAATTTTCTATTTTACTAAATGAATCTGAAATTCAATAATTGGAAGCTAAATGTACCCCACGCAATATTCTTATATAACTTTTGACATCGTGCAAGATTCATTTGATTGTATGTCATATTGCAATTTTCGTATTTCTCCAAAATATAAAAAACAATATGCCATATTTTGTGTAAAAGTATTATACAACTTATTGCAATATGTAGCAAGAGGACGATATATTGCTAACTTTTAAAAACACAATTCCTTAATTCAATTTGAAATCTGATTCAATTTTATTCGGACGATTCGCATGATTTAATCATTTTATAGATTAAATTATTTGCTACTTTATTCAATAAATATCTTATTCAAAGAATCGGTTTGATTTTTGTTGACTCATATATTCAAGCAAATTAATACAATTTTAACAAATCATTTCAGCTAAAAATCGTTAAATTGATTTGTACTTCGCGAATTATTTTATAAAACAAATTATTTAATCGAATCAATATTAATTCAATATAAATTGTACTAAATCATTAACTCACAATATCAAATCATTGATTTAAAATTATTATAACATAAATTATTCACTGATTCAGAGAAAAAATTTTTCTAATTGTGGATCAGTAGTATTGACATAAGTTAATATTTGAACTAACATTTTTGGTTATTATTTAATTTATCTCAAAAACCTTTATTTTGATTTGATTCTTAATTACTAAATTTAATTTAATTTCAGTGTAAGTCATATTATTTTATACTGAAATGTTCTTTTTATATATTACACAATTTTGCTGTTATTACGGGAAATTTAACTGTTTTGAGCCCAGCGGTATTTTTTTTCTAATTTTAGCAACAATGTCTGCTGATCTATAATACAATAAAATTAGTATAAAAAATTAGTAGCCGGTACTAAATTTTAGTAAAATTTATGTAAACTGCAATTCAAAATCGATTTGCTCAAATCAGTTAAAAAACTTACTAAATATCATAATTTTAGTACAATGAAATTAGTATAAATAATTAGTTGCAGCTACTAAATTTCAGTAAATTGTTGTAAACTGTAATTTAAAATCAATCTGCTGAAATTAGCAAAAAAGTGTACTAAAAAATAAAAAAACTGTAAAATCTAAAAAAAAATTTTTTTTCTTTCGATTGTATAAGCGTTAAAATTTGGAGCCAAAACTGCAAACGTTTCTCCAGTTAATACCTTTTTATGCATTGGAGATACAATAAAAAGTTATTTCCAAACTAAGAATATATCAATAGTAACAAATATAAACTAAACAAGAATTGTAAAAAATCCAAAAAAAAAAAATTTAAATTAGTATATTTTTCTGCTAAATTTAGCAACCGGTTTTGAAAAATTAATAAAATGTTTTGCTGAAATCAGCAGCGAGAATTAGTAAAAAATCCGTAATCTCTATATATAAAAGAATAACGTGACTGACTGACTGAATGACTGACTGACTGACTCAACATCGCCCAGCCCAAACCGCTGAAGCTAGGAAGTTGAAATTTGGTATGTAGGTTCCTCTTTCGGCGTAGACTAGCGGACGTCTATCCAAAAAAAGTACATTTTTCCAAAAAAAAGTACCTTTTTCCAAAAAAAAGTACCTTTTTCCAAAAAAAAGTAAATTTTTCCAAAAAAAGTACCTTTTTCCAAAAAAAAGTACCTTTTTCCAAAAAAAGTACCACTAAAATTAAGAAACTAAATAGGAAACGAGTGGAATTGAAACACTACACAAGTGGAACGAAATGGATATAAACGTTGAATGAGTGGAATTGAAATTATAGACAATGGAAATGGATTGGAAGAGGGAACGAAATGGAATGGACTATAGAACGAAATGGAATGAGGAGCGAGATGGCAAAGAATGGGGAACGAGTGGAATTGAAACACTGCAGTTAAAAGAGGAATGGAACGGAGAAAGTGCAAAGAAATGGAATGGAAAGCGAAGCGACTGATATCAATATCGATACACAAGACAGTAGGAACGAAATGGAATGAAACGGGGAACGAGTGGAGTTGGAATAACAGATAATGGCAACGAAATGCAATGGAATGGTGAACGAAATGGAATCTTGGAAGGAGTTGCATTGGAACACTAAAATTGTTAAACAAAATGGAATGGAATTTGAATGACTCAAACTGCTGGAGTTTGGTACTTGAAATTTCGCGTGCGATTGAGGCAAGATTATATATATTTGGGATTTTTACTGGGAGGAACAAAAAGGGGTGAAGAACGCCTTTTAATTACCTGTTCAAACACTATCCACGGAATATGAAACTTATGTAGCATTGAAACATACTCTCCAAAAAGTTAAACAAATTTTCTAAAAGAGAAAAACCTTAGAAAATTAATGGAACTTATATATTCTGACCGTAAAAGGTGTAAACCTGTTATATTTATGAGTTTAATGTCAAACTTCATACTTTAATAAGTATTTTTGATTGTGCTGTTTTTTTTTGCCGATTTTTTTAAATGAAAGTGCCGTAAATGCCGATTTTTTTGGAAAAAAGTACCGATTTTTCATAAAAATTATATGGTAGCCCTGCCCTCGCAGTATCACAATCAGTGTTGCCGTTTTGATTATTTTTAACCAAAATTGGTTATTTTTTTTCCAATGTGGAGATGTGAACTTTTTTCATTTTGGTAACTTTTTGGCAATCAAGTATATACATTTTTTTTTCTGTGTTTTTAGATTTATATTCTACTTATGCATATAAAAAGCTTCCCTTACAAATTGAAATACTTTGTAGGAACATTTGTAACTTTTTTGCGCATAGTTCGAAAAGTATTCGAAACGTGTTGAGCCACATAAAATATTAGGTGTTTCTGGTTCCCGGTGACTGGCACTATGTAATGTAATCAATCGTATAACTGAGCAGTTGCCTGCTTTCCATTTATATTTTATATTCGACTTCGAAGTAAACGGTAAAAGCTTTTGAATTGGGTTAACTAGTGGGCGATACTAGCTTAAAGGTTTACCCCTAAATTCATAAACGCTTTGTAAAATTATAGGAGGTTTATTGAACAAATTTTGTATGAAAATGACGTTTTTTAAAACTGCTATAACTTTACAAAGCATTTATGAATTGAGGGCTTATTTTTTATTTCTCTCATATATTCTTAATATAATAAATAACTTAAATAAAGAATTTTAATCGGAAAAAACGCGTCTTTTATACAGTTAAGGCCAATTGAAATTGAATTTTAAATTAGTTTTGTGCAATTTTATCAAAAGTAATTACGTTAAAAGTTTAATTTCATTTAAAACGGTTAATTTATTTGATTATTTAATTAATTGATGTAATTAATTAAATGTAGAAAATATTTTTATTGGCCGTAAAGCTGAACTATGTTTGAATGAAAGTAACTTGTCCAACTAAAAAACATATGAAATTAAAAAAAATATAAAATCTTTTTATAAAGAACTTTTTAAAAAAATCCCAAAATGCTATGAATTTTCGAGAAACGATTTAAAACATCTCGCCATAATAACACAAAATCAAGTTTTAAATAATTTAGAAATAAATTTGGAGCCTTTATTTTTATTTACCAAACTTAATAAGCAGTAATGAAGAAAAAACTTTAACCCAAAAATTATTAAGATTTTCGAACATTACAGTATTAAACAGTGACATGGATATAGTTGAATTTTAGGATGAAAAATCCAAATACAAAAATGGAATGGTTGAAAAATGTTTTTAATAACTAATTTATTTTGATTAAAATTCACTGATATTGCCACATAATTCAGCTGCTGCCGAAAGAAAATTTTCACAGCTTATTTTAATAAAAACAAAGTTTCGAAATAACCTTGATTTTAAAACTATTAATAATAATATAACACAATCAAAAAATTGTTCAAAAACCAAAATAAATTTTTGTATATAAAAAACTAAATGGAAATCCGCCAAACTTTAAAGACATTTAGCGAAAAATCTGTACCATTGATCAAAAAATAAAGTACGCCATTGTAATCAGCATGTCCGAAATATATAGAATTGATGGTCAGAGCTCTATTAATTTTTTGAGTGTCATGCAGTGTAGTTAACCCAAAAAGTTCGTGTTGTTTCGTATACAATTTTTTGACATTTTTTTTTATTTAATATATAAGTTAACCCTTAAATGCATGGTGTAGCCATTTGGCAACATACCGATTTTTTAATAAAAAAAACCGACTTGATGCACAAAACTGCATTTTTGGGCATTAGAGGCCGCTTCTGTACATAGTGCTCCTATAGTTTAGCGCAGAGTTTTTAAATAGTTACCGTAAAGATCTTGGTTTTGCTCTGTATATTTGTGAAAAATCTAAAACACGCGTTTTTTTACAAAAAGTGTAATGAGGGGAATGTTTAGTTGATATCTGATTTTGGTAAATGAATGTTCTTTAGTTTGACTCTAGATCATAAATTAATATCACTTTCTGTTTAAATTATTTTCAAATTAAAGAAAGATGATAAAATTTTTACAAGTAAATTACAAAGAATAAAAATTTTTGAAAGAATTCGATTAGACCAGCAAGACAGAATACTGGCTTGTAGCGAAAGCCGAAAATACGTAAAAAAGCACTAAGTCCTTTTAATAAAAAAATCAAATAAATTTATACAAAGTTTAAAAAAGTAATGTACATTAGACCGTAGCACCTTACAGGCAAAAAAAGTGCGCGGTACACCTTCATATATAAAGTATTTTTGCAAAGCAATTTAAAAAAAAAATTTTTTTTTTGGGGAACGTAGGGGTCGCCTTTTTTAATTTTTCGTTACAGTTTCGGCATTTACAGTCGGATTTCAAAGTGTGATATATCGATTTTTTTGCCTCTAGGAAACCAGAGTTTTGCTATAAAGGAAAAATCAAACGAAAAAAATTTAAAAAGGTGACCCCTACGTTCGGCAACAAAAAATATAAAAAAAACTTATGCTGGATTTATCGAAAAACTTCCTTAGCAAAAGTTTAGTGATTTGTTGCGAGCTTTAATTTTCTGACATTAGGGGTGTAGCAACTGAGATCTGGTGGGTAAATTCTAGAACGGGATACTTGAGGTCAATGGCCCTTAGAGCAAAACATTGGTCCGCTCGAGAGAAAAACATCGATGTATCATACTTTACGATCCGAATGTAAATGCCAAAGATATAACGAAAAATGTAAAATAGCGACCCCTACGTTCGGCAAAAACATACGTATTTTTTTTGAAACCTTGCAAAAATAATTTAGATTGGACGGTGTACGACGAGCTTTTTTTTGAGGTACGGTCTAATGTACATGTACATATATTTTAATTTAAGAACTACCCTACGGGAAATTTTAACAAACTGTCACCGAACTGGCCCCTTTATATGAAATAGACTGGTCACTTTTACATGGCGTTGTCATAGGAGGGGGAAATTGACCCCTTGTGACATGTCACAAGACAAATCCTAGGACGGGTTACTGAACTCTCATAAAAAACAAATTTCAGGGACCTGTCCTGGGATTTGTCTTGTGACATGTCACAAGGGGTCAATTTCCCCCTCCTATGACAACGCCATGTAAAAGTGACCAGTCTATTTCATATAAAGGGGCCAGTTCGGTGACAGTTTGTTAAAATTTCCCGTAGGGTAAATACAGAAATAAACAGTTCACATACAAAGTTTTCTATATTTTCTTTAATTATAAATACCATCCAATTCAAAAAACTACAAAAAAGCGTTTAAAAAACCGCAAATTGTTCTTTCCGAATCGCGTTCGCAATACTTCTCAGGTCTGAGTGGAAAAATATTCATGGTTGAAAAAAATTAACTAACAAAAGTTGGAACTAGGTTAATTTTTAATTTACACAGCTTTACAAAATGAATTCTTTGCAGGGATTTAAACTTTGGTACAACATTTTTATAAATTTAGACAAGCTGATTCTAAATATGTTTTTAAAATGTCTCAATCACGTCACATTTTTTAGAAAATCCCGGTTAAAAATGCCGAAATACTCTGTGTTTGGCTTATTTGTAAATTATAGAATAATTATGACGTGACTAAAAGTTTTAAAAATAGAGTTCGGAATCACGAAATTAAAAATTCGTTAAAAGCCACACCCACTTAAAACAAGTGACAAAATGAGAAAACAAACATTACGATAAAATTCTGTACAAATTTCTGAACCATCTCTTTGCCTTTCGTGGCGAATTTAGCCACTATTTTAATCTTTAAAAATAAAGGCAACAACAATAAAATTAGAAAAAACTTGAATTGTGTTAAATTCGTGGCCATTTTTCGTGTTGGCACCATGAACAAAATTTTGGAGTTTTGGGTCATTAAAAAGCACCATAAATAGTGCTTAAAGCACCAAGTTGGCTCACTGCTAGTGAAGACTAAAAGCAAGAGCGTTAGAATACATGTGAATTGAGCAGGGACAATTGGAGTGAACAGCACTGATATAAACTAACCCCACAATTCATAAATGCTTTGTAAAGTTATAACAGGTTTACAAAACGTCATTTTCATACAAAATTTGTTCAATAAACCTCCTATAATTTTACAAAGCGTTTATGAATTTAGGGGTAACTATTTTAATCTAACAATAAGGTAATTCACAAGGAGTGTGCTATTCGTTATGTCGTATCGTCCTAACAAAAAACAGAGTTGTAAAAATTTAAATTGAAAAAAATACAACATTTGAGAATAGCACGATACAACATTTTTATGTATGTTTAGTGTCCTATGTTTAAAGCTACATTCACAGTGATGGAGTACACCACTCTGCAGAGTGGAGTGTACTAAAATAGAGAAGGCATGATACAAAAAATATGTAAGTGCGAAAAAGAAAGGAACAAAATCCACTCTGTAGAGTGGAGTACTCCATCACTGTGAATGTAGCTTAAGTGTGCTAACAGAGAGAAACCCCAATAGGAAATCGTTATTAAAGTCAAATTAAAATTTTAACAACTCTGTTTTTTGTTAGGACGATACAACAGATAGCATACCCCTTGTGAACAACCTAATTGTTTCAGTTCAAAATTAATATCATAAATAGGACAAGGAATTTCATGCACTTAAAAAACCAAAAAATGCGGCTGAAAACGAAAAATATGCATTAAAAACATATGAAATATGCGCTAAAAATACTTAGTTTTGCAAAAATTAAGCATCTTAAAATATAAAAAGGTATACACAGAAAAAACTGTAGGCACCAACAATGGGAATTTGTAAAAGCAATCACATTTTCTTTTAAATTGAAATTTTATTCTCAACAATTTTTTTGTTTGAAATATTTGAAACTCGTTTGTAAAGTGTTATCTTTCATATAAAAATTGTTTAAAAATAAAAATTCAAAGTTACAAAAACAAAAAGAAAATTTTCTTTGGATATACAAATTTCTTTGTTGGTGACTTTTTGAAAAGTTTTTTTTTTGTATTTACAAATTTGGTATAAGAAAGGTGTTTAAAAATTTAATTAGAATTTTGTAAATTCTTTCTGTGTATAATTCAGTTATTCTTCAAATACACACCGAGTTGATTGCTTTTTCTGTGGTCATCATTATTTTCAAGGAAGCTTTTTTCTTTTGAAATCAAAAAAAGAAATTTTTTTGTTTGTATCAAAATACAAAAATCTATAAATTTTTTAATTTTTTTTAACGAATTTAAAAAATGTTACTAAAAAATAAAAAATATGCACAAATATGCATTAAAAAGGCGCGAAATATGTATTAAAAAGGCACGAAATATGCATTATAAGTCAATATATGCAAAGTCAATATTTTATACATTATCAGAAAGGTAATTTAGTCTAAATTATCTAAATTATGACTCTATTTATATTTTCCAAAAATACGGTTACTAAAGAGCCACTATTTTGAAATAAAGCCAAAAAGTGATTTTTTCGCCTTGTAAATCGTATTTCAAACTTCAGGGCCGATGCGTCACGTGTTCCCGTTATCCGATCACCTTAATTTTTTGCAAGGTGTATTTTTATACCCAAAGGCACATTTCTAGGGGGGGACGTTTCACAGGTCGCCATTTTTTTCGCCCATATAAGGTAGGTCAAACCTAATGTACACCTGAAGTGTTTGCTGTCAAAAACTCATTTTCCCCAATACTGCAGATGCCCCCTATTGAATATAAGCCCTCGATATGGTAATTAAATAAACAATTATAATTCCCATATAATATATTGATCCGAAGTATGCTTTTGATTTTGCGTTTTCAGAAAATTCATGTTCCGATCGGTCAGATTTTCATAAATTATGTACAATTGACGAGCTAAGTTTTAGCACAGGAATAAAGTTTCGTTTTTCCCCATCGACATTCCAATCAAAGAAATAAGAGCCTTTTTAACGTTTTTAAATAATTTTTGAAAAAATCCTACCAAAAAGATGTAAAAAATTAATTTTTTTAAATAAATCCCTATAAACAATTTCACTGCAATTCAAATTGAAATCAAGTTCAATTCCAGCCAGTTTCAAGGCTTGAATACAACTTTTATTACATTTTATTTCAATAACATACCCCAGCAAAAGGGAAACAAAAATTTAAGTTTTAAATATACAAATGCTAGTATTTGAAATCTACTTTACTTCAAGCAAAATTTAAAGCACTTGAATTTTTGAAACCATCTGCTTATTGGGATATTAAGCTACTATGGACAAACTTTTTCTATCATTTTTTTTTATATTTTTTTTATTTGCGATTGCAGTCAAGATATCAGACTATTTTATGGTTTTCAAATCATTGAATAATTTTTATCCAGTAAAAACATACAGGCGTGTAAAGGTACTTGGCTGAAAACGGAACATTGTGTAGGAAATAAGTTAGTCCCGATTACTGAATATCAAGTTAAAATTTAGCTAGCAGTTAAATTAAATTTTTTATGAGAAACAACAAGAAATGTCCCAGTTTGAGTTCCAGTTAGTAGGTAACTGAACATTTAGTAATCGGGCATTAAACCTTTAAACATAAATCTATCGATTTCCAAATTGTTTTATACATAGTAAATAACTGTGGGTCTTATACTTTAGGTTTAACTTTAACTTAACTAGTAAATAAAAGAAAATGTCAAAAAATTGTGTACAAAATAACAAAAAGTTTTTGGGTTAACTATTTGTTAACGCTTAAACTTGCAGTATGAGACTCACAGTTACCCCCATTAACAATAAACAAATAACCTAAAGTTAACACAAACTGAAAGTTAAAAATTAAAATTTGTATGGAATTTGACATCTGCAACTCTAAGTTAGCTCAAACTTTAGGTCAATTTGAGTATTGTTAATGACCCTTAGTCACCAAAATTAAAAGATTAAAAGTAAATTTGTATTATGCAATTTTGTTTATTTAAAAAATTATATAAAAAGTCTATTAGTAATGAAATTTATGAAATGCTTTTATGAAATGAAATTACATTTATGCTATGCTAATTATATGAAAAAAAAATCTACATAATTAAAGCTAATTAAAAAAATAATGAACTATAGATTTTCTGTTCAACAGAAAATTTTTACTCAACATCATTTAGAAATGATTTTGCAAATTTGCGAAATGAATATCTATTGATCATCATGGGAAGACATTTTCCAGGGTTTGTGAAGGCGGTGGCTTTGTTGCTTCTGGGCGGGAGTGTTGCGACCAAAAGGACTCTTAGAGTTGACTTGAAGAACGTAATCACCTTCAACATCGTATTCGGTGTTAATACCCATATAAACACGTTTTCCCATTCCGTTTTGGTTCTTATAATCCTTTAGAGAACTGGCAGCAACAGCGGGGAAGTTGCGTTCATTTCCAGGCACAACAGATTCAGCAAAATAGCGGGTAGCACGCATGGAAGCTTCAACAACATTATCAGCACCAGGAACAGCGTCACTAGGGCCATTGGGGTAGAAATCGACGTCACCGCTACGGGTAGCAGTACCCATACCATAGGCAGAGGTGTGGATGGCATCAACCAAATCGGCATCACCACGAGCTAAACCAGTTAAGGTATTGGCATTTTTAGCATACATTTTGGAGGGATCCAAACCGGTAATGCGACGCAATTGATGACCTGTTAAACGGGTATACTGACGACCAGCAGCACCAGCAACATGAGCACCAATATTGGAACCAATTAAATGAACAATTTCTTGGGGAACATCAGCTTTGTCGGTGAGTTGTACCAAAACATTACCAATTTTAGCACCAGTTTCTTCAACATCTAAAGTAGCATATGTCTTGATGCTGTCGATAGTGGATCCCAAGTCAATAACAACCAAATTACCAGAAGGACGTCTAGTGTTTGTCTTCCATGATGTAGTATAATCTTCTTCGCTGGAACCACGACTGCGTTGTTCACTGGAATAATCTTCATATTTATGGTTGGATGGTTCTTTGGCTTCGCCATTATAACGTTGCATATAAGCTTCGACTAATTTACGGTGGGCTTTCTTGACAGTCTCTGTTTTGGCGGGAAGACCAGTGATATAAATGGTGACTTCTTGGTTACCGAATTCAGGATGTTCCTTGGCAATGCTGGGCAATTGATTCAATTTAAAGTTGATTTTCTGGTTATCGGAGGTAATTAAGAAAGCTGGAATTTCGCTTGGTTGAGGAGCAAATCTGGGCTCAAAAACTTCTCTAACTTGAGTTAAATGATCTAAAAGATTTTAAAAATTAATTTAGAAATGAAGAAGCATCTAAAAATCTAATTTTAAATACTTACACATCTTGTTGAGTAAATCAGCACCTTCTTGCACCGACATTTGTTCCAAAGACTTTAGGGTAACTTCATTCATTGAAGGCAAAGATTCCAATTCGGAAACTGATAACCAATCGGTAGGCTTCATACCATTCCTAAGAGAATTTCTATTGGCATTCATGCCCATAGGTTTTGGACCACTACCAGCATAAGCCAAAGCAAAAATGCCCATTAATAGGCAAATATTTCTTAAAGGATTCATTGTAAAACTCCTTGTGCCAGCCAAACCAGAATAATTAACTTTAATTCAATTTGAACGATCACCAACTAAAACTGAACTGCACTTGCTCTTCAAATAATGTTCACTTTAAATACTAATTCTGTTTATCACCTTAAATAATATTATATTGTTAGCATTTTATTAATATTCATAAATAAAACTAATTTCTGATTACATCGACATTATTAATCAATAAAATGTAGTCAATATTTTATTTTTATTAACCATCATTATTTTTTCATTGCCAATTGCAATTAAGGTCATTGACCACTTTATAAGAATCTGATGTATAGGGGAATGTCGTAAACCTCGGAACGCTTGTAACTTTCAATTTTCCTCCTCTTTCTCATGGTTTTGAAAAAATCGTCTTCTGTGGGATGTTTTATTTTGCGTTATGGTCATATTTAAGAAATTTATACGAAATTTTTAAATTAATTTTTAAAAATAATCTCAGCAAAAAAAGAGATGCCAAAGCAGTAGAAAAAGCACTACAATTAATTATTTAGATGTACTTCTTTTTGAACAGAAACACTAGGCCCTGAATATGTATTTTAAATCGAAAAATATGCATTTATAATTAAAAAAATATGCATCTATAACTAATTTTTTCAACGTTTTCAATATTAGCAAATCAACTTTCGTATTATTTGTCTTTAAAAGTAGCTTAAGAATCGAAAATTACCGTTAATCATCATAAGAAATTTTTTGATATTTTTGGTGGTAAAAGAATTAAAAAAAATATTTATAAATTTGAAAAAAAAAATAAATAATTATAACTTTTTGATCAAAAACACAGTTTTAACCCTCTAATGCTCTTTCTTATTATTACAATAATATTTAAACCATATATTTGGCGTTGAAAATCTACTATGGAACAAATATTAAAATTTTAATTTATCGTTTTATTTAGGCGATATAGCACAGGTTGAAGGCGTATCTTGAAATCCAGTGGTCAAATAATTTCGGTTTTTGCTGTAAATAACACTAACACTGCTTTTATAAATATTAAAAATAAAAAAAAAATAAAAAAAAAAATAATATTGGTCCCGCCAGAAATCGAACCCGTGATCATCCGTTTGAAATCACTAATCAATTTTAAGGATCACGTTTAGAGCAATAAAGCTTTAGAGGCAATACTTAATTGATTTCTTGGATGTCGTTCAGAATTACTTTAAAAAAGCTATAAAAATATACTAACGGATACTTTGGAATCAATAAAAGAAGGTATTTCTTTGAAGTTGTTCAGAATTGATTCTAAAAAAGCAGTAAAAATACATTAACGGATACTTTTAAAACAATGCAAGAACTGGTTGGTTAACCACGACTTCCAATTTTTTGTTTCGCTTGTATATACGTTTTTAAAATGCAAAGAAAAGTTATTAAGTTATTAAAAAAAAGTTATTAAGTTATTAAAAGTTATTAAATATGTTTTAATGCATTTGTCATCTTATTATTTCAAAAATTTATTAATTATTCAACAATTATTTTAATTTTTGTATTAAAAATACAAAAATTGTTTTTTCGGAATTTCTATAATTTCATATATTTAGTTAAAATATTGTTATACCTCAAGTCCGAATTCTAATATGATTTTGTCAAAGTAGATTTTATTTGTTGTTTCGAAAAGATTGACCATTTTCATGATAGACAATAAAATTAATTCGTGGACGTCAAACAAACTCATCAGTGTTCCGCAATAAGAAAATGATGATTGAAACATACAAACCGAGACATAACATAACGTGAAATGAGTAAAAAGGTTAAAGTCGGGCATGCCGACTATACAATACCCTACACTAGTCTGGGTAAAAGCCAACTAACGTTGGGATCCGAAATTCGAATGGGTTAAAATGGGACTTGTGTCAAAATTTTCTATAATGTGAGTCAGCGCACCAAATTTCATTAAAATATCTTAATATTTGCGACCTGCAGTTTGTAACCAAGCCAATTTTGGGGGGACCCTTATATGGGCACTACGTCTAAACATGGACCGATGTTCACCAAAATCAATAGGCTTCGTCCTTGGGCCAACATAGGTCTGTGTACTAAATTTCATCAAAATATCTTAATATTTGCGGCCTGCAGCGTATAAACTAGGGATGCCGAACGGGACTGGTTTTTACAATCCCGGGATTCGGGATTTTGAAAATTGAAATCCCGGGATCCCGGGATTTTTCGGGATCCCGGGATTTATCGGGATCCCGGGATTTTTCGGGATTTCGGGATTTTTCGGGGTTTCGGGATTTTTTTGTTTCATCATATTTTTAATTTTAAAAATAAATAGCTGAAATAAATCCTACAAATTAAAATAATTCATTTAAAATGTACTTATTATTTCTTGTAGTATGAAGAAATAAACAAATTAAGCCGGATTCACAATGCTGGAGTACTCCACGCTGCAGAGTGCAGTGTGTAAAATAGAGATAAAAAATATGTAAGTGGAAAAAAGAAAGGAACAAAATCCACTCAGAGTGGAGTACTACAGCATGTGAATCTGGCTTTAAACAGAAACTACACTCATAGAAATAAGTATGTGAAAATAGCAGAAAAAGCTACTAAAAACAAGCAAAAAAGTTCCGCGATTAAAACTATACTTATGAGTTAAATTTAAGCAAATTGCAAATAACAATTTACCTCTGAAGAAACTTTAAAACTAAAAGTTTTTACTAAAACACTGCAAATTTTTAGTTATATTTGGCTAAAATCAATTGAATGCAAATACAAACTACTCTGCTGAAATCATCAGAAATATTTAGTGACTATTAGTTTTTTTAAATCAACTAACATAAAATATTAAGCACATACCTCTGCTGATTTCAGAAAGGCAGATTGCTGGATTTTTCTAATTTAACAAGAATTTGCTGTTTTTAGTCGGCAAAATTGTTTTGCATGAGTTATGATTTTAGCAAATCATCAATAAAATAAATAAAAACATGTCCGTTAAGAGATTAAATAAACCTGAATTATGATTTTCAAAAGTTTCACAGCTGAATAAAATTTTTAAATTATTAATGTTTTTATTCAGATTTATTTAATCTGTAATCTATTATTTGAATGATTCAATTGCCAAATCGATTAACTCCATATAGAAAAATAAATAAGTATTATAGAAAAAAATTAAAAAATATTATATACTGTTTTTTAAAATTCCCGTTAAATTATAGACTTTGTAATTTAGTAGTGTTAATATTTCTTATCAGAGAAATTTGTTTTGAATATTTCACAGTTAGTCAATAAAGGGGTTTGAAATTAAAATTTTATAAAGTTCAGAAAATGGAGTTAATCGATTTGCCAAGTGAAGCATTCATTTATAAATAGAAAAAATTAGTTCTTTAATAACATTTAATAAGATTTTACATTTTTGTGATTTAGGTCGAATATAACAATAAAAAAAAATACAAAAAGAGATAAAATATGGCAAATAATGAAATCGGAAATCCCGGGATTTTTTCAAGATCAATCCCGGGATTTCGGGATTTCTAAATCCCGAAAATCCCGGTATTTTCGGGATCGGGATTTCGGGATCGGTATCCCTAGTATAAACAATATAATTTTGGGGGGACCCTTATATGGGCAGTAGGTCTAAATATGGACCGATGTTCACCAAAATCAATAGACTTCGTCCTTGGGCCAACATAGGTCTGTGTACCAAATTTCATCAATATATCTTAATATTTGCGACCTGCAGCGTATAAACAATATAATTTTGGTAGGACCCTTATATGGGCACTAGGTCTAAACATGGACCGATGTTCACCAAAATCAACAGGTTGCGTTATTGGGTTAACATAGGTCTGTGTACCAAATTTCATCAAAATATCTTAATATCTGCGACCTGCAGCGTATAAACAATATAATTTTGGTAGGACCCTTATATGGGCACTAGGTCTAAACATGGACCGATGTTCACCAAAATCAATAAGCTTCGTTCTTGGGCCAACATAGGTCTGTGTACCAAATTTCATCAAAATATCTTAATATTTGCGATCTGCAGCGTATAAACAATATAATTTTGGGGGGACCATTATATGGGCACTAGGTCTAAACATGGACGAATTTTAACCAAAATCAATAGGCGTCGTCCTTGGGCCGACATAAGTCGGTGTACCAAGTTTCATCAAAATATTTTGATATTTGCGATCTGTAGAGTGCGCACAAGAATGCATGGACAGACAGACGGACGGACGGACATCGTTAAACCGAAATAAAAAAAAAGTATGAGCCGATCGGTATACTATGAGGTGGGTCTAGGACCAATATTTTTTGGTGTTACAAACGTCAGCACAAACTTATAATACCCTGACCACATAGTGGTGTAGGGTATAAAAAATCAACGGGACGAGAATTTTGTACTTTTGTATATGAACTATCTGATTTGATAAATCCAGTCATAAATCAACACTTTTTGAATTTTAAATCTAATATAACAATACCATATTAGAATTTGGACTTGAGGTAGAGCAATATTCCAGCTCACAATATATTTTCCATAACATATTAAGGTTTATTTGAAAAGTACATAATGGGTAAAGTTTGTTTTCAATCATGGGTGGTAACCGAAACGATGCGGTTATCGGTAAGGGTATTGCTATTCAGATTATTTCGGTAACGGTATTTTAAGGGTAACGCTATTTCATTTATTTTGGTATCGGTATTTTAAGGATAACGGTTTTCTAGTTATTTCGGTAACGGTATTGTAAGGATAACGGTTTTTTGATTATTTCGGTATCGCTATTTTAAGGTTAGCGATATTTGAGTTATTTCGGTAACGGTATTTTAAGGATAACGGTAGTGAGTTATTTCGATGAATCCCGCAATTTTTTTTTACAAATAACAAACGAGATTAAAAACAGAACCAATTTACCAACTTAAGGTAACGAAAAATACTCAATAACCACGTGGAATTACCAAAAGCAGAAAATTAATTATAACGGTAACGGTATTTTAGGGGTAACGGTATATCATTTATTCCGGTAACGGTATTTTAAGGGTATCGATTTTTCATTTATTTCGGTATCGGTATTTTAAGGATAACGGTATTTCAGTTATTTCGATAACGGTATTTTAAGGATAGAGGTATTTCGGTAACGGTATTTTAGGGATAACGGTTGTCAGTTGAAAAGGTTTTGAATCGATAACGGTATTTTAGCGGCATTGCCTGCCAACCCTTTTTTCAATTGAAGACTTAATTAAAATACATGGAAACATGTTGTTTAACTTCTTGTATAAAGCAATAAAAAACAAACTACAAAAAAATACATATTATCTGTAGGGGTTGATATTTTAAGTCAAATTTTCTATTATTAGTTTTCTATTTTTAGAAAAAATAATTGAAATAATTTCTTTGTTTTCTGTTTTAAAATAAAAAAATCAAATATTTTTTTATTTATTTTTCCTTTTTTTTCCTAAAATAGTTTGTTTATATACAAAACTATTTCAATTCAAATTACAAGAAATTCTTTACTCATACCAGGGAAAAATAAATATATACATTTTTTTAAAAAGCTCGGAAGCCAAAATTAAAAGAGCTGCTCAAATAGCTGCTTATAAAAATGCTCGTAGACCAAACTGAATGGGGTTTTTTAAATCGAGCAGCTCGTAAAAAAAACTTCATAGAGGTTTTTTTATCGAGCAAATCTTTAACGATATTTAATTGAGTATTTTGAAATCGAGCCGCTAAAAAAGCTCGCTCCAAATAAAATAATTTAGTTCATATAAAAAACCAAAACGGTAATTTATTTACACTATATTCAACAGTACTCTAGATCCCTAGATTTTGAATTTTAAAAACCCACACGTAAAAAATTACAAAATTATGGCGGAATGTGCAAATGGGCTTTGTGGTTCAAAAAATGCAATTTTTTTTGCTACTAACCACCAAACTTTGTTGTGTAAAATTTATTTATTTATTAACGTCCCTAAATACAAATTTTTAAAAAACTGCACTTAAAAAATTGCAAAATAATGGTGGAACGCGAAAAAAGACTTTATGGTAAAAAAAATTAATTAAAACACTGAATAAGCGATTAACATTCTGCAAACGAATACAATGATGGAAAAATTTTGTTTTTTGAAAAAAAAAATTTTAGAGAAAAGTGTGATTTTGGCCAATAATTTAGATAATACAGTATTTACCGCTTATATGCACGCCGGTTATAAGCAATTATCGTTTAAAGGCACCCCAAATTCCACAACACCTCACTGACAATGCATATACCAAGTTTTTTTTAAATGCATTACAGTAATTTTGACTTAGCTGCACAACCAACTTTTGCAAAAACTTTTGTACAGGTAAGCCAAAAACGCAGCTAAGTCAAATTTTTTACCTGCCTTAATGTACAGGTATACCAATACAGACTGAAAACAAAAAAACAAATGAAGCTAATGATGACAACTTTGTGCTCTGCACCAGATCTTGCGATTTTTATGGTTAAAAAATTACTAAAGTAGGATATTTTTGTCACAAAAAAGTTGACAACACATTTATTATATGCAGTGTTGCCAAAACTTTTTTAGGAAAAAATACTAGATTTTTTGAATAAAAATTCTAAAAAATGCTAAAAACTAAAAAAATAACATGTTATTACAAAACTATAACAATCCCAGTTCAGTTGTTAAACGAGAACCGTGGAAAAAGGTTGATTTAATACTGTTTGTTGTGTTTTTATATTCTAAACAACATCAATAATATTTTTATAGCAAAAATTTAAATTAATATAGAATATTCTAAAAAAAAAACAGAAAAAAACTGTACAAAATGCTAAAAATATGCTAAATTTTGTTGGAAAAATGCTGAAAAATATGCCATATGCTAGATACATTTTTTTCATGCTAAATGAATTTAAAAAATGGTAAATCTAGCATTAAATATGCTAAATTGGCAACACTGATTATATGTGTGTTTTTTTCCTAGAATTGAAAAACAAAGAGGCAGCTAACGGAGATCTTTTTTATGAAAATAATGTAAAACTGCCAAAAATATGAGGCAGTTATCTTAAATGCGCAGGTACAAAAAGTGCACTTAAAGAAGACAATTGCATAAATAATTTGGTAAAACAGAAACGAAACCAAAATTTTGTGCAGCTATAGCAAATGTGCACTTAAGAAAAAGGCAGTTAAATCAAAACTACTGTATAAGCATTAAAAGTCATGCAAATTTTTAAGTGCATATAAGCGATAATTATTGTAGTATTAATTTTTGTGTTTTTAGCTAGCTGTAACAAAATCACTTCCGATTTCTTTTAATTTTGATACAAGAGATTGTTTTCCGAAAATTTTGTAAAACTCCGATAACGTTAATCCTTTCTTTGCCAAGGTCAAAGGTGAAATTTTTCGATTTTTCCTGGAAGTATGGTATATCAAAACTGTGTGTTGTTTCTTACGGAATTTGGTGAAAAAAAATAACTCTGTTAACACCAAATTTTATACATAGTACTAACAAATTTGAAATTAACTCTTATAGGCACATGGGGTCAAAATTACCCCAATTTTTTTAAAGTGCCATTTTTTTAAGTGCCATTTAACATTAAAATCGATATAAAAATTTTAATAAAGCATTTTATCTAAATCTAAAAAGATGTAAATTAACATGTTTGAGAGCACGGTGTCAAACTGACCCATTTTTAATGTTAAATAACCAGAGCTTTGAAGGATTAATTCCTTTTTGAATGAATTCACTACCAATCGAATTCAATTTTCTCTAGAATTGAATGAATTCCTTTTCTTAAGTAATTCACTGAATTCATTCAACTGAATGCGTTCATCAAACAACAAATTCAAAGAATTTGGAAAAAATATAACTATTAATTTTTCAAACTAGTTATATAGTTATATTTTTTTTTTCAAATTTATCTATATCTGTAAAGTTTTTATTTTTAATAGTAAAAGGCTTTATTTTTGAATCATGTAGGTTGATAAACAGCATCCGGTTTCTAATTTGTTACTAGCACACGCTGTAAAATTGCTTATTTAAAACTTTTATTTGTACATTATTGTTTTCTTCTATTGAACGGCAGAAAACAGGCTTTGAATTCAGTGAACTTATTTTATTTTTTTTTTAATTCAGTGAACTTATTTTATTTTTTTTTTTCAATTCAGTAAACTTATTATTTTTTTTTTAATTCACTGAATGTAATTTTATTTTTTTTTAATTCACTGAATGAAAATGAAATTGAATGAATTCAGTGGTGAATTAATTCAGTAAGGAATTAATTCACTTTTTTTTTCGTTCGATTTATAAAATTGAACGCGTTCACCGGTGAATTAATTCATTTGATTTAATAAAAAGAACTATTGCAATTGAATTAATTCGTAACAAAATAAATCGAACAAAAGCAAATATGAATTAATTCCATTCAATATATGGTGCTTAGTGAATTAATTCATCGAATTTTTAATTCAGAATTGAAAAATTGAATTAAGGAATTAATTCTTCAAAGCTCTGTAAATAACGCTGGTTGGCTGAAAAATTTATGTGATGATGATTCTATTTACATTTTCAAAAAATACAGTTATTTGAGAGGCAGTATTTTCAAAAAAGCCTAGAAAGTGATTTTTTCGCCTTGTTAATCATATTTCAAACTTCAAGGCCGATGCGGCACGTGTTCCCGTTATACGATCACCTTAATTTTTAAGATGGTGTATTTTTATACCCAAAGAGGGGAGGGAGGGGACGGCCTTAAATGGCAAGTTGAAAAAAAAGGGCCACCCTAATGGTCATGTTTCTGCATTTTGAAATACGTAACATTTCTTGATAATTGGTCTATGATTGAAGCTACATGAATAATTATTATTTTGAAGCCATTTAAATTGTTCGAATATTTTTCGTTTTTTTCAATGCAAATAAAAATCGAGCCTTCTGAAATCAGCAGTTTACCATTTTTCTGCATTAAACTAAATTTAACTTAAAGTAAACAAAAAATTTGTATACATATATAACAGTCTGTTCCCAGCAAAATATTGGTAATGACACCTCATTACTATCTGCATTACCCAAAATGATGAATCATTACCTTTTGCATTATTTTATAATTTAAAATAATGACTTCCTAATAAGGGCCTATTGTATTCATTGTTTCTAAATATAAAATAATGACTTACTCGTAATAGTTTAAATAAGTACTTCTTACACAGTTAAATTTTATAAAAGTTTTATTTATTATATGTAAATATGTTTTATGTTTAAATTTGTATGACGTGTCCTAAAACTAAAACTTAAATTTTTCTGAATTTATTTCCTTAAGCTAATAGTATTTGCCTAACTCATTATTTTTAAGAATCAAGTAAGCAATCTGATAACCACATATAATTCAACTTTTTGTAAGCATGTGTGTAACCACTTATTATTCAAAACCTCATAACTACTTATTTCTCATTTTTTCGTAAGCGAGCGGGTAAGCGTGACTACTTATAAAAACGACCACGCCAAACAAAAATAATGAGTTTAGACGCCAAAAAATAAGTTGTGCGGAGCTATGAATTTCTATTATATAACCAATTATTTGGTAGTGAAAGATTTTGCTGGGTTGTTGCTATTTTTAGACTTGTAGTAATATTTTGCAATATTTTGTGCAGATATTTACAGTATAATTTGTAATTTTCAATTAAGTAAAAGTAAACTCAAATACAACTAAAATTCTGTAAATTTAGCTTTTTCCATAGAGGAATTACTAAGGAGTGATACTCGCAAAGTGTTTGATCGCCATTACTGCTTTTTTGACAACTACCAGAACATAATATTTACGAAAGTTCAAAAGAAAATACGAAAACTTTTTCGGCATTTTTAACTTGAATTCACACTACAATATTTTGCTTTGAAGAAACGTCGAAACAGCTTTTCAATTTCTTTTCAAATTAAAAAGTGTTAAACAAAATATTAATTTAAAATTCAAATACATTTATTCGTAACGTTTTTAAAAGATTAAATGTCTTCGAACGACTCAAAATTTGTACAGATAATTAAAGTAGTTTTTGCCGACTTTCTTTCATTTTGACAACGTGAATATTGTTATTGTTCTGGTTTACGTCAAAAAATCAGTCCTTACTTCGTCCATGGCTTTTTCTGCTATTTTTACAGATTCATTTCTATGAGTGTATCAAAGGTCTAAAGTTCTTAGTTTTTTTTTATCAATGACACTGTCAAACATCACTTTGGAACTCCTTTTGGTTCTCAAGTTATTAACAAAAGTGAGTTATTAGATCATAATGTCTACTATGTAACCCAATTTTAACAAAATAAAAGTTGAATTCATTTATTAAAATTCTTATTGCGAAATTTTCAATCTGCTTTCTTCAGCGTCTTTTTCTTTGACTAAGCCCACAAGAGAAAAAAATATTTTTCTCACATTCAATTTCTAAACGAAATATTTTTTGTGTGTATGCGCCACATATCTTCTACGTGTTGAATATTGAACGAGAAGCAAACACGCAGACACTTAAAAATAAATGTGTTTGTTAAAAATCCACAACAACTGCGTAAAGTAACTGTAACGAAAATGCAGTAGATTTTGTGGGTTGATTAAAAAAGTAACTGTCAAAAACATTGAAAATTTCTTCCCCAAGTAAAACAATTGCAATTTCAGTTAAAATAACTACAACCGCATTACTACACAAACAACTGTCATGTAGTAACTGCAGAACTTTTCTGAGTGAACATCATTCACTTAGAATGGTTTTCTATAGGAGTAATCAAAACAAGAAAGTTTATTCAATTTTACGATAAACATCGACGGAGTCGTAAAAAGTCCTCAATATATGATTGAGATGATTACAAGGATTTAAATCAGTTTATTTTTTGTTTTTATTTCCTGAAAAGGTTTAAAATTATTTTCATTCTTATATAAAAAAAATTATTGTTTTTGAAGTATGTTTTCGGAATGTTTCGCATACCGCCAAGAATGCAATTACGGATGCTCATGGGTTGTGATCCTCATTTGGAAAACGATCATTTTGGTAAACGTCGGTTTTGATATAGCTGTGGTAGCTAGCTGCCGTTATTATTAAAAGGAATTACTGGCCAACTATGCTTTGAAAACACAGCAACATTCATTTTTTAAACTCAAAAAACTTTGCAGGTTGGAAGGAAATACAGGATTTAACGCTAATCTTAGACCACTACTCGCATGCGGTGAAAAATTGGAGAGTATTGAAAAAGAGATCATACTGTATAATCTACGATGTCAACCTGTATGCTTAAGATTTAAAAAAGGACTGATTGAAATATGTTCAATACGATCCTTTGGAGAAAACTAAAAAAGAACTATACCATAGCTTTCCGAATGAAATTCCAAAATAAAACTATTTTTTTTATATATAACATTAGGAAGATCTGAACAGAAATTCGGGTTTTTGATTTCGAATTGAGAAAATTCTAAAAGATATTGGTATTTTCCAATACAAATTTAGAAAATTCCAAATAAAATTTTAAAAAATCTACAGTAAAATACTTTTTATTTGAAAAATTTCATTTGAAATAGGAATATTTTATTTGTAATTGCGAAATTTTAAAATAAAATTGCCCTTTGTCATTTGAAATTAGATAAAATTTAAATTAAATTGTGCTCTTCTATATAAAATTTTGAATATCTAATTTGAAATTGTTTGCATATTGAATAAATGGCGACTGGTTAAATAAATATAAAGTTGTTCTTATTTCATCCAATTATGCATAAAAAATTTTTATTTCTTTAGCTTTACTTTTTCTCTTCTTTTCCCTCTTTTACTTTTTTCTTTTTTGATTTGTAGAGGGGGTGGGGGGGATGGAAAAGCATTTAAAAGGAATTTAAAAGGCAATGAAATAATTTTAAAGCCAATTAAATCGTTATTTTTCCACAATAAATCCACGATTTACACCGCCACGTAGCTAGGGGGAGGGGGGCTAGGGGCCTGTTTTTGTTTCCTACGTATTTTTAGCGAAAGTAATTTTCACTTTCTCTTGATTAGAACATTTTCGTAATACATAAACAGGCCCTAAATACATATAAAAAATTCTGATTTGTCCCCAAAAGCTTCTTCCAGTATATTAACAAAAATAGATTTCTAAGGCGAAATGAAAGTACACTGTTGTTAAAATAAACCCCTCAAAGGGTTTTCAAAATCTAGCTCGGATTTTAAATTGGTGACTTTTTGAAAGATGTTTCTATTTTAATAATGTTCACGGCGCACAAAGAAGCACTATCAATTGCTTTTTTTATTTGAATTGTCTGTTATAAGCAGTTTGGTGTTAAAAATTTTCAAATGGGTCCACCGGTTTAGAAATTGTGAGTAAAAATGTGGGGTCACCCCGAAATTTCCATAAAAATTGAACTTCTTTTGCAAACAAACAATCGGAATAAAAATTACTAGAATTGCGCATTATAAGTACTTCACAGTTCATTTCAAGATATATTATTTTTGACTAGTGTTCTTCTAGTTCACTCGTTCATTCGCGAAATTTTTGCAATTGTTCATACACTAATATAAAAGTCTTTAAAAATTCTTGCTGAAAAAAGTTGAACTCAGCAGAATCTGCCTGCTAAACATTAAACAGATACAAACAGCAAGAAACAATATGTTAAATTTACAAAATTTCAGCTAAATTAACTTAAATATAAATTAACTTTTGAATATATATTTTCTCTCGCGTGTAAATATATTATATCTCGAGCGTAAATGTGCCTTAAGTGCGTACAAAATTTTCAGTTTGAATTTTTTATACCACCACTAGAGGGAGCGACTAAGATATAACGACTGAGCGGTTAGTGGTCAGGTCGTTCAGCAGATAGTTGCACAACTGTTGTAGAACTGTTGACTGTCAAATTGTATCTGCCGAACGCACCCATTGAAATTTGATTGAATTTCTCACTCGAATAAAGGCAATGGGTGCGTTCGGCAGATACAATTTGACAGTCAACAGTTCTACAACAGTTGTGCAACTATCTGCTGAACGACCTGATCACTAACCGCTCAGTCTGAGCGCTGTCATATTTTGGTAGCGTTAAAAATGTTTGCTACTTTTGATCAAATAGTGATACATTGTTGTTGTTGTTGATTTTAAAAAATTTTTGTTTTGTATGATTGACAAATAAAAACATACAAATATAATTCAAAAACAAAAAATTTATAAAATCAAAGGAAAATATAGAAAAACTGTATTTAAAAACAAAACAAAGAAAACATCGTTCAGCAGAGTAAGTAATCACAAAGCGCTACAAGTCACCGGTATCATTTTAAGGTTTCTCTGCCGAATGCTACCAATTACTCCGTTTCTAGACGCTTTCGACAGAAGAAAAAAAACACGGAAAACCGTTTCAAATTAAATATTTTTATTCCTTTGTCCGCAACTAAAGCTGTATTTTCAAGGCTTAAAATTTTAGCAATTTCGTTAACACGATATAAATTTAAGACTTTATAAATTTCGCGGCCTAAGAAATAGTACTTTTTGAAATATACGCTGTGAAAATCTGAACAGAATATGTGAAACTCAATATCTATTAAACCACCTGATTTTTTGGTGACTTGACTTGACTTATGCTACGCGTAATAACATAAACAAAAATATCTTTAAGCTAATATTTAATAGAGAGAATGTTCATTGCTATTAGATACAAAATTTTGTAAAATAGGAGCTGAGCCCTTTTCGAAATTCAAGATTCAATAATATCGCAGCCAACATTTTTCTGAGCGTCCAGAAATTATGACTCGTAAAAGACTCTAAAATATGATCATTTTCAAAGTGCTAAGATTTTGGAGTCATAAATGAAACATAATTGACTTGCATTTATGAGTGTATTCGACATTTTTTTAATTTTTCCATTACTCATAAATAACTCAAAAATTAATCTTAAATTACTCATAATGGCTAAGAAAATTCTAAATTTTTCAATTTGGAGTCTTTTATGAGTCGAAAAAGTGCGCTCGGAATGAGGCTTCATCGGTAAAGAAATATGTACATTAGACCGTACCTCAAAAAAAAAGTTCGCCGTACATCCTCCAGTATGAAGTATTTTTGCAAGGCAATTTTTTTTTTACCGAACGTAGGGGTCGCCTTTTTCAATTTTTCGTTATAGCTTCGGCATTTAAAATCGGATTTTAAAGTGTGATATATCGTTTTTTTTGCCTCGAGGAGACCAGTGTTTTGCTATATAGTAAAAACCCAATAAAAAAAAAATTAAAAAGGCCACCCCTACGTTCGGCAACCAATATATAAAAAAAATTTCTACTGGGTTTATCGAAAAACTTCATTAGCAAAAGTTTAATGATTTTTTGCGAGCTTTAATTTTCTGACATTAGGGTAGTACATTTGGGTTGTACATTAGGGTGGTAGCAACTGAGATCTGGTGCGTAACTACTAGAACAGGATACTTGAGGTCAATGGCCCTCGAGAGAAAAACACTGGTCTCCTCGAGAGAAAAATCCGACTGTAAATGCCAAAGATATAACGAAAAATGTAAAATGGCGACCCCTACGTTCGGCAAAAAAAATAAAATTTTTTTTTAAAACCTCCTTGCAAAAATACTTCATATTGGAGGATGTACGGCGAACTTTTTTTTTTTGCCTGTAAGGTGGTGCGCTCTAATGTACATACTCATATAGCAATTCCAGAAGGTCTTATTAGGGCTCTTTTATAAGTCTTTTCGGATTATAATTGCACACAATTACTTATTTTAATTGGTTAAAGTATTTATTAAAAACCGACTTATTTTTGTCGGTTTTCGGTTTCGGTTTTTAGGCTTGAAAAACCGCGGTTTCGGTTTCGATTAAAACCGAACAGCAAACTCTGGTTTATACAACCTCTACTTTGGTAATGAAAGTTTTTGCTGGGAAGTGCTTTCGTCGTACATTAGTAGGATTTTTAAGAAAAATATTAAGGTAATAAATTTCCACAAAAGTTGCGGTTTTACCAATAGTTTTTAGCATTTTTTAATGAAAAATCTAAAAAAAAAAATTACATGAAACGATTATTTTAGCAAGCTTTACATATCCTTGCTAAAAATTCCTTTTTTTACGAAATAATTGTAAAAATGGCAAAAAATGGTATTAATGGCAAAGGCCAAAAACAAATTTGCGCTGCTCATTACATTTGGTGTACGTAACGCTATTAAAAATTTAATTTATTATTGTTTTATTTGCAAAAATTTAAAAGTTCTAATTTACACGCAAATAATTTCATGAAGTAGCAACGTACCCGACATTCCCCTAGAAAAAGTAACTCGTGTAGGGTTTTTGTGTCTGATCAGCAAAATTCAGTTTTTTGCGTGTCGCTACTTTTTGATTAGATTTGATTTCTTGACTTTCTGTGTAATTCTAGAATTTTGTTGATTTTTTTGTAATTGCATTATTTTTTTCTTTTATGTGCTACAATTTCACTTCCCATTTTTACGATTGCGGGGAAGAGAATTACTTACATTAATAAGTAATTATTATGAAATTTAAGTATTATTAAGTTTCACAATGTATTTATTTATGTGTTTGAGTAAAAGGTGTTTGAATTCTATAGAATTTTATTAAGTTAGAAATGCGTTAAAAAAAAGTTAAGTCATGATTTTGTAGCACCTATTTTAAATTTTTCATTAATTTAGACTGAGCAAAAACAACCTAGTTTTTGTTCGAAACTAGTTTTAGCTTAGTCTAAATTCAGTATAACAGTAAGAAGTGTGTAGTTTATAAAACATACAAAGTTTTTTTTTCTAATTTTTTTTTAATATTAATTAGCCTCTTACTGCAGGTTTAAACTTTAGTTAATAGTTAACCCAAAAATTTGTTGTTATTTTGTGTACATTTTTTTGACATTTTCTTTTGATTTTAGTTAAGTTAAAGTTAAACCTACAGTATGAGACCCACCGTTAAAGATTTAAACAAATTTTAGTTTATTAATCTTTCGTCTACTCGTAAAGGCAAGTTCACTTTGTAAAATTCCAAAGCACAAATGTTTTCATAAATATTTTGGCTATAAAATGTGTTCGAAGAAAAAATCCCTTAATATTACACTTTACGACAGGACTTTTAACGCATGATCAAACTGAGTAGGTTCTGAAAATATTGTTAAAAAAAATACCTGTGTTTAGCAGTTTTTCTAGATCAACTCGTTTACGCAATTTACACACAACTGAATATTTTGTGTGCATCCGGCAGTCTACCACTTGGGGAAGTCACGATTATGCCCATAACTATTTGATTGGATAATACTTTAGATTCTAATGGTCTTCTTGGTCTTTGATAAATAGGTGTTTTTTCATTTAAGATAAGCTAAGTATGTTTTGATTGGGCAGTCAACAAATTATTTTGGATGATAATTGTAATACATTTCATAAACTACATTTTAAAATTGCTTACCAAAATCCAGTTCGATAACATTTTCAACTACATTTATGTTATCAATAAACATTTCAGAAGGAGGTTTCATTGCAGGTTTCGATTGAAATATCTTCTTCCAAGATATAGTACCTCCAATCATATGTAATGCACTGAGATCCAAAAATTCTCTTGTAATTCTCATCCTCCACCGTAATTGTATTTTCAAGTAATCCAATCAGAGAAACTTCTTTCCGACTTATTCCAATAAAGGTTCGAGTGATAGGCACGCATTTTAGGTTGCCAACGTCAAAATATACCTTATTTGTCAATAAATTGACACAACTTCCAGTATTTACCAAAGCTTGAAATTGACAAGAGTCTATCTGTAGCATTGCAATTGCACCCAGAGATGTTTAATATAGAGATATGACATCGATAATGTTTTAAACAAACTGTAGATATAAGCTGTATTTTGTCTCATGTCTATCAACATTAAGTATTTAAAGCAAATATACGTTAAACCGATTGTAGTACAAAAAATTTTTAAACAGGTTATGTTTATAATTATTCCGTTATAATCGAACGTGCGTCAGCAAAAGTTTTTATGAAGTAACGCGAATAAGTTACGCTATATGTGAAAATGTATAAACGTTGAGATTTCAACGTTGATAATTATCCGTGTTGAAAGTTAACGTGCAGGCGAAAAGTAATATGTTAGTTTTAGTCTTAAACGCGTTTTTATGTACTTTGAGTTTTTTTCAGAGTTAACGGATATAGTTAAGTCGAAAATACAGCTATAGTTAACATGTAGGAAATTTTCTCAAATTAGAATTTTATTTTAGGGAAATTATGTCAAGGGAGGATTTTATTTTCTCAAATGAGGTTTCAAAAGAGTTGTCAGGTAAGGGGAATTGGGCCCAAATTAGAGATTTCGACTTTGGTTTGGGGACAGATTAAAAAATTGTAAATTTTAAAAGATTTAGTTTTAGGCCCAAAATCAGAAGAATTTTCTTTCGAATAAAATTATATGCGTATTATTTTAAATTAAAGTCGATCAAATTGGGTCTATTCAAAATTTCTACAAAATATTTGAATTATTGAAGAAATGTTCTCTGAATATTAATAAATCTTAAAATAACGAAAAGTAACCAAGCTCAATAATTAATCAAAGAAAAAATAAATTTTGTGTAGGTTGAAAAAGTTCTAGGTGTTTTCAGTTAATCTCGTATGTGGCTTCTGAATCGTGTAAACTAGACTTATGCCAACTTAATGTTCAAAATAGTTTAAAAGCCCTTGAACTTTACACTTAAGCACCGTATGTTGTTTTTCACGTGAAAAAATTTCACTCGAACTTAATTTTTTTTATATGGAGTATAAAAGTTTTTCACGTGAAAACGAAACAACTTACTGTGCTTTAACCAAAAACTTGTAGTTTTTAAGAACTACTCTTACTTACTTAAAAATTCACGAATAAACTGAAGAAATACGACACCAAAGTCCGTATTTAACGGTGCAGAAACGGATACACCAAAACGGATTCAAAACGTATTATATTCGAAAATCCGAAAGTACGGTCCGTTATTGTTCCGTATACGTACAAGCTTTGACGGATACCTGTTTTACGGACCGATAATGTTCCGTAAAAGCCAGATTAATGATTCCGTACATGTCGGAGAGTCCGTAAAAATGTTTCTTGGGTTGTCAAATTCCATATAAATTTTGGTAAAAAGGTTTTTCGCAATAATGAGATTCGTGGAAAATTGTGAAGAATTTGTTCTCTCGAAAATTTAATGTACAAGACTGTTATTTGAAAAAATTTCAGCTTTATTGTGATTGAGTTTCTTATAATAAAAAATTGTTTACATTCACAATTTAAACAAAGATTTGAGGCCTTTAAAGTTCGAGTAAAACAGTAAGTATTCTTTGTAAAATATTCAATTTTATTTACTTTGCTGACTCATTTCGTAATAATTTTCTGGACTTAAGAATGTTTTTGTTTAAATTAAAACGAAATAGGTATAAAATTGGTGATTCAAATTTTCAAAATGGGAATGAGCTAAAACTTTTCGGGCAACACTGCTCCCCACAAAATAGAGAAGCGATCACCATTCGTACCTCAATTGAAACACTTTGCTCGAATCTGGTTATTCACTTTTGCAGATTTAATACGATCGTACTCCATGAATTTTATTTTAAGATCATCAGAAGTAATAGCTCCATAAAGTATCATTTTGTCGATTGATTGGTCCTGGACACCATCAAGAACGTAACAAACTGAAGATATGGTATCCAAACTAATAGATGCAGATAGCTCAATCATTTCATAAAATTGATTTTTCCAGGATTTAGCTTCTTATTTCTTTCAATTTCGGAGTTTCTCGTATAAGTCCTTGATATTAACTTGCATGCGGAACTTTTTTGATAGTTTAGATTTGAATACATTCCCTGAAAATATATTTCGCTCAAAATATATTGGCCCAATCAAAAGGATTGGACCATTTAAACATTTTCGCCATGGAAGAAACCCAGTACTCTACAGTATTGTTACTATCCTCACCACAAAATATATCTATTACACTTTCAACGTCCTTAAAGCTTAAAAATCGACTTTGTTGGCTTGCATTTGGTGCTAAGAATTCATGTGGGTAAACTGGATTATTACCTTGATCAACATGTTCTGTTCGGTTTTCTTGAATAATTTCTCCAACATTAACTTCCAGCTCATCAACTGGATCAACCTTATCTTCGATGTCATATGTTTCAGACGTTAAGAGGTTCATAAGCCGAAACTTAAGTACGGCTTTTGATTCAATAACGGACGCATTATCAATGATCGATAGCAATATATTTTCTTCCTTTATTTTCTTCTTCTTTACCTCGAATCTTTTTAAATCGTCGTTTATATCTACTTTCTTTAATTGCTTTTGTAATTCCGTTTTGGGTTGAGCTCCAAATATGAAATCTGATAAATTACAATTGGTGTTTATTTTCCAAAATTTTTCCAAAAAGTAACACAAAAATGTGTTTTAATTAAAATTTTAAAAATCAAAATTTTAAAGCTAAAATTATAAAATACAACAACACAGTACAAAATAAAATAAAGAGAAGTTCCCAAGGTACAATAACAACATACATACATCCAAATTTTCCATGGAACGTTTTAGTGACGATTTCACTTATGCTCCATATCTCGATACATAAGTAATAATGTTTTTATTGAAGCGAATTTGAAATCTTGTCTTTATCTTAAAATCATGGATGGTAACCGAAACAAAGGCGGTTATCGTTAGGGTAACGACATTTTAGGTTATTTCGGTAACGGTTTTAAGGGTTATTTTAAGATAGGTATTTGAGTTATTTCAGTAATGCCATTTTAAAGATAACGATGTTTAGGTTAATTCGGTAACATTAATTTAAGGTCATATTTGATTAGCATACCCGTTAAAACTTCGAATATTGATAATGTTTTAATAAATGAAATAAATAGTACCAATTTTCTGGTATATCCACTAAATAAGTGGTTGCATCCTCTGTAGACAATTACTAAACGAATTTTAATTTTAAAGTTTGTTAGATATACCAATAATTGGATAATAGGATTGTCTTTTAATTCATTTTCCCTATTTTTAATACCCAATGAAATATTTTAGGTTTAGTAATCAATTATACACTCGCAATAACTTTACCGTAAAAGTTCAACAGTTGTTTAAAAAGTAAATCAGTAAAGTTGTTTCAATTGTATAAGTAGTTAAATTGCAAAGAAATATATTTTTTAACTTTTTCTATCAGTTATTCAATAAACAAAATACACAAAATACGGACTTTCGGTAGAAGTTAAAATATTCAATCAAAATTTTCTGTTAAAAACAATCAGTTGTTATAATACGAATAATTTTAAAATAAAAGAGAAATCTATTATTTTTACCGACTTTGCCAGTTAATAAATTAACAATTAGAAATAAACGACAAAATACAATTGTTTTGAACGTTTATTTCATTTTTTTTAACTTATTTTCAATTGTTTTAATGTACATATTCGGTTGATTTTAAGGAAAAAATATTGTGAGTGTAGGTAACTCCAAATAAAATAAGGTTGTCGCAAATTAATTTTAGTGGTTTCGATCGAATACAAGGCTCTAATAAATTTTTGTTGAAACTTACTCTATTTAAAGGAGGTAACTTATTACTTACTATAAATTGGGCAAAACTAGACACAATGCTTAAAATCAGACATATTAGCCGCTTTTTCTAATCACTTGGATTTAATAAATCCAAAAAGTATTTTAAAGTGCTCAACAGATGGGTTTAGATTCTCCCTATTTTAAACAGAATTTTCTGTCCGACACTTCTTTCACCCTAATTTTTAATACCGAATTCGATGATGAAGGATTTTACTTTAACTTTTAAGTTTTAATTATATTTTATATATATAAAACAGCGATAAACAGTCTGGCTTTTCAATTTTATCATTTCAATTTATATTTTTACACAATTGAAATATTCCAATGCAATATTTAATATTCACTAATTGAATTTAATTACAGTAGAGTGAAAAATTGCCATTTCTATTTCAGCTATTTCTCCATGTCCAAGATGGAAAATATGTATTTGGTGAGGTGTAATTTTTTTTCTAAACATATTTCATACAAAAATTTTAAGAAAAGCCTTTTATTTGTTAGTTTTGCAATTTTTTTGTTTCTCTTTTAATTTTCATTCGTATTTTTTTCTGACATTAAATTAATAGGCTGTTTAATATATTTGCATTTTTATTGCTATGTGTAAACCCAGATAAATAAATCCAACTTTTTTGGATTTAATAAATCCACTTTTTGTATGGAAAATTCTAAAACCAGGTGATTAAAAAAACGATTATTATGTTTATAAATAATAGTCACAATCTGTGTAAACGTATGTTTTTTAATAATATCAAAAAGGTTCAGCAACATTATGATTTTGTTGAATTTTAAATTTAATGTGCCTGAAAATGCTTTTTTAAATGCATAAATTTATTTGTTTATATTTTATATAATTTATATATTTATATTTTATGTATTTAGAATCAGGCATAATTATACTTTTTATTAAACATTGCACTTTATGTTAGTGATAAATACAAAATGCATTTATAAAGAAAGTAAACCCTTTATTTACAAATATAATTTTATTAGAAAATTTGAAGATCTGATTACAGGGAAAGTATATATGTCCTTTTAAAAGCAATTAATTACATCGACTTAAAGCCAGATTCACAATGCTGGAGTACTCCACTCTACAGAGTGGATTTTGTTGCCTTCTTTTTCGCACTTACATATGCCATATATATTTCACTACACTCCATCATTGTGAATGTGGCTTAAAAGAGGATGTACAGAGAATACAAACAAATTCATTTTGATAACCGAATTTCTTGTCAGCTGAATGGTTTGCTGGCAGCAATCGAATTATTTGATTGTTGCATTGAATTGTGTTACTGACACATTTCAAATATATTAGTGGCATTCATCTAACTGCATTTATGCCCTCGTAAGCCGTGTATTTTTATAATCGCGTATATTTGTAACTTTATCTGTTTATTTGAATGAACGCACCTTTTAAAACTATTCACACTTCAATTTAGCATTTAGCCACTTTTTTGATCTTTTCATAAATTAAACACAGAATTTTTTAAATTTGTATCATTTAAAAACAAATAAAACAGAAAATAAAAAACAACAAACAAACCAATAGAAAATAATTTTATTTTTGACAAGATTCAAATGTGTGTATAAATACGAAAAAGTTTACACATAAAAATGTAAGCGTATACTTACGAGGGCTCGTAAACTAGTTTTGACATTAATCGAGTAAACTTACAACATATACACAAGATACGAGGTGTAAATACTTTAAATGAATACCTTTATTGTTTCAACCCAATTTCTGTTGCTACACGCAACTATATCGGTGAATCCAAGCAAAACATTCGGTTGGCAAAAAATTCTGTTATCACAGTGAATCTGTTTTTTTAGTTTGGCTTCAAGCAAAAACAAACTTTACACCCAGAAATCAGACTCATGCTTACAACGGAATTTATTGCCAATCGAATGCTTCGGTTGTGACTACAGAATTTTTTAATTGTGACTACCGAAATATTGTTGTTGCCATTATCAAATGACTATTTACTCTATTGATATTCAGTTGCTAAAACTGAAAAATTCGGGCACGACAATCGAACCATTGGATTGGCAACATTGGAACCATTCGATAAGAACAAATCTGTTTCTCTGCGTATATTTTTACTGTTTGGCATTTTAACAATTGTGATAGGAAGACTTCTGAAACTGCAACTGTTTTCAATATTTTGTTAATATTTCCTTTTTTTATGTATGCATCCTCCAAAAAATAAAAGAAACAGGAAATATTGCTTGCAGAAATTAGGAAATAAGTGGTTGCCCTACACTCTAAAAAATGTTTGTAAATTTACTACTATAAAATTGGTAAAATTTTGTTTAATTTTACGAAAATTCGGTAAATATAAACAAAAAATGCGTAAACTTTTTTCATACACACTTCCATACACAATAATACATACACAAAGTATTTTTACACATTATAAATAAACACATTATGCCTAAAATTACTATTGTTTTGTTAAATAAAATTTTTACGCACAAAGTTGGTAAATATACTATCCTATAATAGTAATAAATACTCTGACATTTCAAATTGGAAAAAATTAAAAAAAAAATATAAATAATAAAAAGAAAAAGCGAAAACGGATTATTTTTTGTGAATTACAACATTTCCACAAACACATTAGAGTCTGGAAATAGCAACATAAGCATGAAATTGTTTTTGGTAATTATTGTTCAAAATTGAAAACGCCGTATGAGAGATACGGTCTACGCAGGAACAACTGGGTGCAATGACTCCTGCTGAACAAAATGCCTTCATTGCAAGGGAGGCAGTCAACCAACAACCGTCAGCAATAACGGGAGAAAACGCCGTAAGAGAGATACGGCCTAGGCAAAACAACTGGGTGCAATGACTCCTGCTCAACAAAGTCAGTATTCATTGAGTACTGCCTAACTTGCAAAGAAAGCATTTTGTTGAGCAGGAGTCATTGCACTCAGTTGTTCCTGCGTAGGCCATATCTCTCTTAAGGCATTCGCTCCAGTTATTGTTGACGGTTACTGCCTCCCTTTCAAAGAAGGCATTTTGTTGAGCAGGAGTCATTGCACCCATTCAATAGTTATAACAAATTTTTATATGAATTTTATACAAATACCTTAAGATCCCAAAACTACTAATTTGGACATAAACGATTATGAGAGAATGACTCGGATATTATTATTAATAAAATACGTACTAAAAATTAATTTGTTATTTTATTTAAAAAAAATTTTTGGGTGGTGCTTAAAGTTAGCACAACTGTTGTAAATGTACGCATTTTATTAGATTTTCACGCACTTTCTGTGGATTTTTGCGCATTTTTTGTAGATTTTTACGCATTTTATGCGTACATTTACACGTCAAACGTGCTTTTTTACACACAAATTTAGTAAATTAACACACTAATTTCAAAATTTCATTTAATTTTTACGCACTTTCAATGTAAAATTACAAATTATTTGTGCACCAACTTAAACACAATGTGCGTATTTTTTTTCAATTATGCACATAGAGTAAATTTACCCAATTTATAGTAGGAGTTCATTTTCCTACTATAAGTTGGGTAAATTTCAACAGAATTTAATTAGAGTGTACATTGTAAAAAAGTTGGTCATATTGGGAAAAAAAATTTTTACCTTGGAAAATTTCCTATTTAGTTCAAAACAAATTTATAAATAAAATATTAATATAAAAAAGACTTAATCAGTGCTTATTTAATCAATTACCAGTAAGTGATTACTTTGCACGAAGATATAAGTACTTCTATAAATTATTATCGGTAAGTCATTATTTTGTATTTTAAAGTAATTAAATCCGTATGGTAATGACCTGTCATTATCATGTTTTTGCTGGGCAAAAGTGCCTATTTAACTTTTGTACACATTTTTTGCCTAACGTTAAGCATTTTATGCAAGTTTACAAGAAACTTTACATGCTGTTTTTAGAGTGCAACCAGTCTTTTTCCTGTGTGTACGTTCCTGCCATATACGTGGCGTAAGCAATTGGTAATAGCTGCGTTTGTGCGGCATTCCTATCAATGATATCTCGAACAATTTTGACAGTAGAAAGCCGGAATACGTTGAAAAACTGTCAAAATCGTTCTTGATAACACTGACAGAGAGTCACACAAACACAGCTATTGATTGTATTTATTTCCAATGTGAAGCAATACCACCTTCAGGCTAGATACAGATGAATCAATGAACAATCTTCACTCATCTGGATCATGTGGATGACCAATTACTTTAAATAACGCGTCGACAGCCTTGGATTAGCAAAACTGTTTTTCGAAATCCACTTGATAAACAAAATATTTATAAAATGGCTGCGTAAACACAAAAAAAGCACATGCCTTTCAACATCACTCAGTGTAGAAAATCATTACCAGATATGTGGTTATGTAACTACATACTTGGTAATGGTAACTAGTTACTTTTGTTATTACATTTCTTATTACCTTTATATGGCGATGTCGCGAAAAATAATGCGTTGGTGTTACACACCAGCATACGAAAAATCAAAAAATATATCGTTACCTATGTGCTTACCAGTACTGACGAAAATAATGAGTCTAAAAATAGATTTTCTAAAAAATAAATTATATAAAAAATAACACTTTTTATTGTATTTTTTTTTTAAATAAAATTTGCTGGTGCGGGAATCGAACCTGGGTCTACAGATTGCCAGTCAACAGCTCTACCATCTGAGCTATATCGACATGTAATATTTAATAGATAAAAACACAATTGACCTGCTGCACACAAGTAAGCTTACTCGCCAATATACAAAAAATCAAAAAATATGTGGTTACATATATCCTTACCAGTGTTTAAAAAATATTGAGTCTAAAAATAGATTTCAAAAAATTTTCAAAAAAATCTAAAAAATTATTTTTTATTTGAAATAATGATAAAAATAAGTCAATATCAGTAACTTATTATTATATGTTTTAAAATAATATAGAAGGTAAGTGGGTGTCATTACTGGTAGTCCAAAAAATAATGATATGTCATTACCGTTTCTACACTGGGCAGCTGATAAAGGAAAAGTAGATTTCGTCTTAACTCAATAAATGAATGAGAATTACTTACGGTGGGTCTCATACTGCAGGTTTAAACTTAGGTTAATAGTTAACCCAAAAATTTGTTGTTGTTTTGTGTACATTTTTTTTGACATTTTCTTTTGTTTTTAGTTAAGTTAAAGTTAAACCTACAGTATGAGACCCACCGTTAGTTCCCAGCTGTTTTTTCCGTTTAATTGTGATTTAAATAAAAGGTATTTACAATTTACTATATAGGCCACAAGACATGTTGATCGAGCTTGCACCTAACCAGAAAATGATTTTCATTCGGCTGGTGTCTTTACAAAAATTTTTACAAATTCGTACAAAGTTTTTACTGGAAGGTGTTTGCGCTGCGGGAAAAGAAGCCGGTCACCGGACATGTCACGTGACCGGTCCTTGGACCGGTTCTTTTATATGAAAAGGACCGGTAACTTTTATATGGGCCTGTCCTAGGAGGGGTCCGATGCAAAATAATCAGTCACAAGACTGAAGTCAAAGAAAACATCACAGGATTGAAGTAAATGAACCTGTCACAGGACTAACCCAAAAGAACCTGTCACAGAACTGATGCAGAAGAACCTGTCACATGACTGCTTCAAAAGAACCTGACAAAAAACAACCTGTCAAAGTATGCAAAAATATGCATTCTTGTCAAAATATGCAACTACGAAGCGATGACATTTTGTTCTAAATTTGATAATTCGGATAAATTTTTAGTCCATATTAGTTTTTGACTATCGAAAAAACCATGCATTTGCATGTAATTCCTTAGCCTATTAAGTACCAATTAAGATACAAATTTTTGTTATTGTTTTAGTTCAGTCAAATGCCTGATTGTTATTAAGTTTTAAAATAATTTATATTTGGCTGACTGAAAATGAAAACAGAATTTCCAAAAAGTTACCTCAATTTGTAAAACTGATTTTAATTGAAACAAATAGCTTTTAAAGAAGTTTAATTCATGCCATTTTTAAAGCACTTGAATTTTTAATTTTTCGATGTTATTGGGTAGTTTAAAAGCAAAATTGTAAGAAAAATGCTTTAATAGGAAATTTTAACGGACGATATTTCCAAGAATAAAAAGCTTTCTAAAAAATTCAGAAAGCATTTTAAAGGAAAATACAGTTCGGAATATTTCGATAAAAAAAGCTATGTTTTTTCACAGACGCCAGATTTGAATTTAGCTCACAGTCTGTCTTTAGAAAAGTATAGTTTAGTCGCCATATCAGACATTTTTCGATACATAAGTTTCCTGAAATACTAACATGTTCTCACCAGTGCCCCACTGTACATTAGACCGTACCTCAAAAAAAAAGTTCGCCGTACACCCTCCAATATGAAGTATTTTTGCAAGGCAATTTCAAAAAAAATATTTTTTTTTTTGGCCGAACGTAGGGGTTGCCTTTTTCAATTTTTCGTTATAGCTTCGGCATTTAAAATCGGATTTTAAAGTGTGATATATCGATTTTTTTGCCTCGAGGAAACCAGTGTTTTGCTATAAAGGAAAAATACAATGAAAAAAAATTTAAAAAGGCGACCCCTACGTTCGGCAACCAATATACACTTGTGCTCACGAAATTAAGTCAATTCAATTTTTTTTTTATTTTATTTTTGTTGCCTTTATTTTTAAATATCAAAATGGTAGCTAAATTCGCCACCAAAGGCAAGGAGATGGGTTCAGAAAATTATACAGAATTTTAACGTAATGTTTGTTTTTTCATCTTATCACTTGTTTTAAGTGGGCGTGGCTTTTAACGAAAAATTAGCGATATCAACCTTTTATCAAATTACATAGTAAAATTTAGGCAGTACTGATCGGTTCTGTACAAACTGTATATTTTTGAAATTTCTATAAAATTTCCTTAAGTCTTGCATTATTTTTATCTACAAATAGTCGCCAAACCTAAAATTGCAGCACTTTAAACATGACCAATTTTTTCCTAATTCTAACAATTTTTCTGTTTGCATACTTTGGTAGATATTTTTCTTTCTGAGAGTAACTTTTGTCTAAATCCCTGTAAATTTTTTACTGAGTAATTTTTACTGGACTTTACTGAAAAAGTAACCAGACAGACTCATTGTTAGGGAATGCATCCCGGGATTTCCCGTCCCGGGATTCCCGGGAAATTAAGCATTTTTCATTTCCCGCATTCCCGGGAAATTGGACCGGGAATCCCGGGATTTCAAAAAATGTAGTTAAAATAATAAAGTTAATTATTTCAAATTTTCTTATGCAAAATTTTCCAATGTTTTGAAAATAGTAAAAATTTAACATTAGGCTTGTTCGTTTACTTACTACAATCTGCTAATTTTACCGCAACTGGAAAAATTCAAAAAGTAAACAAAACAACAATTGTAGTAAAAGTAGTAAGGTTTTCGAGTAAACGAACACGATTAATTTGTGTACTTGATCGAACTATTTAAGTTCCTTTTAGAGTCTGTTAAAAAATATATAGCGGTATTCATAAGTTAAAACTAACGACTAACATCCAGTGCACAACTTTTTATACACACATATTCCCATAAGGGAAAGTTGTGCAGTCGTTATTTTTAACTTATGAATACAGCCCATATTTTTTAAGAAAACCACTCAATTAGACATTGTTTGTACAAAAAATTTTTAATCGCACTTCTGTACAGAATTAAAGACAAATTTGTCCATTGATTTTTAAAAACTTTCAAGTAATACTGCATTTAGACCGAGGAAAAACTACTGGTTTTTGGCACCTGCTAGCTTTTATTTGTCAAAATGCATATATAAAAAAACCCCGTTTTGTACGAAAACTAAATAGGTAGTTTTTGCTCAGTCTAAATTCAGTATAAGTTAAATTTCCCATAATTTTTAAATTTTTTTCCAATTTTCCAAACATTTGCCGGTTTTCTAAAATTTTTGCAATTTTTTTAAATTATTTTCTACATTTTTTTTTCTCTTTTACTTGGCTTTTGCGGGTGTCAAGGGAAATTATTTCCAAATGCCAACCACACCCACAGTCCACCTTGGACATGGTGTCCCCTGTTAATGCTGATTAGGCTCTGACGACCGAGTATGGGTGATATAACCCGGTTCCCACGGCAATCGGACTATGTGCCGGAACGATTCGGATGTATTCGAATCTTCGAATATATCCGAGCAAGGATTGCCACTCCGGCTTTAAATGAGAATTATTAACTACAAATTCTCATTTTAAAGCCGTTACAACAACAACAACAACTTGGCTTTTGCAATTTAGTTTTGTGCAAAAACCAGCTGGTGTTTGCTCAGTCTATATTCAGTATTATATACAATCATTTCTAATATAAAATTAATTCTTTCCCACTACGAAAATTCCAAGAAAAACAACCTGAGCTTTTTCATGATCATGAAAATTTGAAGCCTTTAAGACATTTTCTTTATAAAAATTGTTAAATTATAAAATATTTTCTAATTTATTTCCCTTGCGGGATCCCGGGATCCCGGGAATTCAAAATAAATTTCCTGTTTTCCCGGGAAATGAAAAAGTGCGGGATTTTGCATTCCCTACTCATTGTGTATATGAGTGAAGAATATCTTGCAATTTGAATTGAAATAATTTTGTATATAAACGAAATATTTTGACGAAAAAAACCAACAGAAATTATTTGAACCTGGTTGTTGGCTCTTGTTAGTTTTTACTTGTCAAAACGCATATATAATAAACATATAAAAACTAGTTTCGTACGAAAACTAGGTAGTTTTTGCTCGGTCTAAAAACAGAAAACAACGAAATTATTTAAATTATTTTTTTCTAAAAATAGAGAACTACAAATAGAACATTTGCCTGAAAATATCAATCCCTACAGACGATACGTATTTTTTTGTAGTTTGTTTTTTATTGATTGATACAAAAAGTTAAACAATATGTTTCCACGTATTTCAATTGATTCTGCAATTGAAAACAATCTTTACCTATTACTTTTTAAATAAACTTCAATACGTTATGGAAAATATATTGTATGAATTTGAAAAGTATTAAGTAGTACTGAATTAAAATTTTAAAAGTTTTGAGTAGTATTGGAGTATTTAAAAATATCGAAATTTTATAACTTAATTACTATTACGAAACCCATTATTTTAACAAAGGGCATATCGAGATAAGTACATAACACTCCATTAATTTAGGTTAAAAATAACTGACTTTTAGGTTTTAGTTTTTTTTTTAATTTTTATTTGTTGTATATCCAATAAATATTTAAAATTGCCAGATTTTTAAAAAAACATATTTATAAGTGAAATTTATTAATAAGTTTTGGGTGTAAAAAAATGTTTTTTAATAAATAGGCAAGTTGTTAATTTTTTATTACAAAACTAATATTTTAACAGAGAAAAGATTCGTTGTGACAATCGAGTTTTGGTAGCACTATTACTTCATTCGATTACAGCTACAGACGACGCACAGAGGAAAAGCTCTAAAAAATCTAAAAAACAAATCACGCAGCTGAATAGTCAACTAAATTCTGTATTATATTGCAAATTTTCAAGATATTAAGTTGAGATTTGTTGTTCCGGGACACTGTTAAAGTCAGGAAAGTTAAAAAAATTTCATCCATTTTTATTGATTTTTTTCAGTTTTAAGAGGTTTATATGATATGTTTTTATAGCTGAACAAATGGAAAATTTAAATTGATGTTTCTTTTTTCAATGAAAGACTTGATTAATGCTATTTTCAGCAATTTTAAAAAAATATTATCTTAAATATTTATGTGGGAACACTTCGTTCAAAATTAAAAAAACATTTTTTTACGCACTTTTTTTGAAAAAGAAAGAAGAAGATTTTTAAAAGCCAAGGTAGTGAGTGTAGTAAAAACGTTATATACCAAAATAAAATTGGAAATCTCTTATTTTAAACAAACGAAAAAAGTTTGCGCAAGTTTGCGCCATGATTTTTGGTGATTTTTTGAAAATTTTGCTCATCAGGCACTTTTTCTCATATTTTTGTGAGTCACAAACATAATGATGCGGCCAAATTAATAATGGAGATCTCCTAGAAAAGCAAGAATTTGCAAGCAATCTTTAACAACTTCTGAGGTAAACCCGGTACGAAAAACCAACATGAAATTATTTTGCTAAAAATTGCTAAAAAAAAATTGTTATCCTACTGAAGATGCCATAACCGTAACTGAAACCTTATCGGAAGTAAAGTTTCACTCTCTTCTCGACCGATTGTGTAAATACCTTTATGAGACTTTAATGCAGTTGGACTATGAAGAACTTAATTTTCTGGAACTTATAAGTAAATAGGGTTGTGATGGTTCGCACCAATCATCTTATATGCAAAAATTTGAAAATAAAAAGGATAGTGCCGCTAGCATATTCCAAAGCTCTTGTGTGCCTTCAATTAATCATAAATGCTAATGGAATAATAAAAACGGTACACTCAAAAAGTTTAGCGATAGAATCTACTAAAAAAGACAGTTAAAACAAAGGTATGTGCTGTTAAAAAGACTACGAAAGTATTTACTTTTAAAATAACTAAAAATGTTAAAATAACTAACGATGTAGTAAAATTAAGTGAAAATTTTATACTACAAAAATTTTAAAACGACAAACAAAATGGGTAACATCTACTGTTTTTTACAGTTAATTCTTTTGGTATTATAAACGCATATTTCAATATAAAAAAAAAACAATTTTTTCTTTCGATTACATAAATAATCGTAATTACTACTTAAAGGGCCTACTTAAAATTTTAAGTAAAAATTCCAAACGGTTCTCCAATTATTATGCTTTGGAGATACAATACAAGTTTCTGATTTTTATTTGCAAACTAGGAATATATCAGTAATAACAAATATAAACTAAACAAGAATTTTTAATAACTAACAAAAAAACTGTTTACTGTTAAAGTACTGTTTTGGTACTAGTTCATTATGATATTAAAAATAACTGATTTAAACAACTGTTACGAAATTACAGTACTTTTCGTTAGTTGTTTCCTTACACGGAGGAAAAAATAAAAAGTTTATTATTATCGAAGTACTTAGGTAAAATACAACTTCAAAAGTATTTTTTGTAAGTTAATAAAAAAATACATATAGATTTAGCAATTTTCAGTTTTTGTCAACTTGCCTTAGTTTTTGGCTCATTCCATTTGTATGCACTTCAAAATATGTTAAATTGCCTAAGTTTTTTCTTTTGTAACTTTACTTAAAAAATATTATATTTTAATTAAAGAATTGTGTAACTTAGCAGAAAACTTTTGAAGTTGTATTTTACCGAAGTACTTCGGCAATTATACACGAATTATACACTGCCATAACAGTTGCTTTCCATTTTTTCATAGAAAAACAACAGTAATTACTAGGGCAAGGAATTCCATGCAAATGCATGTTTTTTTTACATAGTCCAAAACTAATATGGACTAAATATTTATCCGAATCATTAAATTTAGAACAAAATGGCATCGACTTGTAGTTGCATATTTTTGCATATTTTAACAAAAATTCACGTTTTTGCATATTTTGACCTCAAATGCATATTTGGTGCCTTTTTAATGAATATTTTGTGCTTTTTAATGCATATTTGTGCATATTTTTAATTTTTGGGAGCATTTTTTCTTTTGTAATAAATATAAAAAATTTATGAATTTTCATATATTGATTCAATCAGAATATTTTTTTTTCTCACTATTTTGAAAAATAAACATTCTTAAAAACTTTATTCACTTATGGAAAAGCTTAGAGTTCTGTGTGTGTTTGCAAATTAAACAACTTCAATATATTTTTAAATTTTAAAGTTCATTATTTTTGCAAAAATATTAGTTTTTAGTGCATATTTTTTTATATTTTTAATGCATATTTTTCTTTTTTAGCCGCATTTTCTAGGCGCATATTTTCTATTTTTAAGTGCGTGAAATTCCTTGCCCTAGTAATTACAGTTAAAAACAACAATTATTGATTACTATACAAACAACTGTCATGTAGTAACTGTCAAACTTTTTTGGGTGTATGGCAAAATCCAATACCATCCTCAACTAGGTTGTGTAGACCAATCCGCACTCCGCATTTTAGTTTCGGAAAAATCTTGACTAGTTCCGGAGATACAGCATGTCAAAATTTAAATTTTAGTTCCAAATATTTCCACTAGGGGGCGTTGCTAAAGCACAAAATAATCTAAAGTACTTTTCTTATATATATCTTCAAACTTTGGTCGATAAAGGATTAAAATACAAAATAAAAAAAAATGGAAACTCATTTTTCTGCGAAGTACGAGAGAAAAATCAACACAAACCCTGCAAAAATCCGCCACTAGATTCTTTTTCTCAAAATAACCTAAAAATATCAAAATCTCCGAAGTTTTAGTTCAAAAAACACGTTTAATAATTTTGGGCAGCTTTTCGGGTCAAATACTCCTCTGTGCGACGTTGCGAGAATATGGTTTAATATCGACTAAATTATCATTTTTATGAAGTAAATTATTTAGCCAATTAAATAATTTTCTGAAAATTTAATTTATTTAAAATTTTAAAAATTCATAAATTTATAAGAAGCTTGGTTTAGAACCAAGTTGTTCTAGGAACATTGACCCAGCTGATCCGTTCCCGTACAAAAACCTATAGACAATATCAATTTGATCCCAATTGATGCAGTTGCCTCGGGACAAAATCGGATCATTTTGTATATACATAGTTTACAATTAGACCGTATTCAATGCATTTGGAACCATAATTTCTTGGACCCAAATTGGTATTTTTGGACTTATTTCGTTTAAAAGGGTGGGTAATTTTTATCGCCATAAAATATATGATGTCAGATATTTTTTATAGATCTTAGCTGTTTTCAAAGGCAACGAAATAAAAATGTAATTAAAAATTTTGTTAATAAAATTATGAGATATGATGAGATATTATAAGTCTAATTCATCTAGAATCTGATTATATATGGTACGCTGTATCTGAGTAGATTTGATCAGATCTGGTATAATCAGACTTAATGACATCTGCTTAGATCTTATCTTTTTTAGACGGAAGTAACAAGAAAATACACATGTCATTTTTTGCTTTTTTCGAGACAATTTTTTACATTGTTGTGCCATTTTTAACTATTTCTGGTTTTTATACACTAGGGTTATAACTTTTTTTGCAAAATATAGGGGACTTCAATTGCAATTACATGTCATTTTTAAGTGAAATTTTTTAATAACAATTACAAGTAATTGTAGTTAATAGTAATTGATATTACAAAATTTCAATCATATTTTCAATTATATTAAGAGTTAGAAAATGTTTTTTATTTGTTTAAATTTTAAAAAAGTGGCTGATACAGAATAGATAACTTGTGCTTTTTGTGAACCTTTCTTTTCCCAAAAAAATGTAATTGTAATGGAGATTTTTTCAATTACAATTACATGTAATTCTGCAATTGAATGTGTAATTAATTACAATATGTAATAGATAACTCCCAGGTTTGGCTTCAAGAAGCTTTATGCGGGGCCTTTTATGAAAACCTTCAAAAAGTAATATCATGTTTCTTAACATTTTTAAATTGACTTTGCGGCTATAATAGGTAATATTTGATATTTGCAAAAAAAAACAACAAAAGTTATAACCCTATCATACATATATAATTTGTATTACAAAATGGTTCTGCAACAATGTTTTAAATATAAAACTAAATAATGATCTTAAATCTCAATCCTTATCAATAAATATTAATAAATTAAAAAAAAAATCTTAAAGCCAGTGACATTAAAAACGAGGAAAAAAATTAAAGTTGGGTAAGCCGACTATATGATACCCAATACCAGTCTCGTTAAAAGCCAACTAATGGTTGGACCCGAAATTCAGGTCGGTTGGAATGGTTTTGCGTCAAAATTTGTCTATAAAATGATAAAATAGAATAAAGGTAAAAAATTTTATTTTACCTAAGTTAGGTGTATTTAAGAGAAAATCAGAAATAAAGTCCGTATCCGAATCAGTAGGCTTTGTCATTGGATCCGTGTGAGTCAGCGTAATTAATTTCATTAAAATATCATCGTATTTGCGATCTGCAGCGTGCGAAAAAGCTAATTTTGGGGGTCCTTTATACGGACACTGTGTCTAAACATGGACCGATTCTACATAAAATCAATAGGCTTTGTATGTGAGTCCATGTGAATTGGTGTACCAAATTTTATTAAATTATATCCGTATTTGCGACCTGCAGCGTGCGAACAAGACATATTTTGGGAGAACTTTATGGAACGATTATCGATAGGCATATCAAAATGTGGGTCCATTATTTTTGGTGGTGCATACATTAGCATAAACTTATTATAATAACCTATCCATGTAGTGGAGTTAGGTATAATTGCAAAATATGCACTAAGTTGCTGATTAATTAAATTAATACAATCAATAAAAAAACTCAAATTATTCTAAAAAAAAAAAATTAATGATTTAAGCAAAAAATTATTTAAAAGAAAGTGTTAACAACCTATAAATACTGACGAACAAACCAAAAATAATCACAGTTTAGTTTGTCTGTGAGTAAACAATAGTATTGAAAACGGTTAAAATAATTAAAAATAATGAATCCTTTGAGAATTGTTTATGTGGCGGCGCTATTAATGGCTGCAGTTACTGCTGCCCCAAATCAACAACAGCATAGAGGAAGTGCTGGTAGTAGTAAATTGAAACCCTCCCAATGGCTCTCCCCATCGGAATTGGAACAAGCACCTTCAGTAGAAGACATCAGCATAGAACGCTTGGAAACTATGCCTGTGGAAAAGGGAGCTCAAATGTTGGAACAAATCTGTAAGTATTTAAAAAAAATGGCAAATTCCTTGTTGAATTATAAATTCATAAACCATTATTTGCAGATCATTTGTCACAAATTAATCATGACTTAAGACCCAGCTTTGTACCCAGTCCCAGCAATGTTCCTGTACACATTGTTAAGGCTAATGGTCAAAAGGAATCTACCACTTTGAACAAAATGGCTACGACTGCTCAACAGCATCCCAATTTCGGTGATGAAGAAGTAACCATTTTAATTACTGGTTTACCAGCCACCACTGAAACTATCAAGAAGGCCAATCGCAAATTAATCAATGCCTACATTCAACGTTACAACACCCGGAGACATCAACCCAAAAATATGGACTATTCAAGTGAAAAATCGGAACGTACTTCTAGCGAAGAAGATTCAAGAGAATGGAAAGACCAAAAACCTGCATCGGGTAATTTAATGGTAAGTAACAGAAAGTCTCCCGAAATATTTCCTTAATTTAATTGTTCCTTTCTCCTTGTCAGATCATTGATTTGGGTTCCAATTTGAACAACTTCAAACGCATCGCCATGTTAGATGTTGAAGGTTGTGGTGCTATGATCGGTTCCGCTCTTGTTGAATTGACCGACAAATGCGATGTTCCCCATGAAATCGTTCATATTATTGGTCAAGGTATTGCTGCTCATGTTGCCGGTGCCGCTGGTAATGAATATACCCGTCAAACTGGTCATCAATTGAGACGTATCACTGCCTTGGACCCCTCTAAAGTATATGCCAAGAACCCTAATAGCTTAACTGGTTTATCTCGTGGCGATGCTGAATTTGTTGATGCCATTCACACTTCGGCCTATGGCATGGGTACTCCACAACGTGTTGGTGATATTGATTTCTATCCTAATGGTCCTTCAACTACTGTACCTGGTGCTCAAAATGTTGTTGAAGCTTCCATGCGTGCCACCCGTTATTTTGCTGAATCTGTCCGTCCCGGAAATGAACGTAACTTCCCTGCTGTTGCCGCAAACTCTTTGAAAGCATACAAAAACAACAATGGTTTTGGCAAACGTGCCCATATGGGTATTGACACCGATTACGATTTGGAAGGTGATTATATTTTAGAAGTCAATCCCAAGAGTCCATTCGGCAAGAGTGCCCAAGCCCATAAACAAAATAGTTATCATGGTGTTCACCAATCCTGGAAAAACTCTCAAAGCAACCAATAAATTTGTTCAAGGAATAAACGATTATATCGAAATATAGAGATACCTAGAAGAGTGATTGATTTATGAATGATTGATTTTAATTACTTATTTATAAGTCTAATTTAGTTTAGTTTGCTTTTTTGTACTTTGTGTAGTGTGATGTAATAAATGTTTGCATTTCTTTTAAAGAGATATACTGAGTTTTATTAAAAATAGAAAACCATCAATATTTTGAAAATGTTTACATTTAAATATCGAGTATGATTAATCTACCCAAAACAATTTGTTTTGAAAAATTGAGAAAAATAAAAAAAAAAAAAAATATTGTACATTAAAACCACACCCTAAAAATTTCTTAGTTGATTATAACGAAATTTTCAACTAACTCTTAGGTGAAATACCCCTAACTAATATGTAGTTGAACTGATTTAGTTGTTATCAACTAACCCCTAAATTCATAAACGCTTTGTAAAATTATAGGAGTTTTATTTAACAAATTTTGTATGAAAATAACGTTTTGTAAACCTGATATAACTTTACAAATCATTTATGAATTGAGGGGTAAGTTTTTTAAATATCGATAAATTTAGTTGCTGACAACGATTTGCTAGTTAAAATTTAACAAAATTTTATGTTAGTAAAGATCAACTATTTGTAATTTATAAATGGTTCACAGATCTTATATTACCTTTTGAGCAACAAATCAAAATTAAATTATGCATTTTTAATATTTTTATTTATTAAAGTCACTTTTATTTTACAAATTAATTCAAAATTTATTGCTTTACCTACATTTTGCTTCCCTTTCAATGTTGCTGGCCGTCCCGATTTGAAATCGTCCAATGGATAAATTGACAAAGTTCTAAATTGTCGATATTTGATTTCTGAAATATAAATGCAGACCAAAATTATCAAACCCAAGACTTAAGGAAATAACAATGTCAACTTACCGAAATTTTAATATAGTTGAAAATATCCAATTTACAAATGTCTTCAAAATAATTTTTTATTTAAATAGACGTCAAAAAGTCTGCATAAACTTTTTGCTTATTTGAAATATTACTTACTGGGTTACCAAAAATTTTAATTTTCCAATTCTACCCATACGTCTTTATGATTATTATAGTTGTTTAAAATTTATTTTAAATCAACTACTAATTTCGTTAAAAACGTAACTATAGAATATTATCGGTGCAGGCACCAAAATCAAAAAACCAAAACCTAAAGTTTCGGTTTTTCTCAAAATGAAGCTTATCATTTCTAATAGAACTTGTAAAGTAGATCACAGATATTAAATCTTCTAAGTTAGTTTTAAGTTCCGAAATATCAAGGTATAACATATGTATATCGTATAAAAAATATAATATTTATTTTATTTATTCGAAGAGCTTCTTATATTTTAGCTTTAATGAAAGCTTGAAATCTCGGCTATTAAATTTGATACACATACAGTGTGTTCCTTTACTCGAATTTCTTACTATGTACTTTTACTACAACTGGAAAGTTTTGCTTACTTTTTGTATTGAATTTTTCCAGCTGTAGTAAAAGTAGTAACTTGTAGTAAGTAAACAAACAAGCTTATTAAGTAGGTTTGAGGTTAAGAAGAAGAATAAACATTTTTTTCAAAGTTATAGACACATTATTAATTTGCAAATAAGACTAGATCATACACTGAAAAAATCGTTTCGTTACTGTTTATAGTTATTTTTACAGAGAAAGTTAAATTTCTATGTAATATTTTGAAATAAAATGGATTGTAATTTTTTTTTTTTTGGTTTTTTACCGGGGTATTTAATATATAAAATAGTTTTTAATATTTTTTTATATATTAACAAATAAGACTTATTTATCTATTCAACGATATATAAAATGTTTATATAGTATCATTCCATATAAAATGGATACAAAAATGGAAGATGTTGAACATGACCCCTTTCGATTTTTACAAAACTTGGTACATACGTTCTGCTAAGTGTCACAATATTAAACGTAAATTTTTTTTCCAAATTCATTTTGGTTCTATCGCTGTTTTAAGTTGATTTTTTCAGTAAATTTGTGAAAAATACATGACGTTCAAATGATTACAACTTTTGAACGCGTTATCCGATTGATATATATAATCTACTTTCAAAAAATATTGCAAAAATAAAATGTGTAGTGGAAAAAGGATAATGCAATTTGAAAAATATCCTTAATTTGCAAATATCTCAAAAAACACTTCTTTAAATTTCTTTAAATTATTGAAGCAGATAACTCAATATTTCAGCTACAGACTGTGCAAATTTGAAATTGGAACGCCAATGGGTTCGAAAGAAAATCGTTATTTTTTAACAAAGTTTTTTGAATTTTCACAAATAAACATAACACTGCATGACACAATCTTGACTCTTAAAAATTAATAGAGCTCTGATCATAAATTCTATATATTTTGGACATTCTGATTACAATGACGTACTTTATTTTTCGATCTAAGGTACATATTTTAAAGTTTAGCGGTTTTCCATTTAGTTTTTTATATACAAAAATTTTCAAATGCAATCTATATAAATTTTTTGTGGTGAAATGTAGGCACAGGACCTGTATTCATATCTAGGCTTAAAATCTGATGCATAAAACTTAATATTAAAACCACTGTTCGCGTTTTATATTGACTTTTACGGTTTTTTAAGGTTTTAGCCAATTGAATCGCTTACGTTAAAATCGCGACTTTTCAAAAATTTTATATGGCAGCATAGCTTTCCAAGTTGTCCCCATAGTATTTAATATAATATGGGGTGACCTCTAAAAACTGTTTTTGCAAAATTTCAAGCAAAACATTTTCCATTTGCAAAAGTTGTGGCAATAAATACATTTTTACTAAGGTTAGTATCGTACTAAAGACACTTTGTTGATTGCATTTGAAAATTTTTGTATATAAAAACTAAATGGAAAACCATTTAAGGAATTAAATATGCTAAAATCCCAAACGTATTTAACACATTGAAAAATAATCCGTTGTAGGCATGTCCCTATCCGGATTTCATTCTTGCCTAAGGAAATCGTCAGGGGACGACGTTTTTAAAATTTCTGGAAATATTTGTTAGGTTAAATTACAAACTCAATGAGAATTTCTTGTTCTCGTCTAGGAGCGTTATTAAATATTTAAAATATCAAAGAAAAAACAACAACAACAAAATTTTTTCCGCTAAACGTTAAAGGCATTTCGCGGAAATATGTACCTTAGATCGAAAAATAAAGTACGCCATTGTAATCAGCATGTCCAAAATATATAGAATTGATGGTCAGAGCTCTATTAATTTTTAAAAGTCAAGATTTTGTCATGCAGTTTATTTGAGAAAATTCAAAAAACTTTGTTAAAAAATATCGTTTTTCTTTTGACAATCTGTAGCTGAAATATTAAGTTGTCCGCTTCAATAATTTAAAGAAAATTAAAGATTGGTTTTTTGAGATAATTGCAAATTTAGTATATTTTTCAAATTGTATTATCCTTTTTGCATTCAACAATTTATTTTTGCAATTTATTTTGAAAGTAGATTATATAAGCAGTACTAGGTAAACATTTTATAACAATTGGATAACGCGTTCAAAAGTTGTAATCATTGGAACATCATGTATTTTTCAAAAATTTGCTGAAAAAAATCAACTAAAAACAGCGAAAAAAGCGAAATAAGACGACTTTTACAAAAATTTAAAAACAGTAAATTTCGTGATAGTCATGAGGATCTACAAACAGAATTTTGTCCAAATCCAGAGACCTTCTTCCGATGATTGTACCGGTTCCCTTTGGAGTGATTCATAGCCCGACTAAAAAAGATGTTATATAATCATATATCACCATATATAAACCAATATATACGTTCATATCTAATTTGATCCGAATATTGGAATATATAATTATATCAAGCGAGATAAGCATGTTATCTCACCTGATAGAATTTGATCCGAAAAATGGGTCTATCTAACTGCATCAAATTATATATAAATACACATAATTTGATGAAGATTTTCAAAGAAAATTTTAGTAAATATTATTGAGATCACTTATTTCATTCATATTAAATCTAACGCTTAATGTTTAGAACAACTTTTGCTAATAAACTTGGAAATAGGTGGCAAAATAAAACATTACAAAAATTTGTCGGAACAACTTTTTCTAGGTTAGAGTTTTTATCTTTCTTATAAAATAACTGAATTAACTAATTAGAAATTTATTAATTCAGTTCGAGGCCAATTTCCTTATTATGAATTAATATGATAAGTACTTTTTTTCAAAAACTGCTATTTTTCTTCATCAGGATACTCTCCTGACAAATACTTCACAGAGTTTTTGCTTTCAAAAAACCTCTACACTTTCAGGAATGAAAAGAGGATCGTTTCGGGGATTTTCCAGGTCCCCTTCATCAGTTTTCTTTAGAAAGTGGTGGCGTAATCCCCGAAACGATCGTCTTTTCATTCCTGAAAGTGTAGATGTTTTTTGAAAGCAAAAACTCTGTGAAGTATTTGTCAGGAGAGTATCCTGATGAAGAGAAAAAAACAGTTTTTGAAAAAAGTACTTATTATGTTAATTCATAATAAGGAAATAGTCCTCGAACTGAATTAATAAATTTCTAATTAATGAATTAAAGAGGTCGAAAAAAAATAAATTTTATTTTTTTAAATAAAAATTAAAAACCAACATGATAAAAAATTAACTTTCACAATTAATTTTTTTTTTACGGAAAAATAAATGAACTTAAACCATATTTATTTCAACATATGTTTGTCTAATTTTTAAATTTAAAAGTAAAAATAATTATTTCGACCTTTAATTCCACAATGAAAAAAAAATTCCTTTATTTCTTTAAAATTATTTTGAGTTTAATAAAGAGTATTTCGGTAACTATTTGGAAAATATATGTTAAATTCAATTATAAACATTTAGTTATATGTCAAAGTGCAAACTTCAAAACCAGATCCACAATTTCGGAGTTTTTTTTTAATTTTTATAGTGCAATTAAACTTTATAAAATTTTGTATAATTAGATATCATGTCAGATAAATTTATATATAAAATTATTACAATTTTATATTAACTTTGTTATATGTTTTGATATAAGATTGTTTAGAGAAGCTTATACGCCATTATATATAATTATGTATAGACTATATTTGCAGATCTCTTAATATATGCCTGGAGACCAAATCGCATATGATTATATATAACGTCATATCAAACATATTTATAAAACCAAAGTGTTAATATAAATGTATATGGTCATATAAAGCCACACATATAAACATTTATAATTATATCAAATCATATAAGATTATATGAAAACTTTTTTAGTCGGGAGTCTAAATTTTCATAAATTTTGCTTTATCTCTCTTAGTTTTAAAGATACGGGCCATTTAAAATAATCAGGAGGGAAAGAAATAGCGCCATCTTTAAAACTTCAGATACATTTTTGGCGCCATCTACCGGGCAATAACAGAAACATGAAAACATTATATTTTAACAATAAATTGTGTAAAATTTAACGAATGGGTTCTTAAAAATTAGTATAAATAGTTTTGAAAATTAACACTCAAAATTAGTTAAAGAACTGAGGATTTTTAGTATTGTGTTAAATGAAGATAACTAAAATCTTTAGTTAAATCAGTGCTTCAACTAAAAATTTGTTAAAAATTAGGCAAATCGATTTGAAACCCGTTTGAGAGATTTTTCTACTGACGTATTATTTTAAGTGTAGGAACAAAATAAGCCAATAAACATTTACCCTTAAAACTAAATGGAATTCGTTTTTATAACAATATTTTTTAAAAATATTAACCTTAGGGAATACTGTTGAGAAATAGTAGTTCTCGAACTGAGAACTATAGGATTCTCAATAAAAACGGCTTGTTGATATCAAGTTTTTTTATAAATATTTTTCGACTCAATTATTAGACTCGATTTTACTACATAATTTAACTTTATAATATTGTTGATAATGATTTGAGAATTTTATCTTTCTCAAACTTGAAAACAGAAAATTTAAATCGAGGAATATTGTTGAAATTGAAAATAATAATATTTTAAAAATTTTCCTCCTATCTAAATATTAAACATTTTTATATCTTTTATGAAACTTATATTTTTTTACACTTAGAAAAAAGTTATACATAATATTAACAATATTAGATCATAATTAAATCTGTCTTAAATTTTATGTATATCAATACTTCCGAATGGAGCGCATCTTTAAAACATGCCTTTGAAGTGATTATTCACCACATTTTGAAATCTTTAAAGTACAAGAAATGCAAGGAGTCAGTAAATAAATTTTCCAATGCAATCGCAATGCTCTAAATTTACTTTTCTACGTGTTTTCCTAATAGCAATTTCACTGTATTCTTGCGGTTCTTGAACATTTAACTCAAATATTGATGCATAAGAGTTAAGACAATTGAACAACAAAAGTGTCGAGCAACAACCTAACCTAACAAAAGTGTAAGCATAAAAATAAAACTTTTAAGAAGATTTTTAAAATTATACTTGCCTTTAAATACGCTTTCAAGGAACGATAATCTTACAATTTTTTGGAGAATATGACTCAATACATATTTTTAGTTAGTGGAACAAACATATTTTTAACACTCCTTACTTTTCTTTAGAAAATCGATTTGCATTAAATATATTTGCCCGAATTTTCATCCTAATTACATCCTAAACACACACATGATTTCTACTTCAGAAAAATTGCTTTATTAAAAAATCCAATTGTTGGGCTACTATAAACCATAGATAACATAGATCTCTTACTCTTTCACATTCGCCGTCAGTGAACGTATCTCATGAGAATGTGTTGGACATACCTATACAAAAAATATTTGAATGTGTGTGAAAAAATGTGTTTGTTGACAAAAGAAGAAGAGTAAGATATATATGTAATCTATGCTATAAACTACAAAATTTTGAATTACTAAAGACTTAGTTCACAGTTCTCGTTTGTATTTTTCATAAGGACTAGAGCTTATAATGATGAATATGATGCTATGGTTAACTCGAATAATTTATTCACCATTTCTATTTAAGGTGTTTTGATGAACACCGTGATAAGAGTTTTGTTTTTTGGCAGGAGCTCTCATACCGAAAGGGCTCTTCGCATTAACTTCCAACATATAATCACCTCTGAGATCATAGTCGGTTTCAATACCCATATAAGTGCGCTTGCCGAAACCATTTTTATTCTTGTATTGTTTCAAGGAATTGGCTTCAACGGCAGGGAAGTTGCGTTCATTACCAGGACGGACAGATTCAGCGTAGTACCGAGTAGCGCGCATCAAAGCTTCAACAACGTTAGCAGCACCTGGAACGGTAGTAGAAGGACCATTAGGAAAGAAATCTATATCACCAACACGTTGGGTTGTGCCCATGCCGTAGGCGGAAGTGTGGATAGCATCAACGAATTCAGCATCACCACGAGCTAAACCAGTCAATACCTTAGGATCCTTGGAAAATTGCTTGGTGGGGTCCAAAGCGGTGATACGGCGCAATTGATGGCCAGTTAAACGGGTGTATTCATCGCCAGCAGCACCAGCTACATGGGCAGCAATACCTTGAGCAACAATGTGAATCATTTCTTGTGGTACATCACAATCGTTGGTCAATTCCACTAAAGTTTTACCAATCATGGCACCAGTTTGTTCAACATCAAACATAGCAAAAATTTTACCGTTTGTAATGGTGGAACCTAAGTCAATGACGACCAAATCGCCACCGGGGGATTTTCGGGTTTTCCATTCAGCAGAAGTTTCTTCACTGGAAGTACGACCTTGAGTTTGTTCGCCTGAGTGTTGTTGATCATGGGGTTGTTGCTGTTTTTGGTTGTAACGTTCAATGTAAGCCTGAATTAATTTGCGGTTAGCTTTCTTGACACTTTCAGTGGCTTCAGGTAAGCCAGTAATGATAATGGTTACTTCTTCATCGCCAAAGTTGGATTGTTGCTTAGCCATCTCGACGTAATTGTTCAAATTGCCAGTTTCCTTTTTGCCATTGCTCTTGACAATGTGAACGGGAATATTACTAGGGCTGGGTACAAAACTAGGAGAAAATTCATGGTTGATTTGAGACAAGTGATCTACAACGATAATATAAAACATTTGAAGTTGATCTTTTTAAAATCCTCAGTTTATTGTTTTTTTTTTTCCTAACACTTACACAACGTTTGAATCAATTTGGCACCCTTTTCAGTGGGCATATTTGCCAACGTTTCTAGAGTAATCTCATCCAAAGGGGGAATTTCTTCCAATTCGCTTGTCTTCAACCAGTGGGATGCTTTTAGCCTGCCACTAACTCTATTGCTTCCCTGGTTTGGAGTGGCACAAGCAGCAGCCAATAAGCAGGTTACTACACATAAAATTCTCAATGGGTTCATATTCGATTTTACCTTTGCCCTTGCTTTGTTCAGATCACTTGTCACCGTTTGGTCGAAACGATCAACTGTGCTTTTGCTAAACAAGCACTCCGCTTTTATAGTTACACTTACAGCGACTTATAATTGCTACATTTATTTTCAGGTGCATCTATCGACTTTCAAAAAAACAATCGTTTTTTGCTGATTAATTCAATTCGGTTTATTTAAATCTAACAGTTTTTCTTGAAAAAAAGTGATGATAGGAAACTTTGTAGTAAGTTTTTGTTGTTCAATACAAAATGTTCTTGCCAGGCATAACAAACATATTACGTGTATAATAATAGATAATATTTAATAAAATGTTTACTTTATTCTAGATTTTAATTAGTTTTGTTGTTGCATTTTAAGAGCACATTTCGATTTTTTGCTTATCAAAATAATTTATTTAATCAAGCTTGAGTTAGTTACAATGCACGGTGGGGAAAATTGGAATTTTTTAAGCAAATTTGTCTACAGCTTACAGTTTTAAACAAAAAAAAATTAAAATTCGAAGTAATATGTGCTTTAAAAAATTTAAACAAAATGTATCTCAAATTAAAGGTAATTTTATTATCTATCGATTATCGTAAAAACCATGGTCACTTTTTTGTTTTGTAAAAACAAACTTTCGTTTGAAAGAGATCCATTTTATACTTAATACAATATATTTAAAAATGTATAAATCGCAGTAGACTTTTATTGAGAAGAAAGTCCATATTCTGCTTCAAAGATGTTCATCAATCATTTCAATATATGTATATTTGAAAAAAAGTAACTTACACCTGCGGTCACGCACATCTTACCACTGAATTTTGTTTGACAAACGCTTGTTTAAATACAAATTATACACTGAGAGAATTATCTGCATGATACTATTGAACTAAATTTTAGAACTAGAACTCGTCCATTGAAACTTTTCATTGATTTAATGGAATTTTTCATAAAATATTGCCAAAAATTTCATTTTATTTATTAAAAGTTTCATACACTCCATGACAAAGTTTTATTAAAACTAGATTCATAAAATATATGAAGCTTTTTCATCGAATTTAAGAAATTTTTCATTTACTTTGTGAAGAAAACTTAATTAATTCACTAAAAAATTTCATTAAAACTCGTCCAGCAAAGTTCTCTCTGTGTAGCGGTATTTTTAGCTGTATCGCAATTATATCAATTTATCTGTGCAAAAAACTTCAAATTAAAAATAAATACGGAATATTGTGAAAAAATCACTTATAAATCAGTAGCGGCATATTAAACAGATAGACTTAAAAAATGGATCCAAAATATAAGCGGCTGACTCGAGACCAGAAGGTCATTATTTTTGCATTGGAGGAAAAAGGAGTACCTTGCCACGAAATTGCAAGACGGATAGGCTGTAGTCATCCAACCGTGATTCAATTCCTCAAAAAAAGAACCAGGACGACCGTTTAGAGAGCAGCAGCAGGAAAAGAACTAGGAGAAAGACATCTGACCGAACAGATACCGTTATACACCGAATGAGTCTGAAGAATCGTTTTAAAAGTGCCGTCGAAATAAGAAGAGATCTCGAACAAGACCACCATGTTAGCATTATTGTTCGCAGACGACTCCGGGAATTCATACTTTGTGGCAGTAGACCAGCAAATAAACCCCTCCTGACACAAAAAATGAGATATAGACGGTTGGAGTGGGCCAAAATGCACCGTAATTGGACTATCGACTAATGGCGAAACGTTATATAGTCTGATGAGATCAAGTTAAACTTGCTCTGTGCCGACAATCTTCCGTACGTGCGACGTTTTCCAGGAGAAAGATTTAAGGACACGTGTGTAATTAGAACGGTCAAGCATCCTCAGAAGGATGTTTTTATTATTATGTATGGAGTCCTTTGTTGTTTGTGGATGGAATTATGAACGGAGAAAAATATGGCGCAGTCATAACGGGACTTGTCGCGGCTATTGTGGAGGAGCAATACGGGCATTCTAGTGAGGCTATCTTTTAGGATGACTCCGCACCATGTCACCGTGCAAAATCGATAAGTTTTGATTATAAATATGTGGTATCATTATATTCCCATGTTTTTAGCTAAAAATTATGATCTTTTAAATCTTTTTACAGGTGCAAAGAACATTTAAGGACCTCGGTATTCAGCACATGGATTGGCCTGGAAACTCCCCGGATTTAAATATATATATATATTTAATCCTTTAATTCCTAGTGGAAAATAAGGCCGCGGATTTAAATACTATCGAACATTTATGGCACGTGATGAAACGTAAAGTGGCTCAGCATAAGCCACATAGTAAACTGGAGCTAAAAAGAATTTTGGAAAATGTCTGGGAAAATGAGATTTCAAACAATGAATCTAAAAAACTTGTTGAGTCAATGCCTTCCCGAATCGAAGCTGTTATAGGGATTGACATATTAAGCACATTTTTTAATGGAAACTAACCCCATCTATTGAGCACTTTGGGAACTAGTTTTTGGATTTATTAAATCCAAGTGATTAAAAAAAGCGGTAATTATTAGACTTAAGATTATAATAATATTTTATCTAATATTCAAGTAAACAACCAGCAATTTTTTTTTATATAAAATAAAAATTATTCTTTTATGTATTTCATATGGAAAAAAAGAAAAATACACTTTATTATTTATAAAATTCATGTTAAAAAAAATTTTGCATATGGCCTAAACACAGAGCTTCGAAAGACTTAATTCAATTTAACTTTAACCCAAATTTCCTTAATTTTTAAAAAAGTGAATGAAAGAATTCAGCCTTTTAAACGTTTGCCCAAACATAAGCTGAGAAATTTAAAAAATACTGCGAAAAATTAAGTGGTAATATGTGTGTGACCGCCGGTGTATGTAAGTGTTGCATAAGAACTAGGGATGCCATTCGAGAATGGTTTTCTAAAATTCCGGGGGTTGGGGTTACAAAATTTTTAATTTTTTTCGGGATTTCATGTTTTTTTACATATGGGGAAATCCCACAAATTAAATTTTCAAAATCTTACACATGGAAATCTTACACAAATCTTACACAGGTAAAATCAACTGCAAATGACAGTTAAAATAACTGCATTTGCACTTAAAAAGGTGTAGACTACATTTGTATTTAAATCAACTGCAATGTGAGGTTATTTTTAACTGTTAAAAATCAACTGACAAATGTAGTAAAACCAACTACAAATGCAATTAAAACAATATACATGCAAATTATTGTAAAACTGTACAAACAACTGCAAATATAGTTAAAATAACATAAAAAAAATATTTTAAAAATTATTAATTTAATAAAAACAAATTTATGTAAACACTCTTAACCTAATTTTATTCTATAATAAATTCAAAATTGAGAAATCAAAATTTACACTTAACCCATATTATCCTAGCGTCGTCATATGACGACATGAAAAGGTCTCTTTTTAAATGTGCATAATACTGTTACTTGAAACATGGAAGGAGATCTGTTAAGAGTTTTGTAAACAAAAAATGTCAAATATTCATTCTGTATTTATTTTATCCACTTTGGTTGTTGTTTCTGGACACAGTGAATGACCGAAAATTCCAAAACTGCAAAAATTATGATTTCTTTCAATAAAGAAGGAAAAATCGAAATTTATTACATTAATACATTTTTTTTGTTTGGTTTTTCTAAAAGCCAACTAAATTTACTCCATATTGGTAAAACTGCAATATGCTCATCATAATTTGGAAAAATTATATAATTTAATGCATTTGGGTGTCGTCATATGCCGACGCTAGGAGAATATGTGTACGAAATGTTCAAAATTTTTTTTTTTTTTTTAATATATTCATACCTCAGAATCTAACAAGATCGACAGGAAAATAGCCTTAAACTTCCCGTTGTAGATACTTTACATTATGGTCGAATAGAACACTTCCTAAAAAGAAGCCACAACGATAAGCAAAGACAATGTCGAGGCCTCGATATCAAATCAACAGGCCGGGCAGAGTGTTCCAAATGCGATGCTGGACCTTCTTTTTATATATGCCACGAGAGTTACAATTTTAATTTTCTATCGCTATTCAATGAAATAATGTTAGTTTATTAAAGAAATTAAAGTATATTTGAATTTATTTTGGAAAATAATTCTAATTTTCTATACCTTTAATGGAAAAATTAAGTTTTTAATGAATATTCCTGTTATTCTTAACAATTTTTTTGAATTTTTTTTGTAATAATTGTACACATATTCGCCTAGCGTCGTCATATGACGACAGGCAATAACTACCCTGTGTAGAAACGGTAATGACATATCATTATTTTTTGGACTACCAGTAATAACACCCACTTATATTCTGCATTATTTTAAAACATATAATAATGAGTTACTTATAATGACTTATTTGTATCATTATTTCAAATAGAAAATAATTTTCTAGAGTTTTTTGAAAATTTTTTGAAATCTATTTTTAGACTCAATATTTTTTAAACACTGTAACCACATATTTTTTGATTTTTTGTATGTTGGCGAGTAAGCTTACTTGTGTGCAGCAGGTCAATTATGTTTTTATCTATTAAATATTACATGTCGATATAGCTCAGATGGTAGTGCTATTGACTGGCAATCTGTAGACCCAGGTTCGATTCCCGCACCATCAAATTTTATTAAAAAAAAAAATACAATAAAAAATATTTTTTTATATAATTTATTTTTTTCAAAATCTATTTTTAGACTCATTATTTTTGTCAGTACTGGTAAGCACATAGGTAACGATATATTTTTTGACATTTCGTATGCTGGTGTGTAACCATAACTCATTATTTTTCGCGACATCGCCATATAAAGGTAATAAGAAATGTAATAACAAAAGTAACTAGTCACCATTACCAAGTATGTAGTTACATAACCACATATCTGGTAATGATTTTCTACACTGGGTAGGGATCTATCTAAGAAAAAATAATTTCAACCTCGGTTTCGTGTTCCTAGGGCCCTCAGTAGCAAATCATGTAAGTTTCAAACACGTGGCACAATTATTTCTTAATTCAGGAGAATATGGGTTAATGTCACTTTTACTTTTCACTATTAAGATATTGGGTCATATGAATAAAACTTAGCAATTACTTCGAAGTATTTACTTTGGGCTTAGGAATGGCTTTTAACTCCAAATTTATCAATTGGCTGGTAGAATAGCATGAAATGTAAACAAAAATTAAAAAATTAAATTTCTAGTCTACTCCCAAACAGACTAGATTTGTGAAGTAATTGCTTAAAAAACCCTGTATTTCCCCGTATTAGTAATATCTATTTTTTTATTCATATGAGCCATTGGCCATTTCATGCTATTCTACCAGCCAATTGGTAAATTTGGGGTTAAAAGCCATTCCTAAGCCCAAAGTAATTACTTCGAAGTAATTGCTAAGTTTTATTCATATGACCCATTGTTGTAGATTTCCGTCTGTGAGGGATGAAATATGGTGTTGTTTGGCTTCCTTTTTTCTCCAGGTAGAAAGGGATGAAAATATAAAAGAACTGAAAGAATATAAATACAATATTTTTTTAACATTCCCTTTAAATAAATTTATATTTTATATTATAAAACTTACCTTATTATTTTAATAATTTAATAAAAAAAATATATAACCCTTTCCGTATTACGCGTCTTCACTCTTTGGCGTTGTTTTATAACTAAGACAAGAGAAAACATGTCCTTCTCATATTCTTTCACTAGAAATTTCTAAACAAGCGATTCGTACACATGCTCCTGTTTACTTCGTGTACATGCAAACACACTTGAAAATTTAAGTATTTGTAAAAAAATTTCAAATAACTGCATAAAAGAAATGTTACTACAATGTAGTAGTTTTTGTAGTTTGTTTAAAAAAATAACTGTCAAAAACATTGAAAAATTTTGCTCTAAGTAAATTAACTACAATTGTATTTAAAATAACTACAACCGCATTACTACACAAATAACTGTCATGTAGTAACTGCAGAACTTTTCTGAGTGTACCTTTGTTTAAAAAAAATATTGCCAAAAACATTAAAAATTTTTGCTCCAAGTAAATTCAGCGACTATATAATTAAAAGACTATCCCTACCAGAGCTTTGAAGAATTAATTCCTTAATTCAATTTTTCAATTCTGAATTAAAAATTCGATGAATTAATTCACTAAGTACCATATATTGAATGGAATTAATTCATATTTGCTTTCGTTCGATTTATTTTGTTCCGAATTAATTCAATTGCAATAGTTCTTTTTATTAAATCAAATGAATCAATTCACTGGTGAACACGTTCAATTTTATAAATCGAACGGAAAAAAAGTGAATTAATTCCTTACTGAATTAATTCACTACTGAATTCGTTCAATTTCATTTTCGTTCAGTGAATTAAAAAAAAATAAAATTACGTTCAGTGAATTAAGAAAAAATAGAATTACGTTCAGTGAATTAAAAAAAAAAATAATAAGTTCACTGAATTGAAAAAAAAATAAAATAAGTTCACTGAATTGAAAAAAAATAAAATAAGTTCACTGAATTCAAAGCCTGTTTTCTGCCGTTCAGTAGAAGAAAACAATAATGTACAAATAAAATTTTTAAATAAGCAATTTTACAGCGTGTGCTAGTAAAAATAAGCAAATTAGTTTATCAACCTACATGATTCAAAAATAAAGCCTTTTACTATTAAAAATAAAAACTTTACAGATACAGATACATTTGGAAAAAAATATAACTATATAACTGGTTTGAAAAATTAATAGTTATATTTTTTTTCCAAATTTATCTATAAAAGTAAAGTTTTTATTTTTAAAAGTAAAAGGCTTTATTTTTGAATCATGTTGGTTGATAAACAGCATCCGGTTTCTAATTTGTTTATTTTTACTAGCACACGCTGCAAAATTGCTTATTTAAAAATTGTATTTGTACGTTATTGTTTTCTTCTACTGAACGGCAGAAAACAAGTTTGAATTCAGTGAACTTATTTTATTTTTTTTCAATTCAGTGAACTTATTTTATTTTTTTTTCAATTCAGTGAACTTATTATTTTTTTTTTTAATTCACTGAACGTAATTTTATTTTTTTTAATTCACTGAACGAAAATGAAATTGAACGAATTCAGTAGTGAATTAATTCAGTAAGGAATTAATTCACTTTTTTTTCCGTTCGATTTATAAAATTGAACGCGTTCACCGGTGAATTAATTTATTTGATTTAATAAAAAGAACTATTGCAATTGAATTAATTCTTTGAATTTGTTGTTTGATGAACGCGTTCATTTGAACGAATTCAGTGAATTACTTAAGAAAAGGAATTCATTCAATTCTAGAGAAAATTGAATTCGATTGGTAGTGAATTCATTCAAAAAGGAATTAATTCTTCAAAGCTCTGATCCCTACCTCTGTTAAATCACTCTCTTCTTAATTTATATCGAAAATTCAGCCATAAGAATTACACACGTCTGCAAAAGCTAACATTTTCGATACAAATTGTCAATCTTCGAAAGAAAGCGACGAATACCGCCTGGTAAATTAACTGCAATTGTAGTTAAAATAACTACAACCGCATTACTTCACAAATAACTGCCATGTAGTAACTGCAGAACTTTTCTGAGTGTAATTTTGAATAGATATTTAAATTAAGGCAGAATTTGGAATTCATATTACCCGCCAAAACATTCCACATTACACCCCATTTTAGAAATAAAACATTTTGCGATACATGATTTTATCCGCGTGAAGCTTTTTGAAATAAAATATTTTCTATTAAGCAGTTGGGAAAGCGAATAATAAGGAGTTTATTATTTACCATTTTTACTTTGTCAGGAAACTTAAGAACAAAATATGTAAAAAATAATAGTTTTTAAAATTTATTTTATGGGCTTTTTGAATTTTTTTACAAGAATCAACTTTTTTCTAGCATTTTTTCTTAAATAAGTTTTGGCAACACTGGTTGTGAAAATACATATATTTAAATATTTGGTGAAAAATTTTGGTTAATGGCGATTTATTTTTCGCAATATTTTTTTGCAAAATGATTTTGAGTTTTTACGGTGTTGGAAAACTTATTTTTGAAATATTTTTCGCTTAATTATTAACCCTATCCTATCTGACGGTACTTATAAGTAACACAACCTTTGGCACCAAATATAGTGACTTTAAAAGTGCTGGAGCTGTCGGGTGAAATGAAGACCTTTTCTGATACCAATAGACTTTCCAATGCTTTTTTTGACACATAGCGAAAGTTCGTCGGTCCCCAACGAGAGAATTTCCCTCTCTTTTGAGCAAATTTCCCTGATTTCAAAGCAAATTTGTCTGCAAACTGAGAAGATTTCTTTGATTTCAAAACAAATTTCCCCTATTTAAAACAAATTTGAGCAAATTTCCCATACCGAACCTTCGTAATCTGCATATAAAAACCAAGAGCAAAGAGTATATATTATAGAGAGAAATTATGCTACTCTTAACTCTCTCGAAAAAAATCGAACTCGGGTCAACTCAATATACAACATTTTTCTCTTAAAATTAAGTTGATTTGCAACATCTTTAAGTTGAGTTGCAACATTTTGTGTATTTAGTTATGGTGGAAGCAACGACTATATAATTAAAAGACTATCCAACTCTCCCTACCTCTGTTAAATCACTCTCTTCTTAATTTATATCGAAAATTCAGCCATAAGAATTACACACGTCAGCAAAAGCTAACATTTTCGATACAAATTGTCAATCTTCGAAAGAGAGCGACGAATACCGCCTGGTGGAAGAATGCCATATTTACAAAAAAAAGTAAAAAGTATAAATTTGCCGGTTTTTGGTAAAATTTGCCTGTTTTGGGTTTAATTATGCCGAGTTTTTATTATAAGTGTTATAAGGCCAATAAGGCATAGGACGAATATCGTTATTTGACATGGATAACTATAGGTAAGCATTAAACTTAGTTTATTTTAAAATAAGTTAACAGTTAAAGGAAAGTAAATTTTTGCTAAAGTGCAGTTTACGGGCATAACTCTGATGAGTTCAAAATTTGTATCGTAGGTAGATATTTTTATTGTGAGTTCAAAAATATAAATATTTTTTGTCGGAAACGTCTACTTTCGAGTGGGCGGGGCTTTAAAGTTGAAAATTTAAATTGGAAGAAGTCTAAAGATACTTATCCGATCACGACAAAACGCACACAACATAAGCCAACGTTGATAGTTTGCCGCGCAAACACAGCTAATATATTAATAAGCATGGGTGCGAACTGGCTAAATAAAATCTAAACTAAATTCAGGTTTCCAAATTTCTATGAAATTTGAAAAAAATTAAATTAAAAAAAAATATAACAAATTTTAAACCCTTTTGTCAAATTGTATTTAGTTTAGAATTTATTTAACCATCTCGCACAGGGCCTAATTACGAATTATATTTTTGAATACCCAATCTTCTGAAATAAAACCTTTTTAAACCTTAAATTGAGCCATAATGGGTTAATTAACATAAAAATCGTTAATGTCACATGAAAGATATTTGAAATACCTTTCCAATAGTATGCGTACTGTCCAAATCCGACCAAAAACTTTGAACCGAAATAACTCCCGAGATAGGCCCAACCGACAAAAAAACAAAGTTGTTTTGCAAGCCCAATTAAAAGTTTTATCTGTGGTAAAAATTTTGACCCGATCGGACCAATTTTTTTTTCATTTATTTTTGGAGATTTCTTTCATTTCCATCTGAACCTGGCATTTTTAACACAAAAAATGAGTAAAATTTATATTGCAGCACATATTTCTGACATTTCTGCACATTAAACCAATTTCTGTACTTTCAAACCAAATTTCTGCAATTTCATACCAAAAATTCCCTTAAATAAGGGAATATTTACTCTTTGGTTGTAAATCGAGTTGGGGACAGCTTGTGAACAAAAAAAAGAGTACCAGTTGAGTACGTAAGAGTAGCATGGAATGAGTATGCTAAAACTATACGCATTTTCACATTTTTATTTGAAATGCATTTTTGAACTCGAAAAGTGGTTTTGTGCGTTCCTTTACTTTTGGGTAATTTTGTCATTTTGTGAGAGAATTTTTTGCTTACTCTCATTTTACCAAACTTTACCCAAAAAGTAAAGGAACGCACTTAGTTTTTTTTATACATCAGTGTAGAATTCATTACTATTAGTAATGTTTTTTTATTGACATTAGTACCAACGACTATATAATTAAAAGAGTATCCAACTCTCCCTACCTCTGTTAAATCACTCTCTTCTTAATTTATATCGAAAAATCAGCCATAAGCAGTGTTGCCATTTCAGTGCTTTTCGGGTATTTTTTGGTGCTTTTTTCATTCTTGTACCCGGTGATTTTTTACAAATACCCGTTTAAAAAAAGCGGGTATTTACAGTGCTTTTTCAGATTTCCGGCAGTGCTTTTAGTGCTTTTTGTACAGTTCATATTTTTGGTATTTGTTCTCGTTTTTTAATATTTTTCTTCAATTTGGTGTCAAAGTTAAAAAAATAATACGAACTAAATAAAAAATTCATTTTTTCACAATGTTTGTAGTACAACTTTAAGTAGCAACTTCGATATATTTAAACTTCAAAATGTTTAGATATTAGTTTGGTGCTTTTTTACCCCTTTTTCGGTTATTTTTGAACTTTTTTTACACGATTTTACAAAGCTAAAATGTGTTTTTAAATTCTTGACTTAAATTTTTCAAAAAAATTATATCGTGCTTTATTACCCCATTTTTGGTAAATTTTTACCCTTTTTACCCGTTTTCACAATGCTCACGGTGCTTTCCTGCCTTCAAAAGTTGGCAACACTGGCCATAAGAATTACACACGTCTGCAAAAGCTAACATTTTCGATACAAATTGTCAATCTTCGAAAGAGAACGACGAATACCGACTGTTAGTACCCAATGGACCTAAAAATAAGTAAAGTATAATCAAGTATCAACAAAAATGCAAAACAATCTACAAAACAGAAAACCGACAATGTTGAAATGAAAGTGTGATTTACAGATAAAAATCAAAAATTTTCATAAAGGCATAAAATAGAGAAAGAATATAATAGCTTGTTTGTGCGGCAAACTATCAACGTTGGCTTATGTCATTCCCATATAAATTTGACATTGGCCAACGTTTAATGTTAACTCTTAACATTACTAATGTCAAATTTGTATGTGAATGACATAAGCCGACGATGATAGATTGCCGCACAAACACAGCTAATATTGAGGAAAATACAAATTAAGCCCCAGTTTATGTATTACGAAAATGGTCTAAACGAAAGCAAAGTAACGAAAATTTGTTTTAGGGCCTGTTTATCTATTACGAAAATAGTCTAAACGAAAGAAATTGACAATCACTTTCGTCAAAAATACATGGGAAACAATACTTTGCTTTCGTTTAGAGTATTTTCGTAATACATAAACAAGGGCTTAGTTTCCCATATATTTTTGACGAAAGTAATTGTGAATTGCTATCGTTTAGAGTATTTTCGTAATAGATAAACAGGCTCTAAAATTTTGTTTTTAAATCACATGAACATTTAGAACAAAAAATAATAATGATTTTATGTATATTATTCCGTGATTATATTTTGTTTATTTGTAATTTTCAATTAATTTATTTTTTGGATTAAAATTTATATTCTTCATTTTTTTTTTTTTTAGAAATGAAATTGTTCTGATATCTTTGAACTGCTGTGTTGGTTAATCACACAAAGAAAAACCTTGAAAAAGTGAAAAAATAAGTTAAATTTAAATAATATTTAAAAACGCATATTAAGCGATATACAAAACGCATCATATTCAATGCAAAAATTAAAGGCAACGGTATTTGAAAATTTTCAAATTGAACATAAAATGATGAATATAAAAAAGGATTGCCCAGGAATCCAGTATTTCAATTAGGTGTTGCAGCTTTTTTTATCTATTGGATTATTATCATGGTAAGTTAATTTTATTTTATATTTTTTTGAATTTTTTTAAATTGCTAAGGTCCGATTACTGAATGTACTGCAAAAATTTATTAAACAGTTTTTATATGGAAAACAACAGCAACTGGACATAGTAAAAATGGGGCTTAATGTTATGCCTAATAAGTTTCAAAACATGTTTCACACCTCATAATACATATTTCAGTAAATTAAGGTTAATTACAAATTTTTATTCTGTCTGCTCATTCTGAAATTTTTAACATCTTTAAATATTTTAAAATCTTCGAAATTATTGTATTTTTGTGGAAAAATACTAAATTTATCTAACAGAACTTTTAAAGATTGAATTATTTTGGTTTACAATTTTAAATGTGCATTTTATTCTTGTATTTTTTTAGCTTTTAATGTTTTGCTTTAGATTTTAATTCTTTCATTGTTTTCAACTAGAAAAATTCCAATCACGGCCAATCACTCACGAACATTTGCTTGCACTTATACTCACTTACGTTCACATGAGTAATTTCAGAATTTACTTACACTCACGCATGGTTCTCGTGAGTCATGCAGAATTCTGTCAGTGGCATTGGCGTACCTAGACCATTTTTCTGGGGTGGGCAAGCGACCCATTAATTTTCTGCTGTTTATTTGCCCAAAAGTGCATCTATTTTTCTGAAGAAAACCTCGTACAATGAATGTGTTCCAAGCTATATTTTCAGATTATTATGATAGAGAAAAGAAATCTAAGATCAATCTGTCTAATTCGTCTACTTCGGACGAATCCTTTCTAACCCCATCTGATCACTTAAATTACCGAAGTGGTTAAAAACAGTGAGATGTTCATCTTACAATTTTTTTTCTCCAAAATATTGAAATTTTATTAAAATAACATAGTAATGTTTACATATATTTAGTTAGAATATTCTTCTACCTCAAGTCCAAATTCTAATATGATATTGTCAAATTAGATTTTATTTGTTGTTTCAAATATTGTTTAGTTTGAAGAAACTTCCTATTTAGATATTAACTAATTATTCATTTAGAAAACTATGAATTCTAAGATATTTAACTCACCAAAAAAAATTATGCGTTATATTTCTATTATTGAACAACTTTGCGATTCTAATATTTTTTCTTAAAGAAAAACTCGTATGGTCAATTTTATAATCAGAACTAAGATCGATTTGTTTCTTAAATATTTCTTAGGTAAGAATTTTTCAAACAACTTTTTTATTTAAGAAATATTTAAAACAAAAATCGATCTTAGTTCTGACTATAGAACTGACCCTTAGATTGCAACAACTTAAGGAGTGAGATCATAAAAATGTTAACACACATTTTTACCTATAACTTTGGTTTAAAGCTTCTCATATTTTTTTTTCGGCAATTTACATTTTAAAAATATGTCAGTTAATAAATTAATTTACATCATGAGTTTTAATTTGCAATTTTTTACACAATGGACGATGAAAGAAAAGTACGTTCAAAAATAATTTAATATTTTTAACAAAACCAAACATGGACATACAAAAAAATTGCCAACGAGACTAATGTACGCCGCCAAACAGTTTCAAAAGTGGTAAAAATGTATCTGGAACACCTAACAATTGAAAGAAAGCCGGGAACAGGAACAACGACTGGTTATCATAACATTGGTAAGGCATATAAAGTTAAAAGCATCCTTTAGAGAGCTCCTAACACATCTGGTAGAAAAACAGCTCGGTTAGCCCAATGCTCGGAATTTTTTGTACGTAAAGTGAAACGTAAGGCAGGAATTCAAATTTTCACCAAAAAGAATTAAGGTTTGGACGCACATTAACTTTCCAGACACAAATTTATGTAGCCTAAAATCATGCAATATTATCATCATACTTAAAAGAAATATATAAATATTTAGAATTATCAGGGTTAAATTCATAAAAATATAAAAAGGCAATAATATGTTATCCCCAAAAAATCCCCCGGATTTCCCCGGATCCCCAAACGGAAATTTTTATCCCCATTGACGAAAAAAAAATCCCCAATTTGGGGATAAATCCCCTAAACTGACAACACTGCAAATATTTGAGGCAAATTTTTAAATCCAAAGATGATTCAGAAACGACTCAGAAATGTAAATAAATTTTAATATTTTGTGAACACTTCAAAAATTACTCAAAAAAAGATTAGTTTTTTAGCCTAAATAATTTTTCAGTGTATTTCTTTGAGTCAAAAATTTCATAAACTTTCATACAAGTGAAAGTTTAATAATATCATATTAAAAAATTGGGATAAAACGGAATTGTTGCTTAAAAAGCGGGATAAAAATTCAAGCGGCACAAGCCTTTAAGCGGTATACTTAATCCCGTCAAAGCGAGTTGGTTGGTCAAGTTAAGTACACTAATTAAAAAAAGCATGTAAAAAGTTTTACTAAAGCTGCCAAAAATTAGTTAAAAATTACCTTGCATAAAAACCTGCAGGAAGAAGTAAATTTTTTTTGCTAAATATTTATGAGATAAAAATAGGAAAAATAAAGCTGTTAAATATACAGAATTTTAATTGTATTTGAGTTAAATTTTAGTTATTTGAAATAAAAATTTACTCTGCTAGAATCAGCAAATAATTTCCCTCCATACTTGTATAATTAACAAACTCAAAAAAATTTTAAATTGTTTTGAGAGAACAAAAATCTATTTTTGTGAAATCAGCAGTCTACTATTTTTCATCATACATTTCTGTTGATTTTAGCAGGTTGACTATTATTATATTTAACAGTTTATTTCTGCTCTTCTAATCTTACTAATATTTAGCAAAAATTGGCAAAAAATTTTCTTCAAAGTCACTTTTAAATAATAAACCTGTAAAAATAGCAGAAAAAGATATTAATTGTTTTGCTATTTTCAAAGGTTTATTTCTATAAGTGTATAAATAAAATGTTATTGTCTAAGGGTCATATGCATAATCACTTTTAAACTTTATAAGTGACTTATAAAACAAATTTTCCATACAAAATTTATTTTATAAACTTGTTATAAGGTTTTCAAATTATTATGCATAAGCACTTAACTGTTTAACCAAATTTAATTGCTTCCAGCGCAATTCCCAAAAGAAGATTTTTTTTTTTAATTTAATTTAATTTTTATTGGTTTCCAAAACAACAAGATTTACAATCTTATGATTATAGTAATGGATTTTTACAACGTTTAGTTAAAAAAATGTATGAAGGGATATGTTTAGATAAAAATATTTAATAACATAATAATAATAATAAAACAATAATACTAACATTAAAAACAATAATAATAAGAATAAAAACAAAATTTTCATTTGACCAAGCAAAAAATAAATAAATGACAGCAAAATCAATATTTCAGACACCAGGATGGTCATTACGTATCTTTTTTAATCATAGTCATCTTAACGATACTTAGAAACGATACCATTTCTGTTTTGCTTTATATATGACTATCATTATCGTGTCGTCTATCATTTCTTTTTGACGTTTAAAATATGTCATAAGTAAAAGTAAGTGACATTTGGTTTGCTTTGTTTTGTTTTAAAAACGCGGAATTCAACTATTTTAGAATGGCAAAATCGTAAGTATATTTTATTTTATTATGAAAAAAATATAAAATGTATAAGTTTAGGTATGTCTCACAAACGCAACTCGAGCATTTGTTAGCCTTTATGGAAAATAATCCAGCTTTGGCTAAAAATTACTCACCCAAATCAACTCAGGGAAGGTATGAATTAAGTAGCCTGTGGAAGAAGCTTACGGGCGAGTTAAATGCCTTAGGATTTCCCAATAAATCAGATAAAGAATGGAGAAGAGTAAGAATTTCTGAAGCCATATTAACAAACAATAAATTTAATTAATAAATATTACATTTAATTTACACTTTTTGTTTTTTAGTATTGGACAGAGTATAAATATAGGTCAAAAAAAAAGTTTTCCGATAATATTCTATCAAAAAACAAAACAGGAGGAGGGCCAGCGGAGGAGGTTCCTCTTGATCAAACGGAAGAAAGAGTAGTTAGTTTGGCACGTATAAAAAACGCCGTTTGCGGCAACGGTGGAAACTTCTTTGGGGCAACTACAAAAAGACCTGTCTGCTAGACGCAATATTGGTGGAATAAATGTTGAACGTTTACCATTTTTTAAACACACAGTATCTAAAACATATTTGAAAGCGTCTTTATTCAATCGAAATCGTTGGATAAATCTAAAAATTAAAATATATATTACAATAAAAATTAACCAAAATTAGAATCTTCCTACCTCTTTGATGGAAGGGACAATGGGTCGGATTTATCCCTCAATAATCTCCTTTGCATACGCAGGTGTTTATTTCTTTCCTCCTCTTCATTATTTATTGCTGAAATTATTAAAATACTGCGACGAAACATTGTTTATTTTTTAAAATATCAATTTTAATACCAAAACGACAATGAATTCATTATCGTCTAGAAATGCTTAAAAAAGGCGCGACTATCACACTTTTTTGACATATTTATATTTTACATAAAGTCTAATATATATCGCCAAAACGATAATCGATTAAACGATACTCTTATATAAAGCAAAGGTATCGTTGAAATGATGTCACTGAGTGACAGTGGTCTTACATAATTAGGGTCCAGGGCAAATAAATTTATTAAACTATCATTTAACTATAAAATTCAAAAAGTTTTTTCTTAAAATGCAATGCGTTGCTTATAAACTGAATGGATGATGGTAATGAGTTCCAAAGACGTATTGAATTAACATAAAATTGCCACTTGGATACAGAATTTTGAAACAATATATGGTTAATGTCCTTGGTTCTTTGGGAGTTCAAAAATTGAAGTCTATCAAATAGATATGATGGCTCCTGGGTATATATAATTTTTTGTAACAAGATCAAAGTTCTTATATTCAAAAGATCATTAAAAGTAACTCCAAAAAGTTTTCTTGAGTAGGAAGAGATAGGGTCAAATTTTCTTAAGTTGAAAACATACCTAAGAATGGCATTGTAAGTAGATTTAAGTTTTCTACTACTTTTAGTATCACAACTTGCATACATTTCGCATCCGTATAGTAATGTTGGCATTATATAGGTTTTCGCAAGCAATATGCGAATGTTTAGTGGAGTTATATGCTGGGTGTGCCATAAAGTACGTAGCATTGAATAAACTTTTCCAGCGACAATATTTATGTGATCAGGCCAAGTAAGTGTGTTGTTAAAAATTACACCAAGGTTTTTGGCAGTGGAGACCATTTCAATTCTCTGACTGTTCAGGGTTAACATCGGTTCAAAAGATATTTTGAATTTTAAAATTAAAAAAAATATTTTGATTGTTTTAAAATTAATGAAGGGCCGCACGAAATCGGTTGAAGGGCCGCATTTGCCTGTTATATGGCATACATGAGCAAATGCGGCCCGCCAACCAATTTCGTGCGGCCCTTCATTAATTTTAAAACAATCAGAAAATTTTTTAAATTTTAAGAAAAATTGAAATCAGAATTTAAAAATATGCATAATAGCCGCTTTTTCTAATCACTTGGATTTAATAAATCCAAAAAGTAGTTCTAAAAGTGCTCAACAGATGGGGTTAGATTCTCCCTATTTTAAAAAGAATTTTCTGTCCGACACTTCTTTCACCCTAATATTTAATACCGAATTCGATGATGAAGGATTTTACTTCAACTTTTAAGTTTTAATTATATTTTATATAAAACAGCGATAGACAGTCTGCCTTTTCAGTTTTATCACTTCAATTTATATTTTTACACAATTGAAAAATTCCATTGCAATATTTAATATTCACTAATTGGATTTAATTAAATTACTTACAGTAGAGTGAAAAATTGCCATTTCTATTTCAGCTATTTCTCCATGTCCAAAATGGAAAATATGTATTTGGAGAGGTGTAGTTTTTTTCTAAACATATTTCATAAAAAAAATTTAATAAAAACCTTTTATTTGTTAGTTTTTAATTTTTTTTTGTTTCTCTTTAAATTTTCATTCGTATTTTTTTCTGACATTAAATTAGTAGGCTGTTTCATATATTTGTGCTTTTATTGTGGATTTATTAAATCCAGCTTTTTTTTGGATTTAATAAATCCCCTTTTTGTATGAAAAATTCTAAATCCAGGTGATTAAAAAAACGCTAAATATAGAAAACAGCGGTAACAAAATAAACATTCAATGGAGCCTCAAAAAAATTACACCGATCAACAAATATTGACTTTTTTGAACAGAGTTCCTCTCAAATTTTTTAAAGCATTTTCGCCTTCTAGATACGAATATTAAGTGAATAAATCCTTCTTCTCTGGTTAAGCCTTAAGCCTGGGAAAAATACTTTATGGGTCAATATGACATAGAAGTACTTAGAAATCTCTTATTTTTTATGAGTTTGAATTCAAAAAAATTACCTTTCATTTAAGGAATTGTTTACGGCTGTTCTATTGAAGCACCTAAATTTGGTAAAATAGTTAGACACAATAAAATTTTATTCATACACTCATAGAAATAAACCTGTGAAAATAGCAAAACAATTAGTAGCTTTTTTATATTTTCACAGGTTTATTATTTAAAGGTGACTTTGCAGAAACATTTTCGCCGATTTTTCCTAAATATTAAAAAGATTAGAAGAGCTAAAATAAACTGTAAAATAAACTGTTAAATAGTCATCCTGCTAAAATCAACAGAAACATGTGATGAAAAATAGTATACTGCTGATTTCACAAAAATAGATTTTTATTCTCTTAAAACAATTTAATTTTTTTTGGGTTTTTTTATTATACAAATGTACAGCAAAATTTGTTGCTGATTCTAGCAGAGTAAATTTTTACTTCAATTCACTAAAATTTAACTCAAATGCAACTAAAATTCTGTAATTTTGACTTAGCTGCACAACCAACTTTGCAAGAATTTTTGTGCAGGTAAGCCACAAACGTAGCTAAGTCAAATTGCCGTAAAGTGCAGGTATACCAATACGGACTGAAAACAAACAAAACAAATGAAGCTAATGGTGACAACTTTTTGCTTTGCACCAGATCTTGCGATTTTTATGGTTAAAAAACGACTAAAGTATAATATTTTTGTCACAAAAAAAGTTGACAACACATTTATTTTATGTGTCTCTTTTTTTCCTAGAATTGAAAAACAAAGCAAAACAGAAGAGGCAGCTAACGGTGATCTTTTTTATGAAAATAATGTAAAACTGCCAAAAATATGAGGCAGTTATCTTAAATGTGCAGGTACAAAAAGTGCACTTATAGAAGACAATTGCGTACATAATTTTATAAAATAGAAACGAAACAAAAATTTTGTGCAGTTATAGCAAATGTACACTTAAGAAAAGGCAGTTAAATCAAAACTACTGTATTTAACAGCTTTATTTTTGCTAGTCTTGCTAATATTTAGCAGAGAAAATGTGCTTATTTCAGCAGTTTTTTATGTAAGGTAATTTTTAACAAATTTTAACAGCTTTACCATAAACTTATACAGACTTTTTTCTATTATTGTACTTAACCATCTCGCTTTTGACGCGATTATACCGCTTTTTAAATGCTTGTGCCGCCTTGAATTTTATCTCGCTTTTAAAGGAAACAATTCAGCCTTATCCCAATTTTTTAATATGATATTCAACTTTTGAATAAAGTTTTCATAATTTAATTTTTCTAGAGTTGCGAGCCAGCAAACGAGACTAAAAATGAATCAGAAAAGTGCTCAAAATATATTATTAAACTTTCACTTGTATAAAAGTGGCGTGTCCAAAAGAGCCTTTTTTTATTAAAAAATGACTCAAAGAAATATTGTGAAAAATTTGTTAGGCTAAAAAATTTATCTTTTTTTTGAGTAATTTTTGAATTGTACACAAATTCAAATTTATTTCAAGGTTGGTTACAGTTATCGTTATAATACCGTTATCGCTAAAATACCGTTTCAAATTGAATACCGTTACCGTTGTCGATACCTCTAAAAAATTTTCTAAATACCGTTATTTTTATGGGTAGTTACCGGTATTTTACCGGTATTTATTATTTTATATAAAAATTACAATTTTTTTATTTTATAATCTTGAGTGTTTTTTTACAAAAAATTTATAGATAATAATTTTACTTATTAAAACTACCAGTATTGAATTTATAGCTTAAAATCTGTATTTTCAGTAATTAAAATTAAAAATATGCCATGTTTTTACTTGTTTTTATATGTTTTTAACATAATTTTTAATACCGGTACGTACCGGTATTGCTGTTTCGATAACGGTATACCGTTACCGAAACAGTCTTAAATACCGTTACCTTTACCGTTACCTAAACAAACGAAATCTGATACCGTTACCGTTACCCTTACCATTATTCGTTTCGGTAACCAACCTTGATTTATTTACATTTCTGAATAATCTTGGGATTTTAAAAATTTGCCTCAAAAATTTGTGCCTTTATTCATTTTACTAAGAATAAATATTTTCCTGCAAAAATTGCGCAGTTTTTGACAAAAAAGCTTAAAATTTAAAAAATATTTGCGCTTTGTTTGAATAATTTTTGACTTACTGAAGAAAAACCCTCATAAATGTATACAAATTTTCTCGCTGGGTCATCAGTCTTGTGGATGAATTTTTAAAATTTAAGAATTAATGCAATCAGAGCCTGAGAGGTTTGATATTTGTTATAAATTTTCAATAAAAAAATGTTGTAGACCTATGACTTTTAAATTTCCTTTAAATTCAGATTTTCTATAAAAATTATATTTTTCTACGTTTTTTTATCAAAGATCCGTTCGTCACGTAATTCATGTTACACATTTCAATAAATAAAACAAGGGATCAAAATCCATTAAGTAAATAAAATTTGCAAAAACCTTAAACCAATTTTTTTGAAATAACGAAAAATATATTTTTGAAGATTAATTCGGCAAAAAATTTTAAAAACATTTATTGAGTCTGTTCCTACATTTTTAAATATATTTCGATCAAAAATATAAAAAAAATCATCAAGTATTTCCCTGGGTATAAAAAAAAAGACTTACAACTCGAAGGATATTCAATTAACTTTTTCTGACTTTAGGTCCGGGCTTAAGAACCCAATAAACCAAACGATATCGTCCCAATATCGAAACGATATCACCTAGGTGATATTTATTATTATTATGATATTATGATAATCACTTGTGATACGAAAACGATAGATTTTTTGTTCTAAAATGTACCTTTCCTAACGATATCGTTTTTCCAAGGAATTATGATACCGTTTTCGCTATCGAAATTCGCTGAAATAGCGATAGTAAAATCGCCAAAAATCTGGTCCAGCATCCAGACTTGAATTTTTGTAAATAATGAATATTTTGAAGTATACTTTATCAATAAACCTTATCGAAAACGATATTATAATCTTGTTAGAATATAATATCGTTTTCGGATATTTAAGGTGATAGCGATTTCGCTATCGTATCGTTCTTTGGTTTATTGGGCAGTAAGGTTGTGAAATCCCAAATTTGGCCCTTCAATCAATTTACGTGCCCATACCTGTTATAAGGCATTCAAATTAGCATAATATTACAGGGAAGGTCGTAGAGGATTTTAGTCGTATGAGTTTATTGGTTTTATCACAGAGTTTGAATATTTTTACTGCCTTTTAGAGAGTCCGTAAGCGTGAGTAGGAAAAATACTAGTTCGTTAGTATTGTGTTCTTAATTTTCTTTTGTTCGTGAGCATGTGTGACCGAAAAAATTAACTGTTAAAAGACTGTAGTTTTACCAATCTTGTCAGATGTTGCAAAATTGTTGTATTAGAAACTTGTCAAAGCCCCCTGTATACTCCGAAATGACTTAGAAAAAAGAACGTATAAAATCGAAATTTTCCTCATAAATTTGAAAAATATTGAAATCTTTTATTTGTCTGAAAAATTATTATTGATTTTGAGACAGCTCTTTTGATTGTTATAAAACTTTTTGGATTGTTTTCTGAGGGTTCGTATTTTATACTGAATTTAGACTGAGCAAAAACGAGGTGGTTTTTGTACAAAACTTACAAAAAAAAAAAAAATTACAAAAGCCAAGTCATTTACACTTCTTATTTAGTTTTTCTTTGTCACATCACTTTTCTTTATATTTTTGTTTTTGTTTTTAAATTAAATTAAAAAAATTATTAACACATTTTAAAATGGATAAAAACACACAATTTAAAATTAAAACCGAAATATTTTAAAAAAATATAAAAATATATTTTTGACACTTGTTTTACATTCGTTGTAACAGGGTGTATTTACTGAAAATTACTTATAAAAGAAACCGAGTGTATCAAAAATGCAAATTTCAGATATTTTTTTATTGGTTTTTGGCAAAAACCAGGTAGAATGTGGTTTTCAGTTTGTATGAAAATTGTATGGAAAAACTAAAGTAATTTTGTAGTTTTCAGCTCAAAAACTACTAGTTTTTGCCCAGTCTAAATATACTATTATACCAAAAAAAAAAGAGTATTTTCCAGGGTTGGCAGGCAATACCGCTAAAATACCGTTATCGATTCAAAACCCTTTCAACTGACTACCGTTACCCCTAAAATACCGTTACCGAAATATCCGGAATACCGTTATCCTTAAAATACCGTTACCGAAATAACTGAAATACCGTTATCCTTAAAATACCGATACCGAAATAAATGAAATATCAATACCCCTAAAATACCGTTACCAAAAAGAATGAAATACCACTATCCCTAAAATACCGTTACCGTTATTTTTAATTTTCTGCTTTAGGTAATTTCACGTGGTTATTGAGTACTTTTTGCACATTAAGTTGATAAATTGGTTCTGTTTTTAATCTCGTTTGTTTTTTGTAAAAAAAAAATTGCGGGATGCATCGAAATAACTGACTACCGTTAATCTTAAAAAACCGTTACGGATATAACTGAAATACCGTTAACCTTAAAATACCGTTACCGAAATAACTGAAATATCGTTAACTCAAATACCGTTATCCTTAAAATACCGATACCGTAATAAATGAAATAGCGTTACCCTCAAAATACCGTTACCGAAATAACCTAAAATATCGTTACCCTAACGATATTGAGAGGATACAGAGAAGATTTATTAAATTAGCACTGCCACATTTGAATTATGTTGATCTGCTTCCTTCGTACCAAGTTCGTTGTATGCATTTAGGAATGGAAACGTTAGAGATGCGACGTAAAATGCAGTCAATGTTATTTGTGTTTGATTAAGTTAATGGCAATATTGATTGCTCGGGTGTTTTGGAAAAGATTCCTTTCATTGTACCTTGTAGATCACTACGTCATAATGACTTATTTTATGAAGGTTTGCATCGTTTCAATTATATTTTAAATAGTCCCCTGATTAGAACTTTTAAAGATTATAATATGTTAAATTCAAAGCAAATCGTAGAATTTAATTCATCAAAATCTGACTTTAAAAATATGCTGTTATCTAATTTTGTAAAATTAAAATGAAAAATGTATAATTATTATATTAAAGTAACTATAAGTAATTAAGATATTCATAGTCTGCAAAGAACATTGTTCTATAGACTTTAAGAAATAAATAAATAAATAAATAAATAAATAAATAAATAAATAAATAAATAAACAAATAAATAAATAAATAAATAAATAAATAAATAAATAAATAAATAAATAAATAAATAAATAAATAAATAAATAAATAAATAAATAAATAAATAAATAAATAAATAAATAAATAAATAAATAAATAAATAAATAAATAAATAAATAAATAAATAAATAAATAAATAAATAAATAAATAAATAAATAAATAAATAAATAAATAAATAAATAAATAAATAAATAAATAAATAAATAAATAAATAAATAAATAAATAAATAAATAAATAAATAAATAAATAAATAAATAAATAAATAAATAAATAAATAAATAAATAAATAAATAAATAAATAAATAAATAAATAAATAAATAAATAAATAAATAAATAAATAAATAAATAAATAAATAAATAAATAAATAAATAAATAAATAAATAAATAAATAAATAAATAAATAAATAAATAAATAAATAAATAAATAAATAAATAAATAAATAAATAAATAAATAAATAAATAAATAAATAAATAAATAAATAAATAAATAAATAAATAAATAAATAAATAAATAAATAAATAAATAAATAAATAAATAAATAAATAAATAAATAAATAAATAAATAAATAAATAAATAAATAAATAAATAAATAAATAAATAAATAAATAAATAAATAAATAAATAAATAAATAAATAAATAAATAAATAAATAAATAAATAAATAAATAAATAAATAAATAAATAAATAAATAAATAAATAAATAAATAAATAAATAAATAAATAAATAAATAAATAAATAAATAAATAAATAAATAAATAAATAAATAAATAAATAAATAAATAAATAAATAAATAAATAAATAAATAAATAAATAAATAAATAAATAAATAAATAAATAAATAAATAAATAAATAAATAAATAAATAAATAAATAAATAAATAAATAAATAAATAAATAAATAAATAAATAAATAAATAAATAAATAAATAAATAAATAAATAAATAAATAAATAAATAAATAAATAAATAAATAAATAAATAAATAAATAAATAAATAAATAAATAAATAAATAAATAAATAAATAAATAAATAAATAAATAAATAAATAAATAAATAAATAAATAAATAAATAAATAAATAAATAAATAAATAAATAAATAAATAAATAAATAAATAAATAAATAAATAAATAAATAAATAAATAAATAAATAAATAAATAAATAAATAAATAAATAAATAAATAAATAAATAAATAAATAAATAAATAAATAAATAAATAAATAAATAAATAAATAAATAAATAAATAAATAAATAAATAAATAAATAAATAAATAAATAAATAAATAAATAAATAAATAAATAAATAAATAAATAAATAAATAAATAAATAAATAAATAAATAAATAAATAAATAAATAAATAAATAAATAAATAAATAAATAAATAAATAAATAAATAAATAAATAAATAAATAAATAAATAAATAAATAAATAAATAAATAAATAAATAAATAAATAAATAAATAAATAAATAAATAAATAAATAAATAAATAAATAAATAAATAAATAAATAAATAAATAAATAAATAAATAAATAAATAAATAAATAAATAAATAAATAAATAAATAAATAAATAAATAAATAAATAAATAAATAAATAAATAAATAAATAAATAAATAAATAAATAAATAAATAAATAAATAAATAAATAAATAAATAAATAAATAAATAAATAAATAAATAAATAAATAAATAAATAAATAAATAAATAAATAAATAAATAAATAAATAAATAAATAAATAAATAAATAAATAAATAAATAAATAAATAAATAAATAAATAAATAAATAAATAAATAAATAAATAAATAAATAAATAAATAAATAAATAAATAAATAAATAAATAAATAAATAAATAAATAAATAAATAAATAAATAAATAAATAAATAAATAAATAAATAAATAAATAAATAAATAAATAAATAAATAAATAAATAAATAAATAAATAAATAAATAAATAAATAAATAAATAAATAAATAAATAAATAAATAAATAAATAAATAAATAAATAAATAAATAAATAAATAAATAAATAAATAAATAAATAAATAAATAAATAAATAAATAAATAAATAAATAAATAAATAAATAAATAAATAAATAAATAAATAAATAAATAAATAAATAAATAAATAAATAAATAAATAAATAAATAAATAAATAAATAAATAAATAAATAAATAAATAAATAAATAAATAAATAAATAAATAAATAAATAAATAAATAAATAAATAAATAAATAAATAAATAAATAAATAAATAAATAAATAAATAAATAAATAAATAAATAAATAAATAAATAAATAAATAAATAAATAAATAAATAAATAAATAAATAAATAAATAAATAAATAAATAAATAAATAAATAAATAAATAAATAAATAAATAAATAAATAAATAAATAAATAAATAAATAAATAAATAAATAAATAAATAAATAAATAAATAAATAAATAAATAAATAAATAAATAAATAAATAAATAAATAAATAAATAAATAAATAAATAAATAAATAAATAAATAAATAAATAAATAAATAAATAAATAAATAAATAAATAAATAAATAAATAAATAAATAAATAAATAAATAAATAAATAAATAAATAAATAAATAAATAAATAAATAAATAAATAAATAAATAAATAAATAAATAAATAAATAAATAAATAAATAAATAAATAAATAAATAAATAAATAAATAAATAAATAAATAAATAAATAAATAAATAAATAAATAAATAAATAAATAAATAAATAAATAAATAAATAAATAAATAAATAAATAAATAAATAAATAAATAAATAAATAAATAAATAAATAAATAAATAAATAAATAAATAAATAAATAAATAAATAAATAAATAAATAAATAAATAAATAAATAAATAAATAAATAAATAAATAAATAAATAAATAAATAAATAAATAAATAAATAAATAAATAAATAAATAAATAAATAAATAAATAAATAAATAAATAAATAAATAAATAAATAAATAAATAAATAAATAAATAAATAAATAAATAAATAAATAAATAAATAAATAAATAAATAAATAAATAAATAAATAAATAAATAAATAAATAAATAAATAAATAAATAAATAAATAAATAAATAAATAAATAAATAAATAAATAAATAAATAAATAAATAAATAAATAAATAAATAAATAAATAAATAAATAAATAAATAAATAAATAAATAAATAAATAAATAAATAAATAAATAAATAAATAAATAAATAAATAAATAAATAAATAAATAAATAAATAAATAAATAAATAAATAAATAAATAAATAAATAAATAAATAAATAAATAAATAAATAAATAAATAAATAAATAAATAAATAAATAAATAAATAAATAAATAAATAAATAAATAAATAAATAAATAAATAAATAAATAAATAAATAAATAAATAAATAAATAAATAAATAAATAAATAAATAAATAAATAAATAAATAAATAAATAAATAAATAAATAAATAAATAAATAAATAAATAAATAAATAAATAAATAAATAAATAAATAAATAAATAAATAAATAAATAAATAAATAAATAAATAAATAAATAAATAAATAAATAAATAAATAAATAAATAAATAAATAAATAAATAAATAAATAAATAAATAAATAAATAAATAAATAAATAAATAAATAAATAAATAAATAAATAAATAAATAAATAAATAAATAAATAAATAAATAAATAAATAAATAAATAAATAAATAAATAAATAAATAAATAAATAAATAAATAAATAAATAAATAAATAAATAAATAAATAAATAAATAAATAAATAAATAAATAAATAAATAAATAAATAAATAAATAAATAAATAAATAAATAAATAAATAAATAAATAAATAAATAAATAAATAAATAAATAAATAAATAAATAAATAAATAAATAAATAAATAAATAAATAAATAAATAAATAAATAAATAAATAAATAAATAAATAAATAAATAAATAAATAAATAAATAAATAAATAAATAAATAAATAAATAAATAAATAAATAAATAAATAAATAAATAAATAAATAAATAAATAAATAAATAAATAAATAAATAAATAAATAAATAAATAAATAAATAAATAAATAAATAAATAAATAAATAAATAAATAAATAAATAAATAAATAAATAAATAAATAAATAAATAAATAAATAAATAAATAAATAAATAAATAAATAAATAAATAAATAAATAAATAAATAAATAAATAAATAAATAAATAAATAAATAAATAAATAAATAAATAAATAAATAAATAAATAAATAAATAAATAAATAAATAAATAAATAAATAAATAAATAAATAAATAAATAAATAAATAAATAAATAAATAAATAAATAAATAAATAAATAAATAAATAAATAAATAAATAAATAAATAAATAAATAAATAAATAAATAAATAAATAAATAAATAAATAAATAAATAAATAAATAAATAAATAAATAAATAAATAAATAAATAAATAAATAAATAAATAAATAAATAAATAAATAAATAAATAAATAAATAAATAAATAAATAAATAAATAAATAAATAAATAAATAAATAAATAAATAAATAAATAAATAAATAAATAAATAAATAAATAAATAAATAAATAAATAAATAAATAAATAAATAAATAAATAAATAAATAAATAAATAAATAAATAAATAAATAAATAAATAAATAAATAAATAAATAAATAAATAAATAAATAAATAAATAAATAAATAAATAAATAAATAAATAAATAAATAAATAAATAAATAAATAAATAAATAAATAAATAAATAAATAAATAAATAAATAAATAAATAAATAAATAAATAAATAAATAAATAAATAAATAAATAAATAAATAAGTAAATAAATAAATAAATAAAGAAATAAATAAATAAATAAATAACCGTATTCGTTTCGGTAACCATCCATGGTATTTTCAAAAAAAAAAAATCATTGTTGTGAGTTATGTAAAAGTCTGATTTATGAGCGCTCCGAAATTGCTGGCTGGAACTTAATTTCAAATGAAAGTGTTATAGAATAGAATTTTTTATTATACTCAATTAAAAAATTGATTAAATTTGTCGCGAGTAGTAGTTAAAATAAATAATTAATACAATAAGAGAACCCATTCCTTTGCACTCTTTCATACACATGACATACATTTGTTATTTTTCATAATTAGGAAGTTTTTATTCAGCCAACATCTATTAGTGGGATGGTCCCACTAATAGATGTTGGCCACTAATAGATGTAGGCTTCTTCCATTTTGTGCATGCTTAAGCATATGACAATTTCATCTTGTTTTTTGTGTTTCATTTTACTTTTAATATGTTACTATTAAATAGGAAAATATACTGAAAAGATTTGTTCTTAAAATAAACTTTTTCATAAAACAAAAATTCAGGTCAAAGAACTAAGAAAGGGAAAAATATTTAAAAAATTTAAATGTCTATTTTTGCCATAAAATTGTCGCCTGGGTTTATCTACAGTGTAAATAAAATTGTATGCAAAATACTGCAGTGCTCTGTGTTTTGTTAAAAACGTGATAACTAGAAGCTTATATGTATTACTAAATGAGTTTAAAAACATGTCGAATCATCGAGGCAACACTTCAAAAATTAATCAAATTTATGTCCGATTACTAAATGTTCAGTTAAACAGTTGAATTAAAATTGTATATGGGAAACAACAAATGTGCAATTAAAGTCCAAGTTAGTAGCTAACGTAATCATACATGGGACTAATTAATTAGGTGGACTAATTAATTGATGATTTCATTACCATTACATTGATATCAATTGTAATGAAATTACTTTCATTACCATTTTTTTAATTAATGGTAATGATTCTAAAATTTAATTTCATTGATTAATGACAATGATTTTAAATTTCATTACCACTGATAATGAATAAATTAAAAAAAATAATTGCCATTGACAGAAAAACGTAAAAAGGGAGTAAAACTCGCTGAAATCGAAGATGGAATATGCTCATTCAGGCTCATGCTCATTTGAAATTAAATATTACTTTCCATTCCGTTGTTATTTGTATCCAGGTAAAGTTTAACGGAATTAAATGGATCGTCCTTAATAAATTATGTTTTATAACTTCCCTGGCCAAACCAGTTGTTCGTTTTCATTTGTCTGAATTTTTTGTAAACTAATGGTTTTTAATCAATTGTAATTAGTTTTTTTATACATTAGTGTAATTTCATTACCATTAGTAATGATTTTTCTAATGAAAAATATTTCATTACCATTAAATGGTAATGGAATTTTTTTCATTGTCATTAGTATGAACAAATGGTAATGAAAATTCAATGGTAATGAAAAATTCCCATGTATGAACGTAATGAAAATAAAATTGTAAAAATTAATGAAAATAAAATTGTATTTAAAGACTGCATGGAGTTATTTTTGGAAAGTTCAGATTGAAAAAAAAATCCACTAAGCATGAAATTTTGTATTATTTATTACACAGGATTACAAAATCTTAACTTTTAAAAATTAATAGAGTTCTGACCATCAACTCTATATATTTCGGGCCGCGAAATGACTTTAAAGTTTAGCAGTTTTCCATTTATTTTTTTATATACATATAAAAATTTTCAAATGCAATCAATACCATTTTTTTTTTGTGGTGAAATGTAGGCACAGGACCTGTATTTATATTGAGGGTTAACATTTGATGCACAAAATTTGATATTAAAACCACTTATCGCGTTTTATATGGATTTTTACGGTTTTAGCAAATTGAATCGCTGAAAGCAAAATCAACCTTAATAAATGTTATGGCTTAGTAAAGAAGCAATTAAAAGGAAAATATTTGAACAAGAAAAAATTTATTCATCTATAGCGGCCTATACCTTACCTTTTCCAAAATTTTATATGGCAGCATAGCTTTCCAAGTTGTCCCCAATGTCCAACTTTTAGTATAATATGGGGTCACCTCTGAAAACTGTTCTTGCAAAATATCAAGCAGAACAGTTTCCATTTGCAAAAGTTATCACATTTGCAGTCGAATGAGTGACTACATGTATTTTGTTTTTACATTGCATGTATTTTGTTATTGTATTTTCGTTCGTGTGACGAAAAACGTCATCTAGAAACACCATCTAAATTCCCTTATGGCGATTTTGAGTGCCAAAAGAATGTAAAAGAACATAAGCAACAAAACTTAAGTCATAGTGTCATAGGGTGCGTTCGGCAGATACACTTTAATAATCAACAGTTCTACAACAGTTGTACAACTATCTGCCGAACGACCTGATCACTAACCGCTCAGTCTGAGCGCTCAGGTAGCGCTGTCATATTTTGGTAGCGTAAAAAATGTTTGCTACTTTTGATCAATTAGTGATACATTTGTTGTTATTGTTGATTTTAAAAATATTTTTTTTTAAGAATGACAAATAAAAACATACAAATATAAATCAAAAACAAAAATTTAAAGAATCTAAAGGAAAATATATAAAAATTCTATTTAAAAACAAAACAAAGATAAACATCGTTGAGCAGAGTTACTAATCACAAAGCGCTACAAGTCACCGGTATCAGTTTAAGGTTTCTCTGCTGAATGCTACCATAGATACAAAAATATTCGGTAGTTGAGCGTCAAATTTTCTCGTCAGAGATGGGATGACCTACATATGTGAACAACACCGGCGTAGCTAGACCATTTTTCTAGGGGGGGCTTACAAAATTTTTGTTTTTTTTTAATTTATCAAAAAAAGTATCTAAAGTTTTATAGGCCTTTTAAATTGTTGGTTCCTCTGTTTCGTTTACGATCATCTGTATGATCGTCAGATAGCTATTCGGACAAGTTACGGTTTCATTTTTACCCAGTAATCACTACAAAAATTGAAGTGAAATCAAAGTTAAGGCTTACATTTTGTTTGAATTGCACTTTGTTTTATGACTTACACCAGCAATACAAATATACTGATAGAAATAAATCTGTACAACTAGCAGAAAAAGCTGCTAAAAATTTGTTAAAAATGGCTCTGCAGAAAAAACTGCCGACTGTAGTAGAATTTGTTAAGTAAATTTTAGTTAAAAAAAAACAAAAAAAAAATAAAACTGTTAAATCTAAAAAATTTCTGCTATATTTGGGTGATATTTTGGTTCGTTTTAAATGACAACTTACCCTTCTCATATCAACAAAAAATTATCTGAATATTAGTAGAAAGGAATAGCTATTACTTCTATAAATTTTTTGTTATATTTAAGTTAAATTGAGTTAAATGCATATATTCTATTTTGCTGAAATCAGCGGAAATTTTTGTGAAAAATTGTTGAATATTAATTTCAGATTGGGAGATTTTCAATTTATTTTTCAAAATAAAGTATATTAAGGAAAAAATTCTCTTTTTAGTTAAGTTATTATTAGAAAAAAGGAATTGGTAATATGTATTTAACTAGAAGTGCATATTTTAATATATATTGTAGCTTAGCATGTTTTATTGCATATTATGCCAATAAATGCATATTTTTGCATATTATGCCAATAAATGCATATTTTGCATATGTTACAAATCGTACTTTTGATTCTATCAAAATCATAGTTTTTTTTGGAAAATTTACCTTTAAAATATTTTTTTTCCTTAAATTTATAAACATTTTTTAGATCTTTTAATTCACGGAGACGAAAGTGTTCGATAAATATAGTTACTAACTTTTTGACGATGATATTTAAACTACTTTTAAGATAATAATACTATATATACCCAACAAACAATTCGTTCCGGTTACGCACCGTTTTCGGTCCGCCATAAACGGAATCCAACTCCGTTTACGTTCCGTTTTCTGGATCCGTATACGGACCAGAAAACGGAACTTAAGGAACATCGAAACTGATTCGAATCCGTTGAAAGTCCGTCAATGACGGACCGTTTACGTTTATTTTTTTTCTCCCAATACTATTTTTGAGCAGCTAAAGGGCTTTTTAAAATAATTTGTGTACTTTTTTGCAAAAACAAACTGATACCGATAAAGTCCGTATTTAACTGTACGGAAACGGATACACAAAACGGAGTTAAAACGTGCTGTATTCAAATCTGATGAAAATTGGTGAAGTTCGTATTTAACGGTGAGGAAACGGATACACCAAAACGGATTCAAAACGTATTGTATTCGAAAATCCGAAAGTACCGTCCGTTATTGTTCCGTATACGTACAAGCTTTGACGAATACGTGTTTTTCGGACAGTTAACGTGCCGTAAAAGCCGGATTGATGATTCCGTACATGTCGGAGAGTCCGTAGAAATGTTTCTTGGGTAGCCTACTTAACGAAAATAATATTGAAAACGCTGAAATAAATAACAAATTCATGTTTAAAAACTTTGTAACTTTGTAAACTTTCCGATTTTTAATATATACTTTATGTATATAAAACACGATTTTTACAACATTTCTTGCCCTGGTCATTATTGACGATCTACTTTCATAAGAAAGTTGAGTCAGAAATGGATAAGAATTTTTATTTCAAGTAAAAATGAAATGTTTAAAAAAATCTAGGTGGGATAAACTATTTCTGGGGGGTGCTTAGCCCCCCCCCTCCCAGACCGGCCTATCTACGCCTATGGTGAACAATAACTAAATTAACCCTTAATGGGTAATCTTGAATTTAGCTGGTTTTTGCTGTTTGTGTTAAGTTTTGGGCTTTGGTGTGTTCTGACATATGTAAACCGATAAAAGTTCTCAGTTGCTCAGTTAAACAATTTCTCAGTTAAAACTAAAAACTTTTTAATCAACTGAAATAATCGTTATCAACTAATGTATCGGCCAAAACCTTTTTTTGTTCTTACCCTGTAAATTAATTTTGAAATTGTCAAATATTTTTTAACCGAGCACACACAGTCTTTAAAAAATGTTATTAGAAAAATATAAATGAAATTTAAATTGATCAATATTTTCAATCCTAGAAACAGTTGCAAAAATTAGCGGATTTTAAAATGAAACCACGTTTATAGTGATTATTTGTTTATTTTGCAATAATTTATATGTTTTGTTAATTTTATTTATTTATTTTCTAACAACAAAAAAACAAATTTAAAAAACCAACATTTCAATATTGGCCACACACTTTTCAATAATATTAAATTAAAAAACAAAAATCCAAAACATTTTGAATTTTTCAATTTAATTGATAAACTTTCAATACAGGGTACAGACCTTCAATTAATTTGTAAACAATCAAAAATTGATCAATAATATTGAACGTGTATGCCCTACTTTATACAGGCAATTATAAAAAAATACAAACAAATTTCAGAAAATTAAATAAAGAAAATTGTAAAGCCATTGGAACGCAATATATGTATATATTTTTAAATAAAATACAGATCAATATTAAAAGATAAGTTTAAAGTTTGATCTTTCAAGAAAAATAATTAAACTTTTTTTATTACGAGAAGATATTCACGCAAGAATTTATATTAAATCTCCAGCAGAACCATAATTTTTTGATGACGTAATAAAAGCTTAAAGAAAAAGGTTAATCAAATTGGGTGTAAGTAACATTAAGATAAAAATAATCATAGGTTTCATTAGGGCAATTTTGTTCTCATTCCTACACCGAAAAAATTTCTCAGTTACTGGCTACTACATTTCTAACTGAGCCTCAGGTGAAATACCCTTTACTGAGGCTCAGTTAATAAAATCAATTGTAGCTAACTGAGTGGACAATTACCTTTAGCTAATTGTTCTGATTTGAAAATATAACTAATACAACAGTTACAATGAACTAGCCTTTAGTCAAAATTAGAGAAATTCGCACATTAGTTATAATTAACCAATAAATTTAATTTAAAATTCTACGGAATTAAATTTTTTGGCGATCCTGGCAATAAGCATTTTTCTACATTTCTTACGCATTTTATTATTACAAATTAAATCATACAAACGTAAGACATTAAAATTATTTAAAAGAATAAGGGGGTTATTTTGTAATACGCAACGCCTTGCGTTACGTTGTTTTCCATACAAATTGTTTTTGTAACAATAACAATTAACACACAAATCAACGCAACGCCAGGCGTTGCGTTTTACAAAATAACCCACTAAAACTTTTTTGGCTCGATCCAGCTTAGCATGCAAAATTTATTTGCAACAACATTTCTTTACCTTTCAGTACCAAAAATCTCTCATTTGATGTAATCATAAGAGTGTAGGTAGATTAAAAACATGGTGAACGTTCTTGCTTTCTATAATAAAAAATTTTTAAGAATTTAATGTTGTATCATTAAAAATTCAAGCTTATCTTCAAATATTTTTGTTTTATGCAAATTATTAACGGCGTTTTATTTTTAAACATTATTTTGCTCCAAATTTGCGTTCATGTGTAAAAATCGGGTAAAGAAAAATTTTTATTTTATTTATTTTTTGAAAACACTTTGACAATTAAAAATTTTCATTTTTGAATATACAGGGCAATGTAAAAATGTAACGGAAACTATAGTTGATAAAAATTGTTTCAGTAACTTTGAAAATTTCCAGTTTTAACTGAGGAATTGTTCAACTGAGGAACTGAGAAATTTTATCGGTGTGTTAATTATTAAGATAAAAATAAATTAATCTAATTGTAACTCAAGTTTTTTTTTTTTAAATTATCAAAATAATAGAAAATAAATATTCTCAGTTAGTAATTACTTTGTACAAATAGTGTTTTTTAACAAAAAGTACTTATATAAGTGGTTTTCATTAACAATTTTGTTTAAAAATTTTTCCCGGGAATCAAATTTTTTTGTTCCCGTTTCCCGAGAAATAAAAAAGTCCGGGAAATCCCAAATCCTAGTTATACACCAAAAATTTTATAAAATTTTTAAATAATTTAAAAAAATTAACTGCAAAAATTTAAATGTTATTCCAAATTTTTGTGGTGGAACAAAATTTTGTCAAAGAAGTCGTTTTCTTACCACAAGAATTCTGGCATACACATTAGGTCTGTTCGGGTACTCAACATTGGGATCCCGCGGGATCTCAATTTTACCAAAAAGCGTTTTCTTACTGCAATTGGGTAAATGAGAGCTGTCACGAGATAGTAATATTATTGTTCTTCTTGGACGAAAAAGCCCAGACTTTCGTGTAAATTTGGGTAAATTGTGTTTATCAGCTGTTATATCATCAGTTGGGTTCAACTAGTTCAATTGAACTATTCACTAATTTGAACCAAAGACCTAGTTCACAACTAATAGCTCTTTAATTTCAATCGCTCATTTCATTCATTCAGAAAATATGTTTAACATTTACAAAAATTAGTATAAAAGTTGCAAAAGTTTATCAGTTATGTTACAGCTCCATAAAATTACCGACAATTTTTTGAAGACGCTTGTTTAAATGGGTTAAAAAGATAAATATGTAAATAAATCGAAGCTTTTGTTTAATATTAAAATCTTTACCAAATTTAATAAAGTACGTATTCCTTTTTATAAATAGAAATGCGTAAAAAGGAAATTTTTATTAAAATTTTTGATTTAAAAAGGGGTTTAACTAGAAAAGCTATCTAGATTTTTACAACAAATTGAACAAGAGCGCTCACCAAAACGAACTATAATGCACAAATCTATTGACGTTTATTTTTCGGGCTTCAAATATGGTTTTTCGCGTTCGTTTATTTTGGGCATTTTTGTCACTTCGTGAGAGTATTTCTTGTCAACTCTCATTTTACCGAACTTTACCCAAAAAGTAAAAAAACAGACCTATTATGTCTGTTCCCGTACTTTACTGAAGTAACACATACTAGCCCAAAGGCGTTCCCGTACTCAAAATTGCGTGTAAATTGTTGTTGTTTGGGCTGTTTTGGGTTCCCGCAGGTACCCGCGATAACGTACGGGAACGCACATATTATTTGTATAGCCAGTTTTTGAAGGGGAGGATCTCTGGCATTTTTCTAAAATTGTAAAATATTGCAATCTGGTTTAATATAATCACGCAAACTCACGCACAAAAATTTACTCACGCACGACACATTCACGAACATTTTTTTTTAACTCACGCTCACACACGACTCACGTCAGTGCTATCATTTTAAATCACAAATTTCGTGTCACTCGCCCATCTCTAGTTTCTATTGTCAAAATTGTGTGTAAATTGTTGTTGTTTCGGGTGGATTTGGTTTCCGCGGGTACCCTCGGTAACGACAACGAACAGACCTATTTTTGTATCAATTAAAACCATGGATGGTAACCGAAACGAATCCGTTTATCGTTAGGGTAACGATATTTTAGGTTATTTCGGTAACGGTATTTTAAGGGTAAAGCTATTTCATTTATTTAGGTATTGGTATTTTAAGAATAACGGTATTTGAGTTATTTCATTAACGGTATTTTAAAGATAACGATGTTTGGGTTATTTCGGTAACGGTATTTTAAGGTTAACGGTGTTTCAGTTATATCGGTAACGATATTTTAAGAATAACGGTAGTCAGTTATTTCGGTGCATACCGCATTTTTTTTTGCGAAAATGAAACTAAAGTAAAAACAAAACGAATTAATTGACTTAAATTATGTGAAATACTCAATAACCACGTGCAATGAGCAAGAGCAGAGAATTCAAAATAACGGTAACGGTATTTTAAGGATAACGCTATTTCATGTATTGCGGTAACGTTATTTTAAGGTTATCGATATTTTATTTATTTCGGTATGGGTGTTTGAGGGATAACGGTATTTCAGTTATTTCGCTAACGGTATTTTAACGATAACGGTTTTTCGGTTATTTCGGTAACGGTGTTTTAGGAGTAACGGTAGTCAGTTGAAAGGGGTTTGAATCGATAACGGTATTTTAGCGTTATTGCCTGCCAATCCTGTTAAAAAATGTTATAATTCACATCCCCAATACTGTGTAATAGTCATGATTTAATTATAAAAGGTAAGCTATATCAGAGCTTTGAAGAATTAATTCCTTAATTCAGTTTTTCAATTCTCAATTAAAAATTCGATGAATTAATTCACAAAGCACCATATATTGAATGGAATTAATTCATATTTGTTTTCGTTCAATTTATTTTGTTACGAATTAATTCAATTGCTATAGTTCTTTTCATTAAATCAATTGAATTAATTCCTTACTGAATTAATTCACCACTGAATTCGTTCAATTTCATTTTCGTTCAGTGAATTAACAAAATAAAATTATGTTCAGTGAATTTAAAAAAATTACGTTCACTGAATAAAAAAAAATACGTTCACTAAAATGAAAAAAATACGTTTACTGAATTGAAAAAAATTACGTTCACTGATATGTCCTAAAAACTATCCACATTTTAAAAAAACCTCAATAATCCCAGCAAAAATATAGAAATGTTAACCTCATTTCGGAACGGAGGTAGTAATATTTTGAACACATTTAAGATCTTCGATTTTGATATTTTTCTCTACTACATCGACGGTTTAGCTAATTGAAAAGCTTTTCACAGCCCTGTTTCTAGTTTTTTTTTTCTGTTTATAATCAAAATGGAAAAGAATTTCAGAATCAAAACTAAGGGCGCATTTAGACATTCGAAAAAAATGCTAAAGAAATCTCCAATAAATTCTTTTTTATCATAGATTTAAAAATAAAAGCTGAACATACATATATATATCTTATATTTAACATCGTTCGAAAATTTCGTGTTTTCAAATTGAAAAGTTTCAATTTTTAAATCCGTTTAGAGTTTTGAGTCACAACTAGTTCCCTGTATGCCAAATTGTTTAAAAAAAATACAAATTTTCAGACCGTGAGTTGCAACACTAATTTTCTTTGGAGTGTGCAAAATTCACCCGATCAAAATAAAGGTGTCTCGCTAATAAAAAATGAATCATAAAAATACAGTTCTCTTGAAACAACGTTCGGTTTTCAACAAAATAAATTGAATTGTTTGAAAACTAAACATTCAGTTGAAAATCGCAACCTGAAGATGAATTCCGGTTTAGCTAAAACTTTAAAAAAATATTTTTTTTCTACCCAATCATTTTTACAACTTTGAAACTCATTTCACTGTTTGTTACTCCAAGTTTTTTTAATTTTGCTTCCTCTATCACATATTCAGATTTCATGGAAATAGTACGAGGGAACTAATAAACAGACCCTGGTTAGATTCTCCTCCCCAATTTTCCTATTGGCTCAGTAATTTAGAAAGTCTGTAATTGCCCAGTAGCAAAAAATACTAGATCGGAACCAGTTATGTACTAGTTTAATTGAACCGCCTTTCCATACAAATAACTGTAGAATTTAACATGGAGATGTCATAGGGATGGGGACAATTGTCACCAAACTCCCACTTTGGTACTAGTTGTAGAACTAGTTTGGAAATTACAATTTAAGGACGAAAAATAGGGAGAAAAAATGGTACTAATCTGACACTCGCGGAACCAGTTCCGAAGTGACTCTTTGGAAATAGTACTGTACCAGTTGGTAAAGACCTAAATTATATATATTAAAAACAAAGGCTTTTTCTTTGATGAAACGTAGATGAGACCGATAGTTTCCTTACTGAGATAATTAGGTCCATTTACCAAATGAAATGTAAAATATTTTGTGTTTTTGATTTCTAATCACAATAAAATATTTTAGTTATTATTCGCAAACTCAGACTATATTATTAAAAACAAATGTAAACAAAATTAGAATTTTAAATCTCTTAATTTAATCTCTCGAAATAGTCTCGCATTGTTTCAATGAAATTAATAGGTACACAAATGGTTCCAAATTATTGTTTTAAGAATAAAAACAGGGAGCTGTACTGGTACTTATAAGAAATTTACCAAACTAGTTCCGGAGTGACTCTTTGGTATCAGAACTGTACCAGTTGATTTGCACTTCAAGTCAATTCACAGTAAAAAAAAATTTAAGTGTTTAATTGCTAACTCTGATGTTTTACATATACAAATGTAAACAAAATGAGAATTTCAAATCTCGCATTTTAATTTAGTTAATTTATTTTACAGTCCCTACATAAATCGTATTAAACTAGTTCACAACTGGTTCAAAATGGTTATTTTGAGAACTAGTTTTATAGTTACTAGTCAAAAAACTAGTACTTTTTATAACTAGTTCGACCATTTGCTACTGGGTGTAAACAGTTTTTTTTTTTTTGTTAAAAATCTATGTACGTTGCTTCTTACATTAAATATTAAAAAAAACGGTTAAAAAATGTTTAAAAACATCGATTTTAATAACGTCGAAAAATTCTCATAAAGAGATCTGAGTGTACTTTGAAAAAGGTTTACAAATTTTTAATATTTTGCATTTCTGTAGCGACAACTTGAAATGCAATTCAATTGAAAGTCTAATATCCAATTGTTGACACAACATAAAGTGCATAAAATAAGCTTAGGTAACTTAAGGAGGGTAAATACTGTAACAACAGCATTTTAAATTGCGTATTTGAAAGGTTGTCAAAAATTCAATTAACAATATTTTTAATATTTTATTTTTTATTTAAAAATCATGTTATTGTAGTATTTTTAAAAAATATCAGTTTTATATTTCCCCAGCCAAAATCACCAGAGTTGCCACTTCATTATTTGCCAAGTCATCATTCATTGCCAAGTCATTATTTTGACTTTTTTAAAAAAAGCCAGTATTTTTTAAAAAAGTCAAAATTGGCTGACACTGTGCAGCCTTCATTTATTATGGAAAAATAAAAATGTAAAGTGATTCTTAATCCCAGATAAATTCTCTGGTCCTTATCGTGTCCCGCTTTTTATTAAAAAAAAAATTTTTAACACACAAACTTAAAAATTCCAAAAAAGGCAAGAAAAAACACATTTGCTCGGGGATATAAAATTTATTTGACCAAAATTCAAAAAAAGGGAAACGATACGAACTAGAGTTTTTTGTTGCCTGTGAAAGAAAAAAAACCCGGATCGAAATCGGTTAACCTGCCTTGCCTGTATAGTGGCAGCCGATTTCGAACTACTCATGGTTGTGGCAAAACGCGTTTAAAGTTTATAATTAATTTTACGCTAAGAAAACAGCAAAATTTCAAAAAACCTTGTATGAAAAAGATTTGTATCTCGCAGTTTTCTATATGTACACCAAATTTGGGAAGAATCGGATAAAAAGTATTTTATACCCAGCAAAATCTTTCATTACCAAATAAGTGGTTATATAATAGAAATTCATAGCTCCGCACAACTTATTTTTTGGCGTCTAAACTCATTATTTTTGTTTGGCGTGGTCGTTTTTATAAGTAGTCACGCTTACCCGCTCGCTTACGAAAAAATGAGAAATAAGGAGTTATGAGGTTTTGAATAATAAGTGGTTACACACATGCTTACAAAAAGTTGAATTATAAGTGGTTATCAGATTGCTTACTTGATTCTTAAAAATAAGGAGTTAGGCAAATACTATTAGCTTAAGGAAATAAATTCAGAAAAATTTAAGTTTTAGTTTTAGGACACGTCATACAAATTTAAACATAAAACATATTTACATATAATAAATAAAATTTTTATAAAATTTAACTGTGTAAAAAGTACTTATTTAAACTATTACGAGTAAGTCATTATTTTATATTTAGAAACAATGAATACAATAGGCCCTTATTAGGAAGTCATTATTTTAAATTATAAAATAATGCAAAAGGTAATGATTCATCATTTTGGGTAATGCAGATAGTAATGAGGTGTCATTACCAATATTTTGCTGGGTTACTTTTATGGCTAATAAAAAGCCATCAGTACATGCCTCATATAACGTGCTTCGCCCACCATCGAGGAATCGTCATTGGCTTTTCTTTAAAGACCGCGTGCAATTCTTGCATCTTTGGATGTAGTTTTTTTCTTTATGTTCCGCTGTATTATGCGAAATAAGATTTATAATAAAGACAATGAGTGCGTTTACCAGACGCTCAACTGTTGCTAATGCGCTACTCAACAATCTGGTGAACGATTTGATTAGCTACCGCTAAGTCAACATGTTGTGGTAGCGCTACCTTGTTTTAGTAGCGTAAAAATTTACGCTACTTGTGAGCAGTTAATGATACATCAGCTGTCGTTTGTTTTTTTGTATATTTTTTTTTAAAGAATAATAAACATATACAAATATATAAAGGAATAAAAAATTTCGAAAAAAAAATCAATGAAACATATACAAATATTTTTATTTTAAAACAAAAACAAAAGTAGCATCGTTCACCAGATTAAGGTAATCATAAAGCGCTACATATCATTTGTAGCGGTAAACTTGCCCAATGATAAAAAACGCTCCCAAAAATTTTTGTGTACAAATTTAATGCATAGAATATTACTTTGTGACTAAAATATATTTTACAAAAAAACATGTGGAAATTTTATTTCTTCGTATTTTTGATATAGGCCGCTATAGATGAATATGTACATTTTTTTATTGAAATATTTTCCTCTTAATTGCTTCCTTACTAAGGCATAACATTTATTGAGGTCGATTGTAAATTCGGCGACTAAAGTCGCTGAAATAGCAAAAAACCATAAAAACCTATATAAAACGCTAAGTAGTGGTTTAAATATCAAGATTAGCACATCGCATTTATATGGCCATAGGTCCTGTGCTTATATTTTAACAAAAAAAAAATCATATTAATTGAATTTGAAAAATTTTTTATATAAAAAACTGAATGGACAACCGCCAAACTTTAAAGACATTTAGGGAAAAATCTGTACAATTGATCGAAAAATAGAGTACGCCATTGTAATCAGCATGTCTGGAATATATAGAATTGATGGCCAGAGCTCTATTAATTTTTAAAAGTCAAGATTTTGTCATGCAGTGTAAACAATTATCAAAATAAATGAAGTTTGTTTATTTATAAAATAAAAATACTTCTAAAACATAAAGTCGAAAATCATGCACACAAGTCCTAAATTAAATAACTCTTTTACTAATATTAGTATAACCAATACCAACACAAGTTAATAACACTTTTTGAGATCCGGCCACCGAATCTTCCGCATCTTCTACGTCAGGATTTTCCAATTTAAATGTGATGGAGAAGAAATCACGTAAATGTTGTAAAAAGTGTATAGTATAATTTGACAAAGGTCCTGTAAGACAAAAAAATTAATAAATTTAAATCAAATATATTTTTAACATACCAGTCATAAATTTAGAAACATTTTTTTGACCCAAAGTCATAAATAATGTCACCAACCATTGATAGCCAGAATCAACACAACCACCACGATATATTTCATCTAACAAACGCAAAGCAGCCACTTTACCCATATCCTCTGGTATTGAAGGATCTTTTGCATCATCTTTGGTATGAGAACTGACTTCAGCCGCAAACACAACATCATCTGTAGTTTCAGCATATAAACAAATACCATAACCAGGAGAATTACCAGACATTTTACCACGATTTTGATCGGTGTAGATGTAAACATCTGGCAAAAATTTTAACATCATTCCTTTGGCTGCTTCTACAGTACGATTAGCCATGGCAGGAGAAACTTTGCAAGCATAAACTGTTCCTCTTATACGTTTTACCATACCTTGTTGTAAGAATTGTATCGATCGTAAAGTTTTGCGTACAGGACATTTAAATATAACTTCACCACCACCCAAGGGAGCTACACCACGTTTTACTACTTTCAATTCTAAACCCTCATCGACAACCAAAAAACGTTTAAGCACCGATAATGCCGCACCCTTCATATGATCCACCGATGGTGAGTCTTTGCTATTGGTTATACCTCGAAGTGTAACATTTAAGGGAAATTTACAAAATGGTCCCAGTGCTATTAGAACATCCAAATAATAACCAATACTTCTTTGGCAACTGCAATCATGGTGCAATTGTCCACCATGTAGTAGACCCGGTGTAAACATTACCGATGTACCAGCAGGATTTAGCTCAATCTTTGTACCATTTGTTATTTTATCCAATAACCGTATTAAACCAATTTCATATTCTCGTAGCCCCGGTTGAGTTTCTTCTTCTGAACGTATTTGTGTTATTTTTACAGGTTTACCACTCAGCAAGGACAGTATTAAACGCTGCTTCAGAAAATTGCTACCACGATATACTAAACAATTACCATCTTGAGATATAGGTGGCATTTTAAGTGAGATTATATTATTTTATACCACAATCTACTAAAAAAAAAAATCTTATTTTTAATTGCACGTGTAGTGTTTGTCTCATAAATGTTTAGAAATGTTGGAGAAATGTCAAACGAAGATAATAAAATAAAGAAAGTGATTAACTTGGCAGCACTTTTGCAAAGATTGAAGACAGAGTTGTATTTTCAAGTAGCAAACAAAACATCTGTTTGAACAATAACCAAAGTTAACCCAATTTTTACCAACGTGGCTTTAAAGCCACATTAATTTTAAAGAGCTGCCAAAATTTTAAATGAAATCCTACACGCAGAATAAAAGCGGAGGGAACATTATCTAAGTGCTATGTCACTATAGAACTACATAAGATCCAAGTAAGTTTAACTATTTTCTAGTAAAATATATGTATTTTTTCGGATATTTTTCACTACACAGGTATATATGTTGCAAGGCTTGTATATGTTTTACCAAAAAATTTGTATATTTTACTAGAAAATTGTAAAACTAACTTGAAAGTTATGAATCAGCTGATTTGGTCCCTTAGGTCCCTTTCTCTATGCGCTGTCACATATATATTAAGTGTTAGAGAAACCCGATGCACTTTATCAACCTCCATGATAAAAAAATACAGGCTTTTACTATTAAAAATAAAAACTTTACAGATATAGATAAATTTAGAAAAAAATATAACTATTAATTTTGAAAACTTATGCTTCCCAGTAAAATGTAGATGCTTGACTATGACGTATTTCATTTACACGTTTTTACAATACAATGTTTTCTTCTACTGAACGGCAGAAAACAGGCTTTGACTTCAGCGAACGTAATTTTTGTTTTTCCATTAAATTAACGTAATTTTTTTTTTTTCAATTCAATGAACGTATTTTTTTTTCCTTTTTGATTCACTGAACGTAATTTAATTTTTTTTAATTCACTGAACGTAATTTTATTTTTTTTTTAATTCACTGAACGTAATTTTATTCTTTTTAATTCACTGAACGAAAATGAAATTGAACGAATTCTGTGGTGAATTAATTCAGTAAGGAATTAATTCACTTTTTTCCGTTCGATTTATAAAATTGAACGCGTTTACCAGTGAATTAATTCATTTGATTTAATAAAGAGAACTATTGGAAAGGAATTAATTCTTTGAATTTATTGTTTGATGAACGCGTTCAGTTGAACGAATTCAGTGAATTACTTAAAAAAAAGAATTCATTCAATTCTAGATTCGAGATAAAATTGAATTCGATTATTAGTGAATTCATTCAAAAAAGAATTAATTCTTCAAAGCTCTGGTATACTTACATAGCTCTTAAGCGGAGAATACACGAGGGAACATTCGTGAAAAATGCCCATCTTTTTGTGAATGTGTGTGTGTGTGCGTGTTAACACGTGCAATTCGTGTTTACAAAATTTTTTGATATTTTTAAATTTTACATTTTTTCTATCGAAAAAAATGTATGTGCTAATTCATAAAAAATGTATTTGGTATTTAAAGCTTGCTATAGTTAAAGTACATATTTCGCTTAATAAAGAGTTATTCGAAATCTTGATTCATAATCGTATTTTAACTATAAATTAATTTTTCGATTTGATACTGGCACACCAGTGTTGCCATTACGGCGATTTTCTCGTCAGTTCTAGCGATTTTATTTGCCCCCTAGCGGGAAAAATTGTCCTGTAGCTATTAGCCAAAAATCTAGCGATTTTTTTATCAGCCATAACATAATTTGTAAAACTCGGTTTTATGTTGAAAAATATTATAAAATCCGCATGTTGATATTCCTTTATTATAAAATACAACTTCTTAAACGATTTTGGTAAAAAAAAACTTTTTAAAAAATACATATTTCGATAAAATATGGGTATGCAGTTTTTCACCATAGAACGCCCTCTTTTTTCAATACTAATATTAATTGAATAATTTTTCATTATTTAACAGTTTATAACACTTCTTAATAACATATTAAAGACATTTTTAAGTAAAAAAACCCCGTTAAGTACAATTTTTCAACAATCTAGCGATAAAATCGCAAAATTTTTGCACTGTTTATAAATTTAGTGGTTTTCTAGCGATTTTTGGGTCTGATCTAGCCATTTATTTTGAAAATTTGTTGGCAACACTGTGGCACACTATTGTTTATTTTCTCCTTCTCTCAAATAAGTCGTAAGTGATGTACAAATTTAGTAAACGATTGACTCGGTTATCGGAAGTGAAAATGTATTTTCTTCAAGGTTGGTTACCGTTATCGTTATAATACCGTTATCGCTAAAATACCGTTTCAAATTGAATACCGTTATCGATACCTCTAAAAAAATTTATAAATACCGTTATCGTTACCGATACCGTTATTTTTATGGGTAGTTACCGGTATTTTACCGGTATTTATTATTTTATATAAAAATTAAAATTTTTTTATTTTTTATTTTATAATCTTGAGTGTTTTTTTTTACAAAAAATTTATAGATAATAATTTTACTTATTAAAACTACCAGTATTGAATTTATAGCTTAAAATCTGTATTTTCAGTACTTAAAATTAACAATATGCCATGTTTTTACTTGTTTTTATATGTTTTTAACAAAATTTTTAATACCGGTACGTACCGGTATTGCTGTTTCGATAACGGTATACCGTTACCGAAACAGTCTTAAATACCGTTATCTTTACCGTTACCTAAACAAACGAAATATGATACCGTTACCGTTGCCCTTACCGTTATTCGTTTCGGTAACCAACCTTGATTTTCTTAAATTAGAGAACTAATGATGTGCTAAGATAAATTTAAAAACCATTAAAAATATTTTTTTTTATTTATAAAGCAAATCAATAGAAATTATTCGAAGCATACAAAAGTAATCGAATTTCAAATAATGTTTTGACAGTCTGTACATCAATATTGTTTTGTTTTTCACTTTAATTTCGTTTTTACATTTTTTTTGGAAATTTTTTTCGAAAAAGGTCATTAGCTACGCAATTTTTGTAGCTTTTTCAGTTTGATGGATGCAAGATGTTGGAAGCCACACATTCTAGGGATGGGATGGCTTTAATAGATAATTTTATGCCTGAAAATTAAATAACTAACAATTAAATGGTGGCTTCCTCACTCCAAACTTTATTAAAGGTTTAAAGTTAATGAGTATCGACTATAAACCTACTATATTATTTTTCTTCGTTATTAAGCAGATATGAATACTGTTTTTCACAAATTAGCTTAAAATCATGCAATAAGACTGTTGTAAAAGTTTATGAATTAGACCATTAAAATTTTATTTAAAAAATATTTTCTTAATATGTTTGACTTTTTAAAAATCCGCTTTTTGGACTCTTTCCTCCAAAAATAAAGAAAAATTAAAAATGATTTAAAATTAATGGGGGAAATGTTTTTAGTTGATCTGTTATTTTAAGTAAATGAATGTTATTTTAGTTTGACTCAAGATCATAAATTAATATCACTTTCTGTTTAAATTATTTTCAAATCAAAGAAAGATGATACAATTTTTACAAGTAAATTACAAAGAATAAAAATTATTGAAAAAATTCGATAAGATCAGCAAGGCAGAATGCGCATTTTCGGCTTTCGCTACAAAGCCATCATCAGTGCCTTTCGCCTTTGAGTGGGTTAATATTTTGATAATCGTCTACTTATGTGGCTGTTGAAAGCAAATCGGGTTTGTTATCAACAACTCAACTTAGACTAACATCAACGAAATTTAACAATCCCGAGTAAAAAAAATTATATATAATCATATATGGCATATATTACAATATATAATTATACATGTCGTTATGTATATCCATATATAATTATATATGACGTTTTTTCATAAAATTTTTCCTTATATTATGCCATATAAAATTTCATCTAATTAGATATCGGCCTTCATAATATTAGATATGGCATATATAATTATATATTACATGACATGGTTGATCTTATTGCATATATAGTTATATATAGAACTATATCTTAATATATATGGTGGCATTTTAGCAATATATAATTATACATGGTATCATTTAAAAAATATATAATTATATATGGTGACAGTTAAACTAGATATTATCATATATGGTGCCATTTAAACAATATATGGTCATATATGGTACCTCATTAACAAAATCTTTAATTCAGTTCCAGATATGATAATATATGGTACTATATATAGTGCGATATATATTTATATATGGTGCTATTTAACCCTCTAACCGGCCTAAGCTTTTTTGCAATGAAATTTAAACCATGTGTTCCTCCCGAAAAATAAACAATAAGTTCTTCTACAAAATTTTTTTTCGTTGCCTACTTTAGGCGATATGGGCCAAGATAGTTTAAGGCTGAATCTCGAAAACTAGCCAATAAAAATTACTAGGTTTAGGCACAAATTACTTCTCTTACCAAGATGTAATTGCAATAAAAAAATTACATTTTTGTGCTGTTACTTAAGAGGATGTAGCGATTTTCGTTTTTCGAAAAACGCGAAATTGAGCGAAAACGCACCAAAACTTCAATTTATATTACTCAAACTTATAAACTTTGCTACCTATACCAAATAATATAGTTTTACCAAATTTCAGAAAAATCCGTCCCTTCGTTTTGAAGTTAAGGCGATGTCCTTTAAAGGTATCCTTATGGAATCCTGTGCGTCCTTGGACCAAAGTAAGGAACTTTTTGAATAGCTTAAGCTCCAATCTTACCTCATGATCACTATCAATTGTTTTAGTCAATTTAAATATCTGTTTAAGATTTTTGAAAATCTTGGTTGTTTTAAAATATTTAATTTTTGAAATTTTACGAAATTTTATCTTTGACACTTTCTCGCTTCCAAACCGTGCATTGTATACAAAAAAAATCTTCACAAAAAATTTTATAAATTTTGTTTTCTGTTGAAAAAGCATAATTTCTTATTATAAAATACTCTTTTGGCGCATTTCTGGTCAATTTAATATACCCCGCCTGGAGGCGGGCTTGCCGGTTAGAGGGTTAAGCAATATATTATCATATACGGTGACATTCAAACCATATATTATCATATATGGTGCCATTCAAACCATATATTATCATATATGGTACCATTTAAACCATATATTATTATATATGGTGCCATTTAAACAATATATGGCCATATATGGTGCCTCATGATCAAAATTTTTAATACAGTTCCAGATATGATAATATATGATACTATATATAGTGCCATATATATTTATACATGGTGTTATTTAAGTAATATATTACTATATATGGTGCCATTTAAACCATATATTATCATATATGGTGCCATTTCAACAATATATGCTCATATATGGGACCTCATGAACAACATTTTTAATACAGTTTCAGATATAATAATATATGCTACTATATATGGTGCAATATATATTGATATATGGTATCATTTAAACAATATATTACCATATGTGGTGACATTTAAACCATACATTATGATATATGGTGCCATTTCAACAACATTTTTAATACAGTTCCAGATATGATAATATATGCTACCATATATAGTACCATATACTTTGATATATCGTATCATTTAAACAACCCGAATAAAAGTAGTTACATATAGTCATATATGTGATTAAGTTATATCTGTATAAATATACAGTTTCATCCGAAGAATGGCCCGATATATTTTTATCAATTGTTTATAAATTTTTATCTAATTGTATCAGTTTAGATCAGACCTGATTAAATTATGTGTTAAGCAGATGAAATTGTATCCGATTTTTGACTTGATGCAATTTTATCGGTTTATATGTAATGGTGTCAGGTTTGATCTTAATTGGTTCAATTTTATATAAATAAAATATAATTGTATCCGACATTTACCTTATACAATTGTATTAAAGTTTTAAACTGATATCAGGTCAAAATTGGGATATAACTATATAATTTTGTATACAAATATATCTATTTGGACCTAAACTGATACCATGTGATATAAACCAATAAAATTGTATCAGGTCAAAAATCAGATACAATTCCATCTGATTAACACATAATTTAATCAGGTCAGATCTAAACTGATACAATAAGTTAAAAACTGATAAACAACTAATACAATTTTATCGGGCCATTTTTCGGATCAAATGGTACATGGATGACTCTAAGTTATATATTACCATATAAAGCTCCATATTACTTATGCCATTTAAACAGTATATTGTCATATATGGTGCCATTTAAACAATATATGGTCATAAATGGTAACTCAACTACAATATTAACTGTATTTCAGAAGCTATTAATTGCATTTCACACATTTTAAATGTATTTCAGAAATTATGGAATGTATTTCAGAAATTATTAATTGTATTTCAGAAATAATCAAATCTATTTCAAAACTTGTTGATTGTTTATCATGGTTAATAGAGAAAAATTTCTAAATTACATTTCATAATTTCTGAAATACAATTGATAATTTCTGAAATACAGTTTGATAATTTCGGAAATACAATTAATAATTTCTGAAACAGTATTGATAAAACTGAACTTCAATTGACTAGTTCTGAAATACAATTCATAAATCTGAAAAATAATTGATAAGTTCTGAAATACAATTGATAAAACTGAAATTCAATTGATTATTTCTGAAATACAATTAATAAATCTTAAAAACAATTAATACAATTGAAATGGTGTAGAGCGTTAAAAAGATGTAAATAAAATTATTTTATTCAAAGATTTCAATTTAATAAAAAAAATAAATATATAATTTTATAAAAAAATTTATAGAAAAAAAAATTTTAATTTTATAAAAAGAAATTCATTTTGTAAAAAAAATGCATATCGAACTCGAGACCTTCTGAGTTTAAACCTTATTTTAACAAAATATTGTAATTTTTATAAAATCAGTGCTCTGCCAGTGTATTATTTTTTGAACAGTTGGCAATATATGTCTGGGATCTTATTTAATCCCAAATAAATGGAGATCTTACGTAGTACCAAATATAATGCGGCATCTAATTTTATCTGTCATTTTTATGGATAGTTTTAGATGTCAATCCCCAAATATATTGCTGTTTCTAATTCTATCTGCCATTTTAATACCTAAATAAATTGCTGGATCTAATTCGATCTGCAATTTATGGGAAACATTAAGATTTTACCAATTCACTAAATATATCACTGGATTCAATTCGATCTGCAACTTATTGAAAAAGTTAAGATCTTACACAATCCCGAAATATATTACTGGATCTAATTTCATCTGTTATTTTTTTCATAAATTTAGATCTTACGTAATCCCCAAATATAATCCTCGATCTTATTCGATCTGCCGTTTTCCAGATAAAGTTAGATACAACTTAATCCTAAAATATATATGTGACCTTCTCCGAGAAAAGGGACCTAGTGTGTGAAAATTAAGTTTTGAGAAGAACGCATTTAAAGTTTCATAACGCATTATCACTTTAAACACACCTTCAGTTGGGAGATGCGATTTGGTATGGTTAGGTGCCTCAACTCATTTCATCTTATTCTACACCCTTTTAGGTACCAGAATCCACTCTTAAGTCCAAACCCGTTTTTTGACACACTAGGTCCCTTTTCTCGGAGAAGGCCACATATACCTAGATCTACTTTTTCGTATAAATTTAGATCCAAGTTTATCCCCATATATATTGCTGGATCTAATTTGATCTGTCATTTTTCGTATCAAATTAGATCTAAGTTCATCCACAAATATCTAGCTGGATCTAATTCGATCTGCCATTTTTCGGATCAAATTAGGTCTTACTAAATCCCAAAATATATTGCTGGATCTAATTTGATCTGCCAATTTTCTATTCAATTTATATCCAGGTTTATCCACAAATATATTGCTGGATCTAATTGGATCTGCCATTTTTCGGATAAATTTAGATCTAAGTTAATCCACAAATATATTGCTGGATCTAATTCGATGTGCCATTTTTCGGATCAAATTAGATCTAAGTTTATCCCCAAATATATTGCTAGATCTAATTCGATCTGCCACTTTTTCGGATCAAATTAGATCTAAGTTTATCCACAAATATATTGCTGGATCTAATTCGATCTGCCAAAATTGAGATCAAATTAGATCTAAGTTTATCCACAAATATATAGCTGGATCTAATTGGATCCGCCATTTTTCGGATCAAATTAGATCTAAAAATATCCCCAAATATATAGCTGGATCCGCCAATTTTCGGATCAAAATAGATCTAGGTTTATCCCCAAAGATATCATTGGACCTCCCAATTTTGAGATATAACTTGATCTTAGTTTATCCCCATATATACAATGGGATCTAATACGATATGATTGGATACACCCAATTTTGAGATCTAATTGGATCAGCTAGATATTACAGCAGATCTTAAACAATATCAAATTGGATATGATTAGATATTGCGCGAGATCAATTTTTTTTACTCGGGATGCTATTTTTATCCTTTTGTTATTATTACTCTTTTTTGCTTTGAACCTTAATTCTTAAGATATCTCAGCTGATTCTATTCAACTCTGTGTATGATAAACACACATTTTTAAATTACAACGAACCGTTAAATTTAAATGTATGTTATTAAATTATATTTTTGCACCGTGTCAATGTGTTTAAGATGAATGGGGGAAATGTTTTTAGTTGATCTGTTATTTTAAGTAAATGAATGTTATTTTAGTTTGACTCAAGATCATAAATTAATATCACTTTCTGTTTAAATTATTTTCAAATCAAAGAAAGATGATACAATTTTTACAAGTAAATTACAAAGAATAAAGATTTAAAATTTTCACAAAAAACGTGTTTTCTTAAATGGGAATTAGAGTTGTCAAGTATTCGACCTATTTGAAAAACCGGTTTTCGAATACTTCTAAAAACCGCCTTTTTGAAAAACCGGTTTTCGGTTTTTTTAATTCAAAACCGGTGCGAATAACCGGTGTTTCCGGTTTTTTTTAAATAATCATTTCGTATTGTATATATGCAAATTTTCTTATAAAACTTACGAAGAATTGCTAAAAATCTTGAAACTTTCTATTTTTTTCCTTTCTTGACAGCAATTCGCAGCGATTCCACCTTCAAAACTAAAAGTTATTATTTCTAAAGGCGCTGTTTGTTTTTTTTTTTTGTTTCTAAATAAAAACACTTTCGGACAGACCTAAAAGCCCAATATTTTGTTGGTAATTTTTGCGAAAAAAGCTATTAACCTCGATAAAAAACAGAAATGATTTTTCACTTGCTCTGGAATTGTTACAAAATTGCGGTGGAAGTTTTTTCGCATTAATTTAATAGACATCACAATTTTAAAATGTCGCAAAAGATAACTTTTTCCTTATGAAGATTATAGTTTTCCAATTTGTGAAACAATTTGTGACTTAAAATTTTTATTACAATTTTACGGTTTCAAATCGCAAAATGTTTTATCACGGGGGTAGAAAAGCTAAAAAATAAGAAAACACTCCTTTTACTTATTGAGGAAAAAGAAAACATGAGCTTATATGCATTTTAGAAATAATTTTTAGATCTTTCTTACTAAACTTATTGTCAAAAATTATGATTTTTTTAAGATAGAGAGAAAATGTAGAATTCTAAAAAAAAACAGTATATTGAAAGAATTTCAACATTTCTGTTAATAGTACACTAATGTACGTCATAGCAACAACAAAGTCAATAATCCCTACCTAAAGGCACATTTACACACGAGAGAAAACTGCTAGCGATAGAGCAAAAAACACTCTATTGTGAATGATTTAAGCTATTTAGGGTTACTTTTTGCTCTATCTCTAGCAGTTTTCTCTCGCGTGTAAATGTGGCTTAAAGGAGGGAATCAAACATTGAGGGTCATATGCACAAACACTCTGAACATTTTTAAGTAACTTATAAAACAAATTTTCCATACAAAATTCATTTTATAAATGTGTTATACGAGAAGGTTTTCAAATTATTATGCATAGGCACTTGAATATTTTGCATAATTATTGAACAAATGGTGAAAATTTATGAGAAATTTTCACCTTATAAATATTCGAAAATGTCGAATTATGCGACACGAAAAAACCGATTTCTCGAATAATTCGAAAACCACCCTTTTTCAAAAACCGGTTAAAAAACCCGGAAATATAGAAAAAACCCGGTTTATCGAATAATTCGGAAACCGGTTTTGACAACTGTAATGGGAACAGTCCAATCTAATAATTTATAAAGAAAAATTAATATTATGATTTAATAACTTTTTGGTGGTTGTTGTAACGGCTGGTATCGGTATTTTAAGGATAACGGGTTTTTAGTTATTTCGGTAACGGTATTTTAAGGATAAGGGTTTTTGATTATTTCGGTAACGGTATTTTGAAGTTAACGATATTTCAGTTATTTCGGTAACGGTATTTTAAGGATAACGGTAGTCAGTTATTTTGGTGCATCCCGCAATTTTTTTTACAAAAAACAAACGAGATTAAAAACATGACCAATTTACTCAATAACCACGTGCAATTACCAAAAGCAGAAAATTAAAAATAACGGTAACGGTATTTTAGGGGTAACGATATTTAATTTTTTTCGGTAACGGTATTTTAAGGGTATCGATATTTCATTTATTTCGATATCGGCATTTTAAGGATAACAGTATTTCAGTTATTTCGGTAATGGTATTTTAAGGATAACAGTATTTCGGTAACGGTAATTTAGGGGTAACGGTAGTCAATTGAAAGGGAATCGATAACGGTATTGCCTGCCAACCCTGCAAAATTACCCAATAGTACGGGAACACAAAAAACCACTTTTCTAGCCCAAAAACTTATTTCAAAGAATAATGTGAAACAGTGATGGGTCTTGAAAATGTTTTTTTTGTGCCAAGTGTGTGACTAAAATGTGCCAATTGGGCCTTTATTGTGCCAAATATCAATTTTCACTCAGAACCCGTGTTTTCAACTTTCATTTTGTGGGAGCATTATTATGGAATTAATTATATATTTGCATCAGCTGTTTTACCAAAGTTTACCCGAAGAAAAAGTCTGGGTAGATTTTGGTAAAAAGAGAAACAATAATACACTATCATTTACCCAATTCTCGAGTACGGGAACGCGGTTGGGTAAATTTCGGGTAACTTTGGGAAAATTTCGGTAACTTTGGGACGTACGGGAACGCACTGACTAATTGTCGTTTAAAGCCGGAGTGGCAATCCTTGCTCGGATGAATTCGAATACATCCGAACCGTAACTTATAGTCTTGACTAACCATGGATTTGTGCGAACATGAAAGGAATTACATGCAAAACAAAAACAACAAATAAAATTTGTTGTTGTTTCACGTGTGATTTGTTTCATGTTCGCACAAATCCATGGCTAGTCAATAGAGATGAGCGATCCGGTGATTTTTGAATAATGCTGCTACCAGTGATCGTGATTTCAAATAACCGTTCTTTTAAACAGTGACCGTGATCACGGGTTTTTAATAGAGATGGGCGATCCGGCGATTTTTCAGTAACATTGTTCTCAGTGAAATCGTGAAATGTTCAAATCGTTGTTCTTTTAAACTGTGATCGTGATCACGGTTTTTCTATGGAAAATATTGCGATTTTCTGATAAATAAACGAAATAATATTTATGGCGAGTTTTTAAGATGTCAGTTAAACTTGGTTTAGTTAAACCGAAAACGAATTTTGTCAGCCATTTCAAAGTTTATTTACAAAAATTAGCAGGAAAAACCTTTTCTCGAGTATAATTTATTTCTTTTTTGAAATAAAACAAAATAAACCACATTTTAAAAGCAGTATTCAGAGCTTTGAAGAATTAATTCCTTAATTCAATTTTTCAATTCTGAATTAAAAATTCGATGAATTAATTCACTAAGCAATATATATTGAATGGAATTAATTCATATTTGCTTTCGTTCGATTTATTTTGTTACGAATTAATTCAATTGCAATAGTTCTTTTTATTAAATCAAATGAATTAATTCAATGGTGAATTAATTCCTTACTGAATTAATTCACTACTGAATTCGTTCAATTTCATTTTCGTTCAGTGAATTAAAAAAAATAAAATTACGTTCAGTGAATTAAAAAAAAAATAAAATTACGTTCAGTGAATTAAAAAAAAAATAATAAGTTCACTGAATTGAAAAAAAAATAAAATAAGTTCACTGAATTGAAAAAAAATAAAATAAGTTCACTGAATTCAAAGCCTGTTTTCTGCCGTTCAGTAGAAGAAAACAATAATCTACAAATAAATTTTTTAAATAAGCAATTTTACAGCGTGTGCTAGTAAAAATAAACAAAATAGAAACCGGATGCTGTTTATCAACCTACATGATTCAAAAATAAAGCCTTTTACTATTAAAAATAAAAACTTTACAGATATAGATAAATTTGTAAAAAAATATAACTATTAATTTTACAAACTAGTTATATAGTTATATTTTTTTTTCCAAATTTATCTATATCTGTAAAGTTTTTATTTTTAATAGTAAAAGGCTTTATTTTTGAATCATGTAGGTTGATAAACAGCATCCGGTTTCTAATTTGTTCATTTTTACTAGCACACGCTGTAAAATTGCTTATTTAAAAAATTTATTTGTAGATTATTGTTTTCTTCTACTGAACGGCAGAAAACAGGCTTTGAATTCAGTGAACTTATTTTATTTTTTTTTCAATTCAGTGAACTTATTTTATTTTTTTTCAATTCAGTGAACTTATTATTTTTTTTTTTTAATTCACTGAACGTAATTTTATTTTTTTTAATTCACTGAACGAAAATGAAATTGAACGAATTCAGTAGTGAATTAATTCAGTAAGGAATTAATTCACTTTTTTTCCGTTCGATTTATAAAATTGAACGCGTTCACCGGTGAATTAATTCATTTGATTTAATAAAAAGAACTATTGCAATTGAATTAATTCCTTGAATTTGTTGTTTGATGAACGCATTCAGTTGAACGAATTCAGTGAATTACTTAAGAAAAGGAATTGATTCAATTATAGAGAAAATTGAATTCGATTGGTAGTGAATTCATTCAAAAAGGAATTAATTCTTCAAAGCTCTGGCAGTATTCCAGTTACAAACTGCGTTAAACTAAGTTTAAAGATAATCCAATTCCTAAAAACTGGGCCTTAAAAGAAGAATAGTTGCGACTGGTAACAAAGACATGATAGAAGGAGACATTTTATTCAGAAGAGTGTGAAAGCAAGTCACTGTTATTGAAAAAAAAAACATGTATTACTGTGCACAATGAAGTTTGCAAAAAAGAATAGTACAAAAATATTAAAAGAACGACATTCCGAGTAACTGCGACTTGAAATATTTGATCACTGCCGTTACCAGTGATTTATCAATAACTGTGATTAATTCACCGGTATGAAAATATCGCTCATCTCTACTAGTCAAGACTATAACTAACGACTCATAGTACGATTGGCGTGGGAATATGTACAACCAGTGTTGCCAAATCTTGAAGGCAGGAAAGCACCGTGAGCATTGTGAAAACGGTAGAGTTGTGAAATTTCGGTATTTTTTGAGTACTCAATACTACTCAATACTTTTCAATTGAGTACTCGGTACTACTCAATACTTTTAACGGTTTTTTTAATTTAAAAATAAAAATGTTATGAATTCGTATTTATTAGGAAAAATTATCACAATTCACATACACGTGTTAAATAACTATTGTTATTTACATTTTAATTAATTTAAAACATTTTAAATAAATTAATTAAATAATTTTTCCCAAAAATTCGTTACAAATTTCCTTGCTTCACAAATAGAGTTGTATTTTCAGAGCTGTATTTTTAGAGTACTATTTTTAGAGTTGTATTTTTATACGAAAAATACACATTTCTACGGAAAATTGCATCTTTAAAAGTATTGAGTAGTACCGTTTTAGTATTGAGTACTCAAAAAAACAGTCAGTATTGAGTACTCAGTACCGGAATACTCAATACTTTTACAACTCTAGAAAACGTGTAAAAAGGGTAAAAATTTACCAAAAATGGGGTAAAAAAGCACGATTATAATTTTTTGAAAAATTTAAGTCAAGATTTTAAAAACACATTTTACCTTTGTAAAATCGTGTAAAAGAAGTTCAAAAAATAACCAAAAAGGGGTAAAAAAGTACCAAACTTATATTTCAAAATTTTGAAGTTTAAATATAACGAAGTTGCTATTAAAACTGTACTACAAACATTGTGAAAAAATGTATTTTTTGTATATTTCGTATTATTTTTTCAACTTTGACAGAAAATTCAAGAAAAATTGAAAAAAGGAGAACAAATACCAAAAATATAAACTGTACAAAAAGCACTAAAAGCACTGCCAGAAATCTGAAAAAGCACTGTAAATACCCGCTTTTTATAAACGGGTATTTGTAAAAACTCACCGGGTACGGGAAGGAAAAAAGCACCAAAAAATACTCGAAAAGCACTGAAATGGCAACACTGTGTACAACACATGCTCAACTTTTGTATGATAAAAGAAAAAATGCGTTTTTGTGACTTAGGTATATATGTTAAAAAAGTTGTTTAGCATATTTAGACTGGGCAAAAACTAGTAGTGTTTGGCCATTTTCAGTTACCTATAAAATTAATTTAGTTTTTGCCATAGATAAATTACCAAAGACTGTCATTTGCGACGTCTATCAGAACAATAACATTTCAAAATGAAGAAACTTCGGCATAAATGACTTCAACGTTTACTACATAAATTTACATATTCAATCATTTTTAAAACTTTAATATTGGAATTATAATTAGGTTGTTCATAAGGGGTGTGCTATCTGTTGTATCGCTGTATCGTCCTAACAAAAAACAGAGTTGTTAACATTTTTATTTGTGTTTAGCAACGATTTTCTATTCAGTTTTCTATCTGTTAGCACACTCAAACATAGGACACTAAACATACGTAAAAATGTTGTATCGTGCTATACTCAAATGTTGCATGTTTTCAATTTAATTTTTAACAACTCTGTTTTTTGTTAGGACGATACAACGATACAACAAATAGTACACCCCTTGTGAAAACCCTTAATATAATATTTATCTTTAAATTGAAATTACATTATGTTAAAAAATTTTGAAATATATTACACTACACTACAAACATTTTGTTTGAATTTGAGTCGCTTATGCCGAACAAAATGTTCTCTTTTGTGCTTTCGTAAATATTATTGTACTGAAAGTTGTCAAAAAGTTGTTATGGTGACCAAACCCTCTTGAATCGGCTAACCTTTGTAATTAAACCATGGTTTTTCCATACGATTTTCATACAAACTGAAAACAAATTCTACCTGTACCGGTGTTCTGTAACTATGTGAGAAGTTTTTCACATAAAGATTTCATTTCTGGCAACCCTAGTCTATGGGCACCTTACCGATTGACACAAAATTTTTACCACTTATAGAACTCTTTTTTGGGAGTCCTACCATAAATTTTTTTTCGCGGAAACGGCTATGTCGGGAGTTATTTCGGTGCAAAAGCCGAAAATGGACTTGGCTATATCTTCGTCGGTTATGGTCGGATTGGGACAATATATACACCATTGCAAAGGTAATAGAAACATCTTGTAAATGGATTTTTTTATTATTAACCCATTACGGCCCGGCGTGAGCAACTCCATTTTTTTAAGAAATGTTTTTATTGCATCTAAAGAATTATATACTATTTAATAGGCCTTGAAATGCCCGTTCATTTGAGTGTAATATCGGTAATATTGGGGGCATCCAATAAAAATAGTCTTCAGTGCCAAATTCCTCTTAGTTTTTGAGAAAATCACGAATAACGAAAATTGATTAGGAAAACTTCATTGCACCAAATTTTCCAAAGAATTATATACTGTTTAATAGGCCTTGAAATGTCCGATCCAATAAAAATAGTCTTCAGTGCCAAGTTCCTTTAAGTTTTTGAGAAAATCACGATTAACTAAAATCGATTAGAAAAACTTCATTGCACTAAATTTTCCAAAGAATTATATACTGTTTAATAGGCCATGAAATGCCCGTTCATTTGAGTGTAATATCGGTAATATCGGGGGCATCCAATAAAAATAGTTTTCAGTACCAAGTTCCTTTTAGTTTTTGAGAAAATCACGATTAACTAAAATCGATTAGGAAAACTTCATTGCAAAAAATTTTCCAAAGAATTATATACTGTTTAATAGCCCTTGAAATGCCCGTTCATTTGAGTGTAATATTGGGGGCATCCAATAAAAATAGTTTTTAGTGCCAGTTCCTTTTTGTTTTTGAGAAAATCACGATTAACGAAAATCGATTAGGAAAACTTCATTGCACCAAATTTTCCAAAGAATCATATACTGTTTAATAGGCCTTGAAATGCCCGTTTATTTGAGTATAATATTGGTAATATTGTGGGCAAATTGAGAAAAACGAATTTTTCGCTCACAAAAAAAGACAGTGTAAAGTAGGATGCCAAACGGGAAATCCCGAAATCCCGGGATTTTCGGGATTGGCAAAATCCCGAACCCCGGGATTATTTCTCAAAAATCCCGGGATTTTCTTATTTTTTAATATTAATTATAAATAAGAAAATTATAATATTAGATTACCTACATACGTTTTTTCTTGAATTTTCTCATATTGACAAGAAATTGATGCCAAGATATTGGTAAAATTATAAATTAAGTAGATTATTCGAGTAAACTGTGCAAAGACTTTGCAGAAAAATTTGAAATTTTGGTAAACAATAGCCGTTTTTTCTAATCACTTGGATTTAATAAATCCAAAAAGTATTTCTAAAAGTGCTCAACAGATGGGGTTAGATTTTTCCTATTTTAAAAAAATTTTCTGTCCGACACTTCTTTCATCCTAATTTTTAATACCGAATTCGATGATGAAGGATTCTACTTTAACTTTTAATTTATAATTATCTTTTACATAAAACAGCGATAAACAGTCTGCCTTTTCAGTTTTATCACTTCAATTTATATTTTTACACAATTGAAAAATTCCATTGCAATATTTAATATTCACTAATTGGATTTAATTAAATTACTTACTGTAGAGTGAAAAATTACCATTTCTGTTTGAGCTATTTCTCCATGTCCAAGATGAAAAATATTTATTTGGTAAGGTGTAGTTTTTTTTCCTAAACATATTTCATAAAAAAAATTTAAGAAAAACCTTTTTTTTTGTTAGTTTTTCAATTTTTTTGTTTCTCTTTTAATTTTCATTCGTATTTTTTTCTGACATTAAATTAATAAGCTGTTTCATATATTTGTGCTTTTATTGTGGATTTATTAAATCTAAATTTTTTTTTGGATTTAATAAATCCATTTTTTGTATGAAAAATTCTAAATCCAGGTGATTAAAAAACACGCTAAATATTAAGTTTTTGAGTAATGCATGCGAAAAACCAAGTTTGTTTGTTATTTTACCGATTTGTTCTTCCAAGCGAAAATCGATTTCTGAAACTGGGACTGTAAGTTTTGGCTGGGACTGTAAGTTTGAATTCTTCCATAAAAACATTTGATAACGATAACCAAATAACTTTGTTGCTGTAATTACACGATTTAGTGGGCAAGGTTATCGCAACGAATCTGTTTTAAAATCTGCTTACAAAATACTGGGCGCAAGTGTACTTAATGACAGGCCTTCATATATTATCCCAGCCAGAAAAATACAAACGGGAAAGCGATGTAAAGGTATTTTAACAGGTGGTACAAGTACTGACAAAAATTGCTTTCCCATTTCCAATATGATAACGTCAATAGACAAAAGGACCGGCAGTTCAAAAAGCGCCGGAAAAGTACTGGAGAAACAAAATTTTTAACTTTGGCAAAACGCTGCCAAAACCAAATAGGTGGTTTGGAATTATACCCAGTGGTATGCAAGTACTTGATTTTTTGTACCACTGTCAATTTCTGACTGAGATGTTTCAATATTCATAAAATGTACCACATTATTAATTAACAACTATTAAATAATTATAAAACGCTTTATTCTATAAAAAAATTAGTTACATAACATAAAAATTTTTACAAATAAAAGAAAATTTAAATCCCGTAAAATCCCGGGATCCCGAAAAATTCCTTAGTCATACAAAATCCCGAATCCCGGGATTTTCAAATATCAATCCCGATTGGCATCCCTAGTGTATAGTCCATTAATTTTTTGGACGAAAAAAAAAATTTTTTTTTGGTCAAAATTATACTCAAACGAAAGGAAATTTACAGGGCATCCAACAAAAATAGTTTTCAGAGCCAAGTTCCTTTTAGTTTTTGAGAAAATCACGATTAACGAAAATCGATTAGGAAAACTTCATTGCACCAAATTTTCCAAAGAATTATATACTGTTTAATAGGCCTTGAAATGCCCGTTTATTTGAGTATAATATTGGTAATATTGGGGGAAAATTGAGAAAAACGAATTGTTCGCTCACAAAAAAAGACAGTGTATAGTCCATTAATTTTTTTGGACGAAAAAAAAATTTTTTTTGGTTAAAATTATACTCAAAACAAAAAGAAATTTATAGGGCATGCAATAAATACAGTTTTCAGTGCCAAGTTGCTTTTAGCTTTTGAGAAAATCACGATTAACGAAAATCGATTAGAAAAACTTCATTGCACCAAATTTTCCAAAGAATTATATACTGTTTAATAGGCCTTGAAATGCCCGTTCATTTGAGTGTAATATTGGTAATATTGGGGGCATCCAATAAAAATAGTTTTCAGTGCCAAGTTCCTCTTAGTTTTTGAGAAAATCACGATTAACGAAAATCGATGAGGAAAACTTCATTGCACCAAATTTTCCAAAGAATTATATACTGTTTAATAGGCCTTGAAATGCCCGTTCATTAGAGTGTAATATCGGTAATATTGGCACTGAAACCTAAAAATAGGTTTCAGTGCCAAGTTCCTTTCAGTTTTTGAGAAAATCACGATTAACGAAAATCGATTAGGAAAACTTCATTGCACCAAATTTTCCAAAGAATTATATACTGTTTAATAGGCATTTGAAATGCCCGTTCATTTGAGGGTAATATTGGGGGCATCCAATAAAATAGGTTTCAGTGCCAAGTTCCTCTTAATTTTTGAGAAAATCACGATTAACGAAAATCGATTAGGAAAACTTCATTGCACCAAATTTTCAAAAAAAATATACATATACTGTTTAATAGGCCTTGAAATGCCCGTTCATTTGAGTATAATATCGGTAATATTGGGGGCATCCAATAAAAATAGTTTTCAGTGCCAAGTTCCTTTTAGTTTTTGAGAAAATCACGATTAACGAAAATCGATTAGGAAAACTTCATTGCACCAAATTTTCCAAAGAATTACATACTGTTTAATAGGCCTTGAAATGCCCGTTCATTTGAGTGTAATATCGGTAATATTGGGAGGAAATTGAGAAAAGCGAAACTAAAATTGTGTAATAATAACTTAAAAACCAAATAAATAATTCCTCCTATTAGTGAAATCTAGTTTTTTATTCATACGATACATTTCTTACATATTTAAAACATTTTTCAACGATTATTTCATGACATTTAATTTTATTAAAAAAAGTTTCATGTCAAATTTGTTATCATAATTTTTATCTATTTTTCTCGTTTTAAAATGAATAACCCAAAAATTAAAGCTTCATTTGAACTTTCCTCACTTTCAAAATAAATATATCACCTTTAGCGAAAAATCCAGGTGGGTTATTATGTAATTCGATTCGAAACGGAAATGCTTTCGATCAGAATTTTCACATTGAAAATCTAGTTCCAAAAAACAGTTTTTGATGGAGGACAATATTGAAAACGTGTATGCGATAGTCTAGCATTTATGAAAAATTATTTGAAATTTCATTTTGTTTAGAATTTTTTTTATTTTATGGATTATTCTTGAACTATACACCGAAAAAATTTCTCAGTTGCTCAGTTAAAACTAAACGAATGCAAATTAACGGAAATACCTGATATCAACTTAGGAGAGTTTATATGACGATATGGTTAGGAGAGTATGTATGGATATTTAATGCAATCCCACTAAAAAAATACTTATATTTTATAAACCTTTTGGACCTTGCATTTTTCTAGCGATGAATTATAGGAAAACATATCCATATGTAAGCACAAAACGAAAACAGAAATCGAAGATATTAATGAGTAGGGCAAGGAATTTAATGCACTTAAAAATGGAAAATATGCGTTTAAAAATGAAAAATATGCATTAAAAATATAAGAAATATGCACTAAATCTATTATTTTTGCAAAAATTATGCACTTTAAAACTTAAAAATATATTTAAGTTAGTTATTTTGCAAACAGACACAGAACTCGAAGATTTCTCATAGGTCAATAGTTTTAAGAATGTTTATTTTGATTGAATCAAAATATGAAAACGTATCAATTTTTTATATTTTTTACAAAATAAAAAATATGCATTAAAAAGGCACCAAATATGCATTTAAAGTCAAAATATGCAAAAACATGCATTTATGGCAAAATATGCAAAAATATGCAACTTCAAATCGATGCCATTTTGTTCTAAATTTGATGATTCGGATAAATGTGTAGTCTATATTAGTTTTGGACTATCGAGAAAAAACATGCATTTGCATGGAATTCCTTGCCCTATTAATGAGCAACATGTAGTAGGTACTTGTGTTTTTATTTGAAATAAAGGGAGTAGTTAGTTAACTAAAATCCATTTTTTTTATTTTTAGTAACAAAAATATGAGATTATTTTAAATTATAAAATCGGTTATTAGCTACTTATTCCAAATATAATTTCAGTTTAACGGAAATCTTGTTTTCAGTAACGGAAAGCTCAGTTAAAATAAATATGGAAAATTATTGCAGTTTTTATTACCTGAGTAAAAATAGGTATATATTATTATATATAATGTGATTGGGTTATATCTGACAGTGAATGGAGTCACATTAAGACACATATCATTATATACAACTACATCTGATATTATTTTTTCAATGAATTTTTTGTACGGTAATTGATATTAATACATATCCCCAAATCTGACTCCATATATAACTACATAAGGCATATAAAACTAATAAAAATATATGTAGTGACCGATATGATTATATATGGTTCGATACTAAGTTATATAACACTGTATGTATCGTCATAGTAAAAATATATTCTTGTAATTTTATATAACTTTCTATATGATCTCATACAAATTAATATAAATTAATAGTTGATTTCTCCACAGCCAAATAATTTTCACGTGTTTTTTTTTCCATATAAAAATATATTAAAAAATGATGCGTACGATTTAGAAGACAAAAACATTAACATTTTTATTTTATGTTATAAAATTTGGGCCTTTAAAATTGTTCAAGCTATAGAAATTTCAATATCAATTTAATAGCCGGTATGCATAAAAAGTATACCTACTATTAGACAAAATTTATATAAAATCAGATATTTTTATATCGAATTAGATGCAATTTCATGTCCTGGATATGGACAAATCTCGGATCAAACTGTATCAAATTATATCTAATTTGATATAATTAGACACAAGTAGATGACCCATTTTTCGGATCAAGTTGTATGTCGTTGTATATGGGGACTTATCAAATAAGATATAATTATATATGACACCGTATTAAGATTTTTTACCCGGGTAACTAAATCAAACAACTGAGCCTTAGTAAGCAGTTTGACGCATGCAGTTTCACATAAAGACTCGCAAACTTACTAGATTTTCTTAGTTTACACGAGTACAATATTTAATAAAAACAGAAATTCTGAATTTTGTCAAATTGGACCTAATAGCATCAAATTTTAAATATTAAGATATTATTTAATACAATAATGTCTGGTCAAAATTCGGATTAAATTTTATATAATTTAAAGTAATTAAATCCAATTTGATCCATTAGATACAATTGTATTCACCATTTTTCGGATTAAATTGTATGTGATTAGTTATTGTATTCTATCAAATAAGATATGCCACCATATCATCTTTTTTAATCGGTTATGTAAGAAGGATTTTTCATTTCATTGCAAAAAATTGGAATATACAATCCAATTAAAACAGGGACGTAACAGTTATAACTTTTATTCAAAAAACTGATTGTTTTACAATTATTTCTTGTTTGAATATTTTTAATTTTCTGTTTATTTGTTCTGTTTGATTTATATTTTTAATTCAAACAAAAACAATCCAAAAACGATTTTTATTATTTCAAAAATAATAAAAGTTATTTTCTGATTTTTTTTCTTTATCAAAAAATAACAATTAAGAATATAAATCAAAAGCCATAGAACCAATGAATTCAACAATTATAATATCCTGATAATGTCAACTAGTGTTAATAAAATATTGAACAGTGATTTAAAGTGAGTAAATATGTATATTCCAGCAACTTCCGGCATTCAGTTTAGGTCAATTTTTAATTTTTATTTTATTATCAAATAAAAAAGTTGGTGCTTAATTTTTTCAAAAAAATCATTCTGTAACTTTTATAAAAAGTTTTAAAATAAAAATCAAAAAACAACAGAAATTTATAGAGTAAAATATAAAAATTGAAAAAATTAAAATCTTTGCTAAACTTTGTGATTTTTTTGTGCAATATGATTTATAAAATATAGTGCATTATTGAAATGTTATAATTAAATAAATTTGGGTGGTGACTTTTTAAGAAATATAACAGTTATTTTGGGTCTCTGAATTAAAAGTAACAATTTGAAAATTAAGTTCAGAACATTATTTCGTCAATAATTCAAACATGTTCTTACAAGTGATAGCAGGGAGAAAAGTCCATACTTAATATTAAGTTTTTTGAACTGTCACTTTATATCCGTTTTTAAGACTGAATATCTAGAATACCTGAAAATTCGGGATTTTTTAAATGAAATTTTAGTAGTGGTGGTACATTTATTTCCTTGAGTGTATTTTGCATTTTTTACAGCATATTTTGAGCGCATATTACCGGTTTGTAATTGCAAAAAAGTCGCTACCCTGGTAAGAACAATAGAAAACAGAACGCGAAATACACAATGGATGGAAGCCCAAAAATGGGTTTAATTGCTTAAAAGAAGCTTAATTAGGATGTACTGTTTTAGCAACATCCATTTTAAAAAACAGCAAATCTGTGACTTTTTATACAGTTTTTGTGATCGTTACATGATTTGAATCTTCAAGTAAGCTCTACCAAAAAGGTTATTATAAAGATTAAAAAAAATTACGAAGTTTATGTATAGTTGATCTTTTAGTTTGTAAGTGATTTTCGTTCGATTTGAGATTTTGACTAATTTTGTGTCTGCGGAAGGTTAATCTAATATTTTTAATATTTTCTAGCGAGAAATCCCATATGCATTGACTTTGTATGTAATTTGAATTTAAACACTCCGTGTATAATTTTCTATTTATATTGAAGTGACTGTAACTGCCCGACTAAAAAAGTTTTTATATAATCTTATATGATTTGATATAACTTTAAATGTTTATATGCGTGGCTTTATATAACCATATACATTTATATTAACACTTTGGTTTTATAAATATGATTGATATAACGTTATATATAATAATATGCGATTTGGTCTCCAGCCATATATTAAGAGATCTTCAAATATAGTTCATACATAATTATATATAATGGCATATAGCTTTTATAAACCATATTATATCAAAATATATAACAAAGTTAATAGAAAATTGTATTAATTTTATATATAATTATATCTGACATGATATCTAATTATACAAAAATTTATAAAGTTTAATTGCAATTTTGAAATTTAAAAATAAAAATTAGAAAAACATATGTTGAAAAAAATATGGTTTAAGTTCAGTTATTTTTTCCTTGAAAAAAAATTAATTCTGAAAGTTATTTTTTTTATTTTATAAGACAGTTGTTCCGACAAATTTTTGGATCGTTTTATTTTGTCAGCTATTTCCAAGTTTATTAACAAAAATTTTTATAAACATTAAGTATTAGTATTTAATATGAATGAAAATAAGTGATCTCAACAACATTTACTAAAATTTTATTTGAAAATCTTCATCAAATTATATAGTTTGATCCGAAAAATGGGTCTATCTAACTTCATCAAATTATATATTAATTGATGAAGTTAGATAGACCCATTTTTCGGATCAAACTCTATCAGGTTAATAACATGCTTATCTCGCTTGATATAATTATATATTCCAATATTCGGATCAAATTAGATATGAACGTATATATGGGTTTATATATGGTGATATATGATTATATAATATCTTTTTTAGTCGGGTGTGATATATATTTATACCCTACACCACTATGTGGCCAGGGTATTATAAGTTTGTGCTGATGTTTGTAACAACAAAAAATATTGGCCCTAGACCCACCTTATAGTATACCGATCGGCTCAGAATTTTTTTTTATTTCGATTTAACGATGTCCGTCTGTCTGTCCGTCCGTCCGTCTGTCTGTCTGTCCATGCATTTTTGTGCGCCGGCATGCCCGACTTTAACCTTTTTACTCGTTTTTTAATCGTTTCAAGTTTAAGCAATCGTTTATTTCCTTGAAAAAGTCTATCAATCTTTAAATTCTATTAAAACCAAAATAAACTTAAAGGAGCTTTTAAATAAAAAAGGACATTGAATATTTTTTTATTATTTATTTTTTATAATTCTTATTTCGTTTTCTTGTTCAAAATCTTACATTAGTTTTATTTTTCTTTTATATTACTCATAATAAATACCAAAGTATTTTTTTATAATATTATGTACTTTTTAAATAAATGGCGACCTGATCGTTTGTTGTTTTTTAATAAATTTTTTAAGTAAAAATATACATAAATACAGTTTATACGCTAATGATATATATGTATGTATGTAGCTAGCAAAATAATATATTAAGGCTCTGTGCGAGGTGGCTAAATAAATTCTAAACTAAATACAAACTGACAAAAGGGTTTATAATTTCTTTGGAAAATATTTGAAAACTTTGTAAAATTTGATAGAAATTTGGAAACCCGAATTTAGTTTAAATCTTATTTAGCCAGTTCGCACCCACCCTAAATAAACAAAAAAAATTTTTTGAAGCATAAAAAGGTTTTTTGAGATGGTTTTTTTATAACTTATAAAAAATAGCAAAGGCTCTTTAGGATACTCTTCTATAGATATATAATAAAGCAGTAAAAATAATCACATTTTTTTAATGATTTATATTTTTCTTATTATTTTAAAGGATTTGTAAAGTTTGTTTTTTAAGTAAATGAGAATTATTTCTAAAATAAAGATAAATGTGAAATAAACACAATTTTAAAATTATAAAAAAAAATTGCTTAAAAATGCAAAAAAAATTAATAATATCTAATAAAAAAAATTAAATAAAATAGCATCTGCAAAAATATTTCTATCAATAAAATATTGCTAAAATATTTCAAACGAAATAAAAAAAATTAAAAAAATCTTGATTTGTTTTAATATTAAAAATTTTTGTAACAACCCAATAAACCAAGGATATGATAGCGAAATCGTAATAACTTTAAATATTCAAAGAAGATGTCATATTCCAATAAGTACACATACTACAAAATATCTATTATTAAAAAAAACTTGCAAGTTTCAGAAACAAACAAAACTTATTAGAGCATGCACTTTTTTCTTCTTTTGTATATTTTCTTTCATCAGAGTTGGGAGTAATTTTTCATTACCATTACATACATATACGAAATGGTAATGAAATATTTTTTCATTTCCATTACTTTCAAGTAATTGTAATGAAATTAATTTTAATAACATACTTTCATACATTAATTTTAATTTTAATTACAAAATTAGACATAGATTTTCATTACCATTACTTTTATACAAAGGCAAATATTTTTCGGTTTTCGTATCTCTTAATTTGAGTTCATGGTATGCCGATTCGTCGGTTAAAGCTCAAATGACGAAAAAGCTTAAATTTTGTGCTTAACGGCGCGACTATAAAAAAAATCAATGGTAATGGATATATAACTTTCATAAATTGTAATGAAAATCTAATGGTAATTATTTTGGCCCATCCCTGTCTCTCATTGGCCAAAAAGATGCACAATCTAAGTGAGTTCGATCAATTTTTCTACATTGACTTAATTTCCTCTAATTTTAAAACGATCCCGTTAGTATTTTGATACTGGACTCTGGCGAATTTACTTTCGTGACAATAAATATCGCCTATCAGAGATTTATCTGTATGCTATTAATGATTTTTTACATTAATTCAATGAAGTTTCACTTGAATTCGTTTCACTTGAAACTTTTCATTAAATTAATGCAATTTTTCATAAAATTTTGTGAAAAATTTCGTATTATTTATTAAAAACTTTATACCCTTAATGAAAAAGCTTCATTAAAATAAGTTTCGTTTAAGAAAATTTTCATTCACTTTCTGAAGAAAACTTCATTAGTTTAGAGAAAAATTTCATTAAAACTCGTCCAAGAAAATTCTCTGAGTAGATGTTATCGTAACGATATCGTTTGGTTTATTGGGAAATTTAATATTTTGTAGCAATTATAATTTTTTCAAACAAAAAATTAATTTCTTTAAAAATAAATTCTTGAAAAAAATTAAAACAATTTTTAGTTTGGCTTGAAAATTTCTTTTTAAAAATTGCCAACATTACGAAAAACTGTTAATTTAGTTAAATTGTTTTAGTACAACTTTGACCCATTAAAAGAATGAATTAAAAAGAAAAGAAACTAAATATATATGTGTAAATTCATAAATGCTTTATAAAGTTATAGGAGGCTTATAAATTTTGTATGAAATTTTTGTTTTTTAAGCCTCATATAACTTTAAAAAGCATTTATGAAGCCTGGATCAGCCAGACGTAAACGTATCTCTGCATAGCTGAATTAATAAGTTAAATAAGAACAGAAGATGTGTTGTGTTTTTTGTTTCATTCTTATGCATTCAATATAGAGCAAACGTAAATACACAACGAAAATCTGTTGTGAATAGATTTTTGTTGTGTATTTACGTTTGCTCTATATTGAATGCATAAGAATGAAACAAAAAACACAACACATCTTCTGTTCTTATTTAACTTATTAATTCAGCTATGCAGAGATACGTTTACGTTTACGTCTGGCTGATCCAGGCTTGAATTTACACAATAGTTCACAGATAACTTTTATAATGGATGATTAATTGTATTTATTTGAAAATCGTTATGTTAAGAGTGAGAAGCGCGATGTGATTATTCAAAATCTTCTTCTTCCAAAATTTCAAAATCACTTTCATCTGATGAGTCTAGAGCGGTGACAATTCGCCTATTTGTGGATTGCATTGCTCCTCCCTGTGTTGATAATGCACCAGCACCGACACTTAAAACACCCTGTACTAAACCAGATACCAGACTTGGTATCAGTTTACTACTATTGGCCAACAAAGCCTGAGTTTGTGATTTAACTGCCAAGGCTACTAAATCATTAGCTTCTTGATTATCAACAGGTGATATTTTAGCCACTACTGTACTCGAAGCTTTTTTGGTACTTCCATCTACAGCTGTGTGATCAGGGAATTTTAAACCCTTTGATAGACTTTCTTCTGAGGATGAAGAAGTGGTCGATAGTGATGAGTCACGTTTAAAGTGACCCTTTTTAAATTCTATAATATCTTCTGATTGTGAATATTTAACTACTGATGAGTTCTTGGCGGGATTGGAGTTTTTTAAATATGTCTCTGATTTGTATACTTGAACAACTGGTAGTAAATCATCTTGATCATCATCTGAAGAATTTTCATCAATTTCTGGTATAGGATCTGGTAGTAATAATTCCGAGGGCACTTCATCACTCTTGTCCTCATCATTGTCGGGATCTTCGGTAGGCAATGTCAGCGAAGCTAAATCGCTAGCTCTTTCCAACACAAACATATTGGTTTCATTTTCCTCGGGCATAAATTCATCATCTAATTCATATTCATGTAATTTTTCAGACCAAGCAAAATCTAAATCTGAAATTAAAAAGAATTTTAACATGTCAGATTCTTTTTTCTTTTTTTTGTGTCGTAATTTTTCATGTCGTAAATTTTCAGAGCAAGCAAAATCTAAATCTGAAATTAAAAAGAAACAGAAACATGTCAGATAGTGTGTTTTTGTGAAATTTCAAATGATATTTTCTAGAGTATTTAAATTGCAGACATACGCGTCTATTCCTAAGAAAAGTCTGTGACTCTTAGTTGTGACTGTATTTCCCCCGTGTTTGTTATTGCAAAGTCACAATAAATTAAATTTATTAAAATTTTTGTTTGAAAACTTCTGAAAAATTAAGGGCCTGTTTATCTATTACGAAAGTAGTCTAAACGAAAGAAATTGACAATCACTTTCGTCAAAAATACATGAAAACAAAAACAAATTTTCGTTACTTTGCTTTCGTTTAGAGTATTTTCGTAATACATAAACAGGGCTTAAGACCTGGTATCAATGCAATCACAATAATGATAAATAAAATTTGCATTTTTAAAATTTTATTGTTGTTTTGTATGGAAAGTTGTGACTTTCAGTCTTAAAAGTAGTCTGAAGACAGTCACAACGATAACTGATAAACTATTGTGTATTTTTGGCCTAGCAGCTTGTTAGAATAGAGTTTAAGCGGGGTTTACATTATACGACAAGTCATAGGATCGGTCAAAAAAGTGAGTCAGATAGCCAAAAGCCTGTAGTGTAAACACATTTTATCTGATAAGTAGGTACTAGAGGGCTGAATGAATGTCTTACAAGACATTCATTCACATGCGCTGATGAGAGATTTGACGATTTTTAATACTAAATATAACAAAAATTTACCATTTTACTTATTTGTAGTTATTTACAAGATGTTAAAATTCAGATCATTACAAAAAAAAAATAAATAAAACAGAAAACAAAAAAAAATATTTTGGTGTTGTATAAGAAAATGTTTTGTGAATGTCTTGCAAAACATTCATACTGGCCTCTAGTAGGTACAGAAAATCCTATTGAAAATTTTTTTTAAATATATATAGAATATAATAATATATAGAAATAAATCTGTAAAAATAGCAGAAAAAGCAACTAAAAATGAGTTAAAAATGATACTGCAGAAAAAACTGTTAAATTAGCAGATTTTTTTTTTGCTAAATACTAGTAAAATAAGAACAGCAAAAATAAAACTGTTAAATTTACAGAATTTTAGTTATATTTATGTATGTTAACTTTTAGTTAACTTAAAATGATAAATTGCACTGTAAAATCTGTAGAAAATTTTGCTAAATATTACTAGACTAAAGATAACAAAAAGAAACTGTTATATCTACAAAATTTTTGTTAGTTTTAAGCTAAATTTAGTTGAATGCAAATAGCAGTCTATCCTGTTAAATTAACAGAAATATTTGCTAAAAAAAATTGTAAACTGCTGTTTTCAAAAGCCTCATTTTTTATTTGCATTTAAAAAAAATCTAAAACAAATTAAAAATTTTTTCGTGATTTTTAAGGCTACTAATTTTTTAGCAATTTTTTTGCTGATTTTAGCAGGTTAATTTGTTATTTTCTATTAACAAAAATTTACCTAAAATATAACTAAAATTCTGTATATTTAACAGTTCTATTTTTGCTGTTCCTATCTTACTAATATATAGCAAAAATAATCCGCTAATTTAGCAGTTTTTTCTGCAGCATAATTTTTAACTAATTTTTAGTAGTTTTAACTAAATTTTTTACAGACTTTTTTCTATTAGTGTAACAGATATTTTCATCTGATTGCATTTGATGGTGTAAACACATATCACTTGGGAATTTTTCATTGGCATTGAAATTTAATTGGCATTACTTGATCTCAATGCCAATGCCAAAAAATTTCATTACCTTTCAATGCCAATGAAATTTTTTTCAATTGGCATTGATTAAAACAATGGTTATGAAATGTACAAATAATTGAAGAAAAATGCATTGTATACAAAAAAAAAATGTTTTATAAAAAAGGAAATTAAGACAAGAATGTAAAATTTCAGAGCTACAGTAGACGCTCGCAAATTAGAGCTTTCAGTAATTCGAACGTCCAGAAATTAGAATCAATGTTTGCAATACATTAAACGCTCTGAAATTCGAATTTAAAATTCTAATTTCTGAGCGTTTTTTTTTTTTTTGGTTATTTGAATACACAGGAAATCCCCAATTTATTTTTATTCTGTTTGAATAAAGTAAAACTAAAAAGGGGAATCACCAAATTATATATGTTTTTCCCTATTTGTTTTTTTTTGTCGCATTTATGTACATTTTTGGCTAGTTTATTTGTGAAATTTGATACGCGTGTACATATTATTTGGCAGTCTCTATTAAATAGTGAAAGTGTATCATTTAAAATCTTAAATAAACGTAAAAAAAAACACTTTATCATTGGAAACGAAACGAAAAAAAACGTCCAGAAATTAGAATAATTCAGAAATTAGAATTGCCTCAAAAACAAAGCGGTTCTAATTTGCGAGCGTCTACTGTATAAACACTATAAATATTCGCCATTTTATCAAGTTTTATCAAGTATACTGCTGTTCACTCTTCTTTTAACACTGGTTAGTCTAGATCAGCGGTTCCCACTAAGTTTTGCTTCACGGACCCCATGAGACATTTCTACTAGCTCACGGCCCCCAAACCAGTGTTGAGCGAGAGGTACTTTATAAATTATGGTGCAAAATTAATAAAAGCACCTGCTTATTTTAAATGATGGCCAATTTTAAGCAGGAATAAAGAAAAAAACATTTTTCAAATCAATATTTAATATTTTCAAATAATTTAAAAATTATAAAAAAAAAAATATTTTTTTTCAATAACTTGTTTTATGTTTTTTGTCGGATCTCTTCGCGGACCCCCTGGAATTCTGCTACGGACCCCTGGGGGTCCGCGGACCCCCATTTGGGAACCATTGGTCTAAATGGATCAGCCTCTAGTAATGTAAACTTGTCGAAATAACGAATATAAGATAAGAAATACGCGAATTTTTAATTTTTTTTTCTTAATTTGTTCTTTTAGCGAAACATGAAAACAAATGCTTTTTTCATCAATTATAATTGGGCATTTAGGCATTGAACAATGATAATTAAAAAAAATTTCATTGGCATTGCTCAATTATAATGCCAAGGAAATTATCAATTAATTGGTCTATTCAATCAATTAGTCCCATGTATGACACATACAAGATTTTTTGGCTAAACTGAAAAAAAAAACCGAAATTAATTTTGAGAGGGGCTTGGACCCGGTAGGCCCGTGGGGTACAAAAAACGGGGAAACATAAATAGTAACATGTAAGTGTGGATACTCAAATTATAGGAATTGTCTCACGATTCCAAAAATGTTAATTTTTTTATCCATAAAACGTAGTAGATTAAACTAAAAAAATTTGTACAAAAATTATAATTTAGTTAATTTATTTGCAGAAAATTTAATTCTCAAATGTGTGTTTTTGTGATTATTTTGAACATATATAAAGGTACCCAATCAGAAAAATACATTCGGGAAAGCACTTTAACAGGTAGTACAAGTACTGGCAAAAAGTGCTTCCCCATTCCCAAAATGATAACATCATTAGAGAAACTTACCAGCTGTTCAAAAAGCGCTGGAAAAGCACTGGAGGAACCAAATTTTGAACGTTGGCAAAACGCTGGCAAAACCAATAAATAGGTGGTGAAATAGATTTTCCAAAATAAAATTTAAAAAAAGTTCATATATATTTTTTTTGGTCCTGCCGTGATTTGAACCCAGGCCGCTTGCTCTATCCAGACAGACGATTGCTAACGAGACATATAATACTTGGTGGCCAAACACAACCAACTTTTGCAAGAATTTTTGTGCAGGTAATCCAAAAACGCGGCTAAGTCAAATTGTTTACCTGCCTTAATGTGCAGGTATACTAATACAGACTGAAAACAAACCAAACAAATGAAGCTAATGATGACAACTTTGTGCTTTGCACCAGATCTTTCGATTTTTGTGGTTAAAAAACGACTAAAGTAGGATATTTTTGTCACAAAAATGTTGACAACACATTAATTTTATGTGTGTTTTTTTTCCCTAGAATTGAAAAACAAAGCAAAACACAAGAGGCAGCTAACGGTGATCTTTTGTATGAAAATAATGTAAAACTGCCAAAAATATGAGGCAGTTATCTTAAATGCGCAGGTACAAAAAGTGCACTTAAAGAAGACAATTGCGTACATAATTTTGTAAAATAGAAACCAAACCAAAATTTTGTGCAGTTATAGCAAATGTGCACTACTGTATTATTTTTAGATTAAATTTAATATATATAAAAAATGAATTGTTAGACTTGTTTTTTAAGTATTGTTTGCTTGCTAACCATGTATGGCCCAGAGGGCTTGGTTAGTTTTTATTAATATAAAAATAAAATAAATAAATAAATAAATAAAAATAGTTAATAGATTATGAATCAAAAAAACCGCACCCAAAAAATTGCAAAATAATGGCGGAACGCGAAAAAAGCTTTTATGGTACAAAATATTCATTAACAAGGTTAGTCAGCTAACATTCTGCAAACGAATATATTGATGCAAACATTTTCTTTTTTGGAAAATATTTTTTTTTGTTAATGCGAGATATTGTTCCTTATTCTCTTCAATAAAAGTACTTATTAAACAAGTGTAAAAGGTGCACTTCAATTCAATATTGGTTTCAGTACTATTTTTACAGGTACTTAAAAATCAATTTTTTTATAAATACATATTTTAAAAAATTTTAAAATTAAAAAAATATTGAATTTAAACAAATTAATTATAAATATTTAAAAAAAAAATAACAGAATAAAAAAAAATTGAAAAAAAAATAATATTGGTCCCGCCGGGAATCGAAACCGGGACCCTCTATTTGAAAATGCCAAATGATACCAAAATGATTTTTTACGATCACTTTTAGAGCAATTACTCTTTAGAAGCAATACTTAAGTGATTTTTTGGATGTGGTTCAGAAGTTATTCTAAAAAAGCTGTAAAAATGTAATAACGGATACTTGGGAAGCAATGAAAGAAGTGATTTTTTGAAGTTGTTCAGAATAACTTCTAAAAAAGCAGTAAAAATACACTAACGGATACTTGTGAAGCATTAAAAAGAAGTAGTTTGTAAAGCACTACTTGCAATTTTTTTTGCTGGGATGCTATGTTTTTACTTGTTTTTATATGTTTTTAATGTGATTTTTAATACCGGTACGTATAAATACCGTTACCCTTACCGTTACCGAAACAAACAAAATTCGATATCGTTACCGTTACCCTTACCGTTATTCGTTTCGGTAACCAACCTTGTCTAGAACCCCTTCCTAAGGAAGCAATTCTTTGTGATGTAATGAAGGAAGTGATTCATTTAGAAGTCATTCCATTTATTTTTGCTGAGCATTTCCGTTTTTCTCAATTTACTATATCCCAACAAAAACAGACATTACCGAGCAATTAAGCGAGTAAGTAGCACACCCCAGCAAAATATTGGTAATGACACCTCATTACTATCTGCATTACCCAAAATGATGAATCATTACCTTTTGCATTATTTTATAATTTAAAATAATGACTTCCTAATAAGGGCCTATTGTATTTATTGTTTCTAAATATAAAATAATGACTTACTCGTAATAGTTTAAATAAATACTTTTTACACAGTTAAATTTTATAAAAATTTTATTTATTATATGTAAATATGTTTTATGTTTAAATTTGTATGACGTGTCCTAGAACTAAAACTTAAATTTTTCTGAATTTATTTCCTTAAGCTAATAGTATTTGCCTAACTCCTTATTTTTAAGAATCAAGTAAGCAATCTGATAACCACTTATAATTCAACTTTTTGTAAGCATGTGTGTAACCACTTATTATTCAAAACCTCATAACTACTTATTTCTCATTTTTTCGTAAGCGAGCGGGTAAGCGTGACTACTTATAAAAACGACCACGCCAAACAAAAATAATGAGTTTAGACCCCAAAAAATAAGTTGTGCGGAGCTATGAATTTCTATTATATAACCACTTATTTGGTAATGAAAGATTTTGCTGGGACAAAGGGGTCACTACTTACCAGGCTATTTACCCGCAACATTACTTTTGCTCGCGATTTCCAAAAATTCATGGGTGGTCATTACCCTCTCGCTTACAAAAAAGTGCGAATAACGAGTTACCCATAGTGAAATATAAGTAGTTACTCACATAGATAGAATAAGTGGTTACTCGGTAGTTAGGAAATAATAGAAAAATAACTTTTTACCTCGGAAAATTTTCTATTCAGTTGGAAAAATGTTCGAAACAATTTAATAAATAAAATATTAATATAAAAAACTAAATCAGTACTTATTTAATCAACTACCAGTAAGTTATTACTTTGCAAGAATATGTAAGTGCTTCTATAAATTATTAGCAGTAAGTCATTATTTTGTATTTTAAAGTAATGCAAAAAGTAATGATCTATCATTACCTGGTAATCCGTATGGTAATGATCTGTCATTACCATGTTTTTGTTGAGATACAAATGTTTTTTTCTTCAATTATAACTGGTTGCATTAGTGTACATTTCATTACGATTTTAATGGTATTGACATTGGGTCATTACTAATTAGTTTTATTCATATGACCCATTGACATCAAGTAATGCAAATTCAACATCAATGCCAATGAAACATTCTCAAGTATGATACTAGACTACCTGTAAGTTTTATCTTCAATTTGTATGTTTCCAGTAAGGAATGCACTCATAAATCTCTTTTATATTACATTTAGTCTGAGCAAAAAGTACCTGATTTTTGGATCTTCTTGGTTTTACAGTACAGAATTACAGTACATCTTTTAAAACTAATATACATGCTAATAAAAGTTAATTACGGTATTTCACGCATGTGCATAGCACATGCGAAATTCTCAAAACACAACCAATATAATTACCAGAAATTGCCAGCATCCCTTATTCTTAGAATACACATTAAATTTTATGGCGTAAAATGTAGAAAACAACAAGGAAAAAATAATGTAGAAAATAAAATAGATTTATAAAAATTATACACTCACAATATATTTTCCATAACCGATTGAGGTTTATTTAAAAAGTAATAGGTAAAGTTTGTTTTCAATTGAAGAATCCATTAAAACACATTGAAAAATATTGTTTAACTTTTTTTGTCAACCAATAAAAAACAAACCATAAAAAAATATGTATCGTCTGTAGGAGTTGTTATTTTCAGTCAAATATTCTATTTTTAGATTTCTATTTTTTGAAAAAATTATTTAAATAATTTCGTTGTTTTCTGTTTTAAAACAAAAAATTCAAATATTTTCGGTTTTCTTTTTTGTTAAAATAGTTTGTTTATATACAAAATTATTTCAATTCAAATTACAAGAAATTCTTTACTCATACACACAAACTAGCCAATAAAAATATGAACGTGTCTGTTGTGTATGGTGTAGTGTTTTGAAAATCGAAACAAAAAAAAAAAACTTTCAAATATGAAAAAACAAACCACAAAATCGTTTTTTTTTACGTTTTGTCAGTTAAAAAATTGATGATTGTTTTAATAGACTTTTCAATTATTTTTATTTCTTTTCTGGATTGTTTAAACAATGTTTGAAAATAAATAGCAAATGGTTTGAATATAATGAAAAATCAGTAGTCCTTTTTTTAATAGTGTTTTCAATTAATTTAATATGTATTTTAGGTTGTTTTTAAGGATAAAATATTGTGAGTGTATGTATGTTTAACTAATCTTCAACAAAATCTTTACAAAAAATTCTATATACATACAATAACGCTCAGTAATCCGAATGCCGAAATAATTATAGGTTCACTTAGGAAATTGGGGATTACTTCCGTAACAGTTGATATATGGGCATTTCCACAGAGGGGTGCCCGAAAAATTAAAAACCGACAAAAAATCCCTTCTGATTTGTATTAATAAAAAAAAAAAAACTTAAATATAATTAAATAGCCCAAAGCCTATCTTACACTACAAAGTTGCGTTTTTAATATACATTTTTAATAACATTTTGTCCTTAAAAATTACTTGTTTTAGATTGATGATTAAACTGCACTATTAAAACAAAATATTTGTTATAACAACAATTAACTTCAAAAAAATGTAAGGGTAGCAACTAAAGATCAGTAAACGGTGAATCTTTGATTTCCTTTCATTGACATTCTATTGTCACATTCACAATTCACAAGTATCAAAGAGGAAATTTATGTCGTAAATAGGGTTGGGGATTCCCGCCCGGGAATTCCCGGGAAATCCCGGGAAAAGTTTGCCGATATTCCCGGGAAAATAATATATTTTTCCCGGGAAAACGGGAAATTTTAAAAATATTAAATTTTTTAAATTGTTTTTGTTTCGAATAGGATTTTTTAATTTTAGTCATAAAAAACATTTTAAATACCAAAACAAAAATTTCAATGTTAAAATCTTTTAAAAGGGAATACATTTATTTGACACACAAATAAAATCTTTGCCAAGTAATCAGCAGCATTTCAACTAATAAAGATTTTTCGCATAACTTATTCAAAATTTAAGTAGTAAAGCCTAAAAACTTGGTAAAATGTTTAAAAGAAATATGAAAAAAAGCTTTGTTTTTTACAAATAATCGCCCTTACTATCTAAATTTTTCAAATGTATAATTTAGGTAAAGTCGACTTTAGTTAAAATATTGGGTGGCAGTATACCTTGACTTGGTTTATTTTTGGAGCATTCTGATTGATTAATTTATTTTCAAGCAATCAAAATGTTTGAAAATATAAATATTTTTGTAAGGTTTTCATACACAAAATGAACAAAACCGTTTGATTAAAAATAAAGTCGACTTTAAATTTAAAATACTCCTTTATATTAAGGGTCAATAATTTTATAAGTAACGTTTTCATTAATAAATGTGAAAAGAAAAGACTAATGGTTAACGGTGGTATCTAAATTTGGTTATCCGACATATAAATTTGGTTCACAAAAAAAAAAAAAAAAATTGATGTTCATGCAACTTCTCTTGAAGAAAACAACAACAAGCTAAAATTAGCAAAGTACCCGAAGAAAAAAGTGTAAGCTGAATAGGCATTAAAGGTTTTATGGATACCATTTTAACATTTCCTAAAATGGTAAAATGGTATCCATGGTAGATCTTCGTTTATTCGAGAAAGTTTTTATAATAAAAACCTGGCATTGCAAAAAAAGAAACCGATGTAAAGAACATTATATTAAATTACTACAATCATGTAAAAGATATCATTATAAAAGAAATATTGAGCAATATTTCTCACAATAGGAGATTTACTATAATCTTAGATGAATGGACAAGAATATCACAAAAGAGATATTTGAACATAAGTATAAACGTAAATAATTCATTTTATAACCTGGGGTTGGTTTATATATCAGGAAGATGTAATGCTGATGAAATAAGAAGAATTGTCGAAATAAGACTAGAAGAGTTTTAATTGTCTTTGGAAAATAACATTTTGGCCACCATATCTAATGGGCCAAGTGTGATGAAACGGTTTGTTTCCGACAGTCCAGTAGTAGGTGCTTTCTGCTGGAATCATGCAATTCATTTGGCAGTGCTGCGATTAATTTATGTGAAATCAAATGTTCAACATTCTGATATTTTTTACTTTGAATTCTCACTACACAGACTGCATTTGTACTGAAATAGTGTTTTTTTTAACAAAAATTATTTATATATGTGGTTTTCATTAACAATTTTGTTCACAAACATTTCCCGGGAATCCCGGGAATCAAATTTTTTCATTCCCGTTTCCCGGGAAATAAAAAAGTCCGGGAAATCCCAAACCCTAGTCGTAAACGCCATGTCACGTCACGTTACACACTATGGGTTGTAAAAAAAATAAAAAGGAGTTTTATTAATTCAGCAAATTGCAAAATTAACTAATAATAATATTCCTAATCATTTTAAAAACGTTGTATCAAAAACGTCCGGCGCAATGCGCAGACTTTTGCGTTTTCGTGAAAAAAGAAAAAACCAACTTCTGCTTTTGTCACGTCATGTCACCCTCTCGAATTGCTTGCATTTAAGGACCAGACAGCTCGATTGTTTTCTTATCAGTTACTAAATATACAGCTACTTACGTACTACGCAAAAATATACAGTTAAAAACAAAAATTAAGTTGTTCCTTGTTTTTGATCTCATTGAAATACGACTGTCACGTATGTGACTATGAAAATGCCCATATATAAAATTTATATTCTGCATAGCGTAGTAAAGGTAATTGTTAGTCGGAAGCGTTATAACTAATAGCTATTATTTCACGCTTTTAGAAAATTTTTGAATTTTTGCAATTTTTTCCACATGTAAAATGAAATAAATGTATGTAAGTTCTATGATGTGGGTGTTTTTGTTAGAGATTTTAAAATTTTGGTTTTTATACCCTACACCACTATGTGGTCAGGGTATTATAAGTTTGTGCTGATGTTTGTAATTATACCCTACACCACTATGTGGTCAGGGTATTATAAGTTTGTGCTGATGTTTGTAACACCAAAAAATATTGGTCGTAGACCCACCTTATAGTATACCGATCGGTTCAGAATTTTTTTTTATTTCGATTTAACGATGTCCGTCTGTCAGTCCGTCCGTCTGTCTATCTGTCCATGCAATCTTGTGCGCACTCTACAGGTCGCAACTATTAAGATATTTTGATGAAATTTGGTATGCAGACCTATGTTGGCCCAAGGACGAACAAGTTTGATTTTGGTGAACATCGGTCCATGTTTAGACCTAGTGCCCATATAAGGGTCCAACCAAAATTATATTGTTTATACGCTGCAGGTCGTAAATAATAAGATATTTTGACGAAATTTGGTACACACACCTATGTTAGCCCAATAACGCAGCCTATTGATTTTGTTGAACATCGGTCCATGTTTACACCTAGTGCCCATATAAGGGTCCTACCAAAATTATACTGTTTATACGCTGCAGGTCGTAAATATTAAGATATTTTGATGAAATTTGGTACACAGACCTATATTGGCCCAATAACGCAGCCTATTGATTTTGGTGAACATCGGTCCATGTTTAGACCTAGTGCCCATATAAGGGTCCTACCAAAATTATACTGTTTATACGCTGCAGGTCGTAAATATTAAGATATTTTGATGAAATTTGGTACACAGACCTACATTGGCCCAATAACGCAGCCTATCGATTTTGGTGAACATCGGTCCATGTTTAGACCTAGTGCCCATATAAGGGTCCTACCAAAATTATAATGTTTATACGCTGCAGGTCGCAAATATTAAGATATTTTGATGAAATTTGATACACAGACCTATATTGGCCCAATAACGCAGCCTATTGATTTTGGTGAACATCGGTCTATGTTTAGACCTAGTGCCCATATAAGGGTCCTACCAAAATTATAATGTTTATACGCTGCAGGTCGCAAATATTAAGATATTTTGATGAAATTTGGGACACAGACCTATATTGGCCCAATAACGCAGCCTATTGATTTTGGTGAACATCGGTCTATGTTTAGACCTAGTGCCCATATAAGGGTCCTACCAAAATTATACTGTTTATACGCTGCAGGTCGCAAATATTAAGATATTTTGATGAAATTTGGTACATAGACCTATGTTGGCCCAAGGACGAAGCCTATTGATTTTGGTGAACATCGGTCCATGTTTAGAACTAGTGCCCATATAAGGGTCCCCCCAAAATTGGCTTGGTTACAAACTGCAGGTCGCAAATATTAAGATATTTTAATGAAATTTGGTGCGCTGACTCACATTATAGAAAATTTTGACATAAGCCCCATTTTAACCCATTCGAATTTCGGATCCAAACAATACACCAGACTGGTGTAGGGTATTGTATAGTCGGCATGCCCGACTTTAACCTTTTTACTCGTTTTGTAAATGCTTAAGTTTTCAATTAAGATGCATTTTTGAACCAAAACGTATTTGTGGAAAAATTTTTATTAATAAAGAAATGCATTTTTAATTAAATTACTCTATCACCTACATTTTTGGAAAAAGATATTGTATTTTAATGACGAACCGCTTTTTATAAGAAAATCTATGAGAGATGTGATTATGAGTGGAGTATAAGCGATCTTTAACTGATAAAAAAAATAGATGAAACTTGCTAATCCCCCAGCAAAACCTTGCTAATGGTTTGGACCTTTTTCACGCATTCCTGGCATAGGTAACCCTTGGTTTTACTTAGAAACCTAAAGTAATACATTCCTAATATTGTGATACATCAATACTTATTTGAGAGGTGTGAAATAATGAGTTACCGATATAGAGATATATAACTACTTATTTGGAGGCTTTAAAATAATATATTACTGATATTGTGTTATATAATAACTTATTAATAAGGGTAAAAATAATAAGTTCTTTGTATTGCATTATATAACTACTTATTATGCTGAGTATGATTTAATAAAAATTGATAATCTAATTACATCGCTCGGATCGGTGTATTTTTAAACAAAGTCATTACTGGTAACGTCTTATTTTATTCCCTATATGTAACCAAAGAAATATGAACTAACGTGTAAGGACTTATTTCACTCCATACAAGTATGTACCCAGTCAGAAAAATACAAACGGGAAAGCGGTGGCAAAGCACTTTAGCAGGTGGTACAAGTCCTGGAAAAAAGTGCTTTCCCATTCCCAAAATGATAACATCATTAGACAAAAGGACCGGCTGTTCAAAAAGCGCCGAGGAAGCACTGGAAGAACAAAATTTTTAAACGTTGGCAAAACGCTGGCAAAACCAATAAATAAGTGATCTGGAAATATATTTTCCAAAATAAAATTTAAAAAAAGTTCATATCTATTTTTTTTGGTCCTGCCGTGATTTGAACCCAGGCCATCAGATTGGCAGACGATTGCTGTACCCACTGAGCTAACGAGACATATAATATTTGATGGATAAACACATAAATGAGTGATAATAGCTGGACAACTACTGGCTATGCCAAAATGCTAGTACTGGCAAAGAATTTTTTGTAACTAGTATGCCAGTGTTGGGAGGTCAAAAAAAAAGTTGGTCTTGAAGGAGCTTTGCCACAAACAAAAAAAATTGATTTTATAAAACAAAAAAAATTTTAAATTAAAAAAAATAAAAAAAAAACTTTTTGCTTGCAACCGGGTTTGAACTCGGAACCTTCTGATTACAAACATTTTTTAACGAAGCGCCAGCATTTTTATAAAATCATTGGTCTACCAGTGAATTGATTTTTGTACGCCTGGTAGCATTGGCTAGGTAGCACTGGATAACCACTGGTTGCAAACCTTGGCATATCACTCTAAGCCAATTCTTTGCCAGTGGTTTTTTTTATAAACCACCGAAATTTTTGTAAAACAAATGCTGGAAAAACGCTTTTTGCATGCGCTGGCAAAGCGTCCCAAATGAGTGTTCTGCCAATCATTTATTTTTAACACCGTGGTTACCCAGTGCTATGCCAGTGCTTGATTTTTTGTACCACTGGCGATTTCTGACTGGGTACTTATTTTAGCTAACTAGTGAATTTAATATTACAAGTAACAACTTATTTCAGTACTTCCTTCGCAATCATTTATTTTAGCCTATACCAGTACGATTTACGCCACCATTTACCTCCAATGACACCCCATGTTAAAATAATGTGTTATGCGACCAAAGTGTAAGTAATTACAATTTTTGGTTTCTTATTCCATTTCCCTTTATCTGGTAATATAAGGTTTTGCTGGGCCGTTTTATATTTTTGTTTATAGCGCGATTTAAAGAAGTCCAAAGACTTTATACATAAATTCCCTCCCACGAAGAAAATTGCATTAAACTTTTCCTAAGTACTTCATTTTCTGTACCATGCAAAATTTCTTAAACACATTTGGTAGACACTAGCAGCTTAAACTGGACACTGATTTCCAAAGAAAACCAAAATCCAGAGGGTGCAGTTCAGATTATTATCAGATTAATGATACCAAAGAAATTTGGTTTGCATAATTGTATCCGCACTCACAATAACTTTACCATAAAAGTGCAATAGTTATTTCAAAAGTAAATCAGTAAAGTTGTTTCAATAGAATAAGTAATTAAATTGCAAAGAAATATATTTTTTAACTTTTTCTATCAGTCATACAATAAACAATTTACACAAAATATGGACTTTCATTAAAGGTTAAAATATTCAATCAAAATTTTCTGTTAAAAACAATCTGTTTTTATAATATAATTAATTTTAAATTAAACGAGAAATCTAATATTTTTTACCGACTTTGCCAGTTAATTAATTAACCCTTTCGGTTATAGTCACTTTCTAGTGTCTGTTTTAAGTCAAAAAAGTTGTGGATACTATTTTTTTGTATTTTTATATTTTTCTTTGAAGCTTTCTGTAAAATTAATGAAAAAAATATTTTGATTAGTGGACCCAGTAAATTGTGAAGGTTCAGAAAGCGAGCGTGCCTATTGAGTTTCGAATTTAATATGAAAAGGTCACTTCGTACTTTTATATATTCTATTACAAAAATTCTTTATTTGATAGCTTATTGTAAGTAATTTAGTAGATAATTATTGCTTTATTGTAAAAAAAAGTTGGATCCCAAATATAGTTCAATAAGGCTCTACGATTTTCTTTATTTCGTACTATGCCATATGGCATAGATTTTACCCAACGGAAAGAACATTTTATATTTGATTGAATCGCGACGCAGCGGCTGAACGTAATTACATGTCTAAAAGACTAAATATCGAACAAATAGAAAATATTTCAATGATTTAGTCTTATTTCAACTTAATTTAGCCAAAATATGCAAAAAATAATTTTTTTCTCTTTGGAACTCATATAACCATATGGTCTTGAAAGGGTTAATGTATATTATAAAATGAATGCATTTGAACGTAGATTTAGTTCTTTCCAAACATAAGATCTTTAAAATTGCATTAAAAATTTAAATTTATATTTTTGTATTTTTTTCCCCCTCTTTAAGTACATTCTATGCCATATGGCATGATGCCCAAAAACCACTTTTGGAAACCAAATTTAAAAAAATTACTTTTGATTATTCATAATGTAGGCTTAAATAGTAACAAATTTGAAAAAAATAATTTTTTAAGTCAAAAGCAAAAAAGAAGTACCGAAAGGGTTAACAATAAAAAATAAACGCTAAAATGCAATTGTTTTAAACGAAAGGGGGGTAGACCTTTTTTAACTTTTTGCCAATTGTTTTAATGTACATTAGACCGTACCTCAATAAAAAGTTCGCCGTACACCCTCCAATATGAAGTATTTTTGCAAGGCAATTTCAAAAAAAAAACTTTTTTTTGCCGAACGTAGGGGTCGCCTTTTTCAATTTTTCGTTATAGCTTCGGCATTTAAAGTTGGATTTTAAAGTGTGATATATCAATTTTTTTACCTCGAGGAGACCACTGTTTTGCTATAAAGGAAAAATCCAATGAAAAAAAATTAAAAAGGACCCCTACGTTCGGCAGCCAATATATAAAAAAAAATTCTACTGGGTTTATCGAAAAACTTCTTTAGCAAAAGTTTAATGATTTTTTGCGAGCTTTAATTTTCTGACATTAGGGTGGTACATTAGGGTTGTAGCAACTGAGATCTGGTGGCTAACTACTAACGGGATACTTGAGGTCAATGGCCCTTAGAGCAACACACTGGTCGCCTCGAGAGAAAAACATCGATGTATCATACTTTAAAATCCGACTGTAAATACCAAATATATAACGAAAAATGGAAAAGGGCGACCCCTACGTTCGGCAAAAAAAAAAATAAAAAAATTTTTTTTGCAACCTCCTTGCATAAATACTTCATATTGGAGGGTGTACGGGGAACTTTTTTTTTGCCTGTAACGTGGTACGCTCTAATGTACATGTTCGGTAGATTTTAAGGAAAATATATTGCGACAGCGGATTTGCTAAAATAATTTACATCTATTCTAGATCTAGATCTTCTTATAAAAAGGGTTTGGTCCTTATCATCCAACATATTTTTCCAAAACTGAAGGTTAACGATTCATTTACTAAAACATGCAAAAAAAAATTTATAAAAATTCGAAAAATTTCTAATCGTGGAATAGTGGCGCATAATTATAACAGTTCCGACTAAAAACTAACTCTAATGACCTGTGGAGGAAATAAATTTTAAATATGTCAATAGTTACTGAAATTATACCCAATTTCATAAGTGAACTTATAATTATTTCGTCCACTGTAGTTGGAATTGTAGTTGAATTTTTGCAGCAATATTTTTGAAATTCACGTAAAAAAATATTCTTTTTTGGGTAGCAATACCATTTAAAAATGCTGCGAAGAGTGAAATTTGGATTAGTTATGTTTGTGAACTTCTAATGACGGAAAAGAACCAGTAATTTTCAAAGTTTCTGTAACAGTTTAAGTTTGCGTTTACCTTCCATTGGAATCACGAGATATCGATATTTACCGCTCTGAAAAGACAATAAAGAAAAGCTTATAGAAGTTCAATTTTGAATAAAGCACACATCGTTAGTTCAAATAAACACATTCTCTAAAAATTAGACGTTTATACGCTTATCTTCATTGTTTTTTGGTATCAAAATCTCGGGATTTCAGAGCAAATGCAAAAAAAAGCTTTAGGGCGCGACATTTTTTGCCGTTGTTTACCTGATCAGAGAAAAATGTTGTTAATTCATCACAGTGAGGAAGATTCAAAATATTTTGAAAAAGAGCAGTAATTCAGCCATAGTTAACCTAGAAAGTTTTCTTTTTACTAAAGGCCTGCATTAATGCATTTAAAAGAGGCTGTGAAACATTTCCTGTTGTCTGTAGGCTCGGCCGGCAAAATTAAGCTCGAAATTATAAAATAGTCTAACCAGCCGGTATAAAAATGGCTGAAATATTTCCAAGATATTTAGATTCTGTCCCACTGTGCGCAGGAGAGTTGGTCTAAATGGTGTTATATGGGCAAATCTACGGAACCGGGCGATTCCATGTTACTCAGGATTTAAACCATTTTAATATCAATATATAATATTTTTGATAGTATCAGCATTTCGAGGCAACGAATTTAATCAGGCGAACATCTTAAATTTTAATATTTATACTGCTAATGTGCTCTACTCAATTAAAAACTACACTAATTTACACTAATTTTGCTTGTAAGTTTTAATAGTTTTTCAACTCTTTTGGTTATAACTTCTTCAGCATAAAAGGAAATCGCCCAAAACCTTTGGTGGATAATAACTATGATGTTAAAAAATCTCCCACTTGTTGAAAAAATAGGTGCCCTCAATTAGGAACAAATGGTAGTTCTTTAAAATCTGTAACTCTGTTTTATGAATAAAGAGTAATTTCAGACATTTTTAATTGTTGTAGAGCACTTTCAGCACTTTCAGGTAATAATAGTAATGAAGATATGTACCATTCAAGACATATTTGATCCCATAATTCTTTAAACCGTGGATGTGACATTCAATTTTGTGCTGCAGTTTTGAGGGAAATTTATATGGGCACAAGTCCAAACATAGACCGATTTAAACCAAAATCAATAGACTTCGTCCTTGGACCGATATAAATCGGTACTACCAAATTTTATCAAGAAATCTTAATATTTGCGACCTGTAGCGTGCACACAAGAATACATGGAGAGACAGACGGACGGAAAAATTTAAAAAATAACATTACTTATAATCAACAGGGCAAGGACTTTCATGCACTAAAAAATCGAAAATATGCGCTTAAAATATGCACTATAAAATTGAAAATATGCACTTAAATATGCATTTATAACGAAATATGCACTAAAAACCAAAAAATATGCAATTAAAAATAAATGTTTTTTTTTAAATTATATTTATTAAAAACTAACAAACGTAAAAATGCAGGTATCGGTTACAATAAGCTTGTTCGTTTACTTACTACAAGTTACTATATTTACTACCTACAGCTTGAAGAAATTCGAGTAAACGAACACACTGAATATGTCTTCAAATACAAATAGTTAAATATATTTTTAGAAAGTTCAGTGAAAATAAAAAGAAATACAGTCGATTGTAAATATTAAGGGTGTGTGGCATTTTACCTGAAAAAAACTTTATTATAAAATAGAACTTAAATATGTGTACTATAAAATTGTACTCACTTTCGTAACTCAGAGAAAAAAGTGGCAGAAATTAATGCACGGGGACAAGTTTCCTTAAAATAATTTTTATAAAAATTTTCAACTTTCTGTTTGTGAGCAATAACACCCGAAAACGTTAATTTAAAATTACATCTATAAAAAATGTGTTAGTGAACGACAACATATTTAGGTTGTTCATAAGGGGTGTGCTATCTGTTGTATCGTTGTATCGTCCTAACAAAAAACAGAGTTGTTAAAATTTTTATTTGTGTTTAACAACGATTTTCTATTCAGTTTTTTATCTGTTAGCACACTCAAACATAGGACACTAAACATACGTAAAAATGTTGTATCGTGCTATTCTCTAATGTTGTATTTTTTCAATTTAATTTTTAACAACTCTGTTTTTTATTAGGACGATACAACAAATAGTACACCCCTTGTGAAAACCCTTATTGTGTTTCTCTTTCTAGTATAGTGTTGTATTACCAACAGAGCTTCCAAATAATTAATTCTTTATAATTTTTTTTTAGTTTTAAAGTATGAATTTTTAAATCCAATTTCATATTTAAATATATTAAAAAAATTTGCAATAATGTGCAAAATATGCAAAAATATGCAATAAAAATCATAAAATATGCAATAAAATATGCACTTAAAAGCAAAATATGCAAAAATATGCATTTATAACAAAATATGCATTTATAACAAAATATGCAAAAATATGCAACAACAAATCGATGCCATTTTTTGCAAATTCTTTGATTCGGAAAAGTATTTGGTCAAAATCACTTTTGGGCCACTGATTACAAAAATGCATTTGCATGAAAGTCCTTGCCCTGATAATCAATAATGGAAATATAGCGCGACTATGCATTTTCGAATAAAATTACCGTAATGATTGAAAAATTTGTGTCATCCTTTTTCATTAAATCGAGGTAAAAGTGTGTAAAAACAACTCAAAAATAGCAAAAAAAAAAAGGTTTTTGGTAACTTTGACCTCAATTTGCTCAAAAACCAGATGTGCTGGAAAAATTTGGATTTTTTTTTGAAAATTCGCACTCAGCACGGAAAAGTTACGTGAAAATGTGTGGTCGCATGCCCGAAAAATCCAAAAATTTAAAAATATTTATTAGCGAAAATGTGTGCGGTTTTTTTTATAACTTCTTCAGCTCTCAAAAAAATTTATTCACGCGAATAGATTACTTCTTTTTAATGTGTTTTAAATAAGTTAATCTAGAAAAAAAATGTGTGCCACTAATTTGAAATTTTTCATTATTAAAATCTGAAATCGACCGGTTTCGTAGATTTTCCCATATATTATTTGGAAATAATAAAAAAAATTTTTGTGTAGTTTCATACGGTTTTGGATAATTTTTGGCCTACAGCTGTGTAATTTTATGTTTCAGTGGTGGCAATACTGGTATTTCTTTAATTCTACTCACCTTGTTGTTCGATTTTCATAATTTTAAAATTATATTTTGTTGATACAATTGCAGCAAATACTAGGCCAGCCAATACAACCATAGAACCTGAAACTAAATGGCCTACCACCGCCAGTGCTCCCAAACACCCCGAGGCTATAGCACAAAACATTGTCGGTTTAGTTTGCCGAAATTCCACCACACGTTGTTGTAATTGCTGTAAATGCTTTTCCAAATCTGGTGGTGTTTGTATGCGTAAATCACAACGATTTTTATAAAGCCAAAAACCAAATATTAACAAAAATATTAAACCCAACGGACGTATGTGTAAGCTGTAGGAAAATAGAGAAGAGAAAATTAAAAGTGTTTTGTTTTGTTAGCTTTTTCTTGTTTCATTTTCAAATTAAAAGTTTAATGATTTTAATTTAATTTAACTATTATCAAATGTTTTCTCTATGCTCTTCGGTTCAAGGTTTTTAAATATTGGCTTAAGTTCAAAATTAGATTATTCTTTATAAACGAAACAATAAAAAAGTATATTGTTAGCGGATTTCTAAAATTTGATTTTTAATTAAAAAAAATTCGCCCAATAAATAGATATAAATGTTAATTTTTACTTAAAATATTCATTGTCCTAATATGTTGATAGTTGTTTCACTGTATTAATGACATAATCAAATAAACTTGATTGTATATGACTCGTTTATCACTTTAAAAGGTCTTTCAAATATCTTTCATTGCAAACTCAATTATCCTTAGTTTTTTTATAGAAAGAAACTTAAAATATCTTGAAAAAACTAAAAATCCTTTTTTCCCCACCCTTTTACAACTTAACATCCCAGTGTAGAAACGGTAATGGCATATCATTATTTTTGGGACTACCAGTAATGACACCCACTTACCGTCTGCATTATTTTAAAACATATAATAATGAGTTACTTATAACGACTTATTTTTATCATTTTTTTAAATAGAAAGTAATTTTCTATATTTTTTTGAAAATTTTTTGAAATCTATTTTTAGACTCAATATTTTTTCAACACTGTAACCACATATTTTTTGGTATTTTGTATGTTGGCGAGTAAGCTGACTTGTGTGCAGCAGGTCAATTATGTTTTTATCTATCAAACATTACTTGTCGATATAGCTCAGATGGTAGAGCTATTGACTGGCAACCTGGAGTCCCAGGTTCGATTACCGCACTGGAAAATTTTATTAAAAAAAAATTTAAAATAAAAAAATATTTTTTTTATAAAAATATGTCATTATATAGGTAATGACATATTTTTAGATTTTTCGTATGATGGTGTGTAAGCATAACTCATTATTTTTCGCGACATCGCCATACAAAGGTAATAAGAAATGTAATAAGAAAAGTAACTAGTTACCATTACCAAGTATGTAGTTACATAACCACATATCTAGTAATGATTTTCTACACTGGGATAACATATTCAAATTTCAGCGAAATCTGTGGGCGACCCCCGAGATACTTCCCTTGTTAGTGAAAATTACAAACATTTCCGGCCACGAGAGTTAACGTTGGGCTCAAAACATTTAAAGTTCAGAAAGTTATAGATAGAAATGCAAAGATGAACGTTGACGAAACGAACGAGTAAAACTGCTCTGTTTTACATTTTTTAATGCCGCACTCTTTATTTGTTAAATGAAAGCAGCAAAAAAACTGGAGAAGGGATCTCTGAAATGTTCATATTTTTTATGATATCAGTTTTTTCACTATTTCATACAAGATATAGAAAATTTATGTGGACTTTGATACAAAAACTTATTTCAAAACACACATTTTACAGGAGATCGAAAAAATTTCTTTACCGTACGCTTATTAAAAGTTAGTCCATAAGTCTGCTAAACACGTTCTGATTAAGCTGAACTAATTTTTATGTTATTTTGCCCTACAATTTTGGAATAAACTAATATTTTTAGTAAATAATTCCAATTTACCATAACAAATTAATTTCATCGGCATTTGAACTACTAGGGCTGATCAATAAGTCCGCGACTTTTTTAACTTCCCTGAAACTTACTTACATGAAATGCAATATTGCTCCGGTCAAGTATCATCTGTTAATAGACTACACTCACAATATTTTATCCTTAAAAACAACCTAAAATTAATTGAAAACACAATTAAGAAAGGACTACTGATTTTTCATTATATTGAAACCATTTTGCTATTTATTTTCAAACATTATTTAAACAATCCATAAAAGAAATAAAAATAATTGAAAAGTCTTTTAAAACAATCATCAATTTTTAACTAACAAAACGTAAAAAACACGATTTTGTGGTTTGTTTTTTCATATTTGAAAGTTTTTTTTTTATAATTTTCAAAACACTGTATTGATATTATTTTTTTACGATAAAGTTAAAAATAATATTGGAAAAAATTGTGTTGGCAATAACGTGTTCAAAGTAAAAATTAGCGAAAATGTTTAAAATAAAATTTTACCATTTTCATGGTAAATTGTATTAACTTCTATGCGTTCATTGTTAAAACACAAAAGTATCTCTAAATATTTAGTGAAGCAATTTTGGTTCAAAGCGATTGATTTTTCGCACTATTTTTTTGCAAAATGGTTTTAAATTTTTTGCATTGGCTACCTCATTATTACAAAACCTAATCTTGAGCCCTTCGTGAGATATTTTTCACATCATTTTGGTTCAAAATTATCAAATAATTTTTTTTATTTTTTCATATTAAACGATTTAACAAAAATGTTTATTTTGAAAGTGGCAATTTTTGGAATATTAAAAAACTTAAAAATAATTGACTAAACGAGGGCATTGATATTATTTTTTTACGGGAAAGTTAAAAATACTGTTGGAAAAAATTGTACTGGCAATATACATACGTGTTCAGAATTGAAATTGGGGAAAATTTTTAAAACAAAATTTTATCAATTTTATGGCGACTATGCGATGTTGCATTCATAGTTAAAACACACATGTGCTTCTAAATATCTAGTGAAACACTTTTTATTTAAAGCGATTGATTATTTGCAATATTTTTGTTTTTTGTAAAATGGTTTTAAATTTTTAAAAGAGAATATCTTGTTGCAAAAAGTATTTTTGTGCCCTTGGTGAATTTTTTTTTTTTTTCAAAATGGCTAAAATTTTTTACAGTGACCATCTTATTGTTGGAAAACCTTTTATATTATTTCTCTTATATATTATTATTAATATTTTTCACATAATTTTGGTCCAACATCACCACATAATTTTTTTAGTTTTTTCATATTAAACGATTTAACGAAAATTTTTATTTTGAAAGTGGTATGAGTAACCTTATTTTTTAAAATAGCATAAAATATAAGAATAATTAATTAAATCAGGGCATTGGCATTAGTTTTTTGTGGAAAAGTTATAAATTAATGTTAAAAAACATGTTACGCCCAATGCCCGTAGTAAAAGTTGAAATTTGCGAAAATTTTGCAATAAAAAATTTTAACTTTTTTTTGGTAAATTGTTTTAATTGGGATGTCGAGTGCATTGTGAAAGATATGTCTGTAGATATTTCATGAAGTAATTTTGGTTGAAAATAATTGATTTGTTCGCAAAAAATTGAAAAAAAAAATTTTAGGTATAGTTTTTCTTTATAGTTTTTTAAGAAACCGATTACTACTGCCTATTAGAATTCAATGAAAAAAGAATCTTCCAAGTTATCAAAAAAAGTTAAGTCCAAGTAAGATAACAAAATGATAAAAACTGTTATTTTGAAAGTGGTATGAGTCCACTCACCATTGAAAAAAACAAGTATTTTCGCAACATATATTAAAATTCTTTGTGATATGAAAAATTTAACTATATGTTATTAAAAATACGTGTAAAATTTCTTGAACAGAACCACCCATATTTTTAAACAAGTTAAAACGCAAAACCTTTTATATCTCATTTTAAAAACAAGTGGACTCATACCACTTTCAAAATAAACGGTTCATTTATTTTAATATTCTGAGTGTACAAAATATGTTTCAATATAAATTTAAATTTGACAAAAATCTGTTCAAATCTATAATACCTCAATATGGTAAAGTAGGGTATCAAAATTAATAAAACTTAGTCAAAATATTGTCGTCATCATCAGCTTTTAACAAAAAAACTATTAAACCTAGTCGTAGAATAAGTAGTGCGAACATACAGAAAAAGAAGCATAACAATGTGCGATATTGTAAATTTGTAAACAATATGACAAATGATAAAAAATATTTAATAAAACTTGATTTGTTTTTTTGTGTTTTGTTTATAAAAAAATAATGCGTAGAAAATGTTGTTGTTGAGAATTTTATTTATTTAATCTCAACAAAATAGTTGTGTAGATATTGTTTATAAAGTTCACAAACATTGTATATATTTTGCTAATCATGTGAATGTTTCGCTCGAATAAGGGAATACAATCCATTTTTATAACTTTACAAAAGTCGAGAGAACGTGGAAAACCATAATAAATTAATAGTTTTGATGATTTTTTCGACAATTGTATATCAAGTGTACTAGTTTTCAGCAATTTTTTTGCTGAAATTCCGTTTTCAGCAAAAAATTTAGTTATATTTTTTTTAGCACTAAACTAATTTTGAACTAATGTTTTACTAATTTATTTTGCTACAAAAATTGTGCTGATAACCGCATGCATAGCGTGGAAGACAACCAGATAGACATCTACATCTTGATGTCGCAGCTTGTCTGGAAACGGAAACGACAAAAAAAGAAAAACAATTCTACACATATTCTATATTTAAATTTTCAGCAAATAAATTAACTGAAGTAAAATTTCGCTACAAGTTTTTTGAGTTTTTTTCAGTCTACTAATATTCAGCAAAAAGTTTAGTGATTTTAGCAAGGATTTTTTTCATTTGCAGTCGACTAAATGTTACCAAAACTTTTGCTGAAGATTACTATTTTTTTGGTAAAAGTCAGCTCGCTGATTTTCAGCAAAACCTCCTGACTAAAAATTTGCTGCCACAGCAACATTTTTTGCTGACTTTACTGACTTTTTTTTGAGTGTACAATTTTGCGCTTATAAGTTAAATAATTGTACTTATAATTTAATTTCGTATATGTCGGAGGTGTTCTAGAAAACGAATCCACATAAAATCAAGCGATTTTTAACAACAACTAATTTTATAAGAACGATTTCATGTAGATTCGTTTTCCAACACACCCACACATATTTTATTGATATCATAATCAAATATTATCAATTTTAAGGGTATTTTTGAAATCTTACAATCAGGAAATTTAGATAATTTATTTAAAACATTTTGAACTTGCAATTATATAAGTTTTGCAGGCTAAGGAAATCAAAAACTTCTAGGTCAAAGGGCATATTTATAACTAAATTATCGAACTAGCCAAAAAGGAATGCGTTTTCAAAAAGTTGGATTTTACGCCCTTATTCACGTGTTTAAATGATAAATATTTAGGCTTGTATTCACAAAAATGTTTTAAATTTTATTAGAGCTTAATAAAACAAATTAATGCGCAAAACAACAACAATTAGCCTTTAATAAGTCAAAAAGTTTTTTGTGAATAAGCATGCTAATTTGCAAACAAAATTATCTATTACTAATTTAATACATAATTTAAATATTTGATTCAAAATATTTATTTAAAATATACTTGTTTGATATTTTAATTCTCTTGGTTAAATATTGAAAAGGTTCACTCCCGTTTATTCTTTCGAATTCAATGACTGATTTTTAACAACTAAATGTTATTTTTTAATAAAATAGTTTATTAAACTTAATATTTTATCCAAATATTAATTTAAACAAAGAAGAACTAGATATTTCTCTCTCTAGTTTTTTTTTTTAAATAATTTTGTTGTTTAATTAATTATTGAAAATACATTAAAACAGGAAGAAATAGCATTTCAAAGAAATTTGGCTAGATTAACTGGTTAACGCTGTGGAAAAAAGTTAATTTGTTTAAACAAGTAATTTAAGAGAAAAAACGGCCAAAAACGACCCTGAAATGAGATATTCATCTTTGTGAAATCGTACTTTATTCAAATTTAGGGTCTCGGGACCCTCCCCGGGCTTAGCCCATATCATGTGAGAGCATATATGTTTCTGTTTTGCTCTATCTCGCTTAGTTTTCGAGATATGGGCCATTTTATGAAGTGCAAAATTTAATTAAAAATTTCCGAGGGTCCAAGGCCCCGCCAAGGTCCATTTTTGGATAGAGATAACCCCTTTCGCTGGGATATTATACGGTTAGGGCCATCTTTAAAACTTCGGAGACATTTGTGGCGCCATCTACCGGTATTCAGTAACATGAAAATATCATATTTTAACAATATATTTTGTCAAAATTTACAAATGGGTTCTTACAAATTAGTTTTAAATAATTTTGAAAATTAACACTCAAAATTAGTTAAAGTACTGAGGATTTTTAGTATTGTGTTAAATGAAGATAACTAAAATCTTTGCTTAAATCAGCGTTTCAACTAAAAATTTGTTAAAATTTAGTCAAATCTATTTGAAACCGGTTTGACAGATTTTTATACTGACGTATTATTTTAAGTGTGGTAAACAAATGAAACCAAAATTTTTAGATTTTTTTATTAATAAATGTAAAGTTTTTGAAAATTTGTGTTTTTCATGTTTGACTTTCACAATTATTTTTCAAATTGGCTAACGTATTGCGTTAACTCAATTTTGCGGTAAATAGTACTTCCGAGTCAAAAAGGCGTTTAAAACTTTAGAATCTCACAAATGTTATTGACTTTTTAAAAAATTTAGCAAAAACTGGAAAACTATTTTCGCATTTATTTTATATTAAAAAAACGTCTTGAAAATATCGTTAAATATCAGGACTTAATCGTCACGGTAAACTAAATTGATGACTCGTATACAAAAAAAAATATATTTTTTTTTTATTTTTAGCAGGCGACAGCGACATTTTTTCCAAACTCATTTCGCTTTGCGACATCTATGTATAGTGATGAATGAATTCCTTCGAAATCTTCATCCAACAAAAGCTTTTAATTAGCTTCATACAAAAATCGAAAAGGCATTAAAGATCGACCTAAACAAACACAAACGTAATTTTTGTTTTTAATATTTTTACCACAAAATTATAAAATTTTTCGAAATTACCCAGTCAGAAAAATGCAAACGAAAAAGCGGTTGCAAAGCACTTTAACAGGTGGTACAAGAACTGGCAAAAAGTGCTTTCCCATTCCCAAAATTATAACATCATAAATGAGTGATAACAGCTGGACAACTACTGGCTGTGCTAAAATGCTAGTACTGGCAAACAATTTTTTGTAACTAATATGCCAGCGTTGGGAGAGCAAACAAAAGTTGGCCTTGAAGGAGCTTTCCCACAAACAAAAAAAAAATTGATTTTATAAAACCAAAAAAATTTTTTTTGTTTTTATTTTTATCGGGACATACATTAATTGCATTAAAGGAATTAAATATGCTAAAATCCCAAACGTATTTTACAAATTGTGAAAAATAATCTGTTGGAGGCATGTCCCTATCCGTATTTCATTCTTGCCTAAGGAACTCGTCAGGGGACGATGTTTTTAGAACTTCTGGAAATATTTGTTTAGTTAAATTGGCGTTTATACATGATTGTATGTCACTACATTGCTAGATCTGTCAAAACAACAGAGTAGTATATTGGAAGATGACAAACCAAATTGTGGTAAATTCTTTGTTGTTGTTTTTGTTTTTTCTTTGATATTTTGAATGTTTAATAACGCTCCTAGACGAGAACAAGAAATTCTCATTGAGTTTGTAATTTAACTAAAGTGTTAAAGTAACAAATATTTCCAGAAGTTCTAAAAACATCGTCCCCTGACGATGCTGATTACAATGGCTTAATTAAATAGCAAAAAACCATAAAAACCTATATAAAACGCTAAGTAGTGGTTTAAATATCAAGATTAGCACATCGCATTTATATCTTAAATATGTCCACAGGTCCTGCACCGACAAAATTTCTCAGTTACTGGCTACTAAATTTTCAACTGAGTCTCAGGTGAAATACCCCTTACTAAATCTCAGTTGTTTAAATTAATTAAAAATAACTAATTTTTCCAAATGACAAAATTAACTGAGGTCTCAGTTGCTGGAAACCTAACTATTAGTTAAAATAATTAAATATGAAATTTTAGTAACAAACAACTAAAAGCCAACAAAATTAATAAAAAAATTCCTGTAATTATTCAATTTTTATTTCTATTATTGGAATATTTTAAATGAAATTGAATTAATTTTAAACTTATATGATTTCTACACTCCGTTGTTTGAGCCAATCGACAAAATGTGCGTTTTTTGTCAGATATTAAGTTGAAAAGAAAATTAACTTCAAATTTGTTTTCTATTTATTTTTAAAAATATTTATCAATTTCAAATACAGGGTAACAGAAACAAATTGTATTTAACCAATTTCAGTTAATTAAAATTTTTTCAGTTTTAACTGAGAAATTCTTTAACTGAGTAACTGTAGAATTTTATCGTATTATTGTATTCATATTAATTGAATTTGAAAAAATTTTTATATAAAAAACTGAATGGACAACCGCCAAACTTTAAAGACATTTAGCAAAAAATATGTGCCATTATCTAAAAATAAAGTACGCCATTGTAATCAGCATGTCCGAAATATATAGAATTAATGGTCAGAGCTCTATTAATTTTTAAAAGTCAAGATTTTGTCATGCAGTGCAGAGTCCCAAGCCGACCGGCGCAAATTTGGCGGCGCGCCGCCGCTGACCAATTTTATGCTTTTTTAGCCGCCGCCATTTCAAACGACTCGCTTCGGCTCAAAAAGGCAGCCGACCAAAACAAGAGCCGCCGACTTTTTTCGCGCCGCCATTTTTTAATTTATTTTTTTTATTTTAGAGATTAATCAGAACTGGGTCGACAACGACAATTGCTTTTTCATATACTTTGTATGGTTAACTAACTGGTAAAGCACTGAACTCAGTTTATTTTGAGATAAGTTAACAGGTCTTAAGCGGATTCAATCAGAAAAGAATTAATTTATCAAAGCTCTGTTATCAACAGTGCATTAAAAAGATTTCGAGCCGTCAATCCAGCCGCCGCCGGTTTATATACGTAAACGCCGCCGCCGCCATATGTGATTTGTTTGCGCCGCCGCCGCCGCCGAAAATTTGGGGTCGGCTTGGAAGCCTGATGGAGTGTTATTAACGAATTACAAAACTTCCAAATCCATGGCTTACTATATAATTATATAATTCTCTTATTTTTTTTAGAGGAGTAGGAGTAGGAAAAAACTTAATAAAATCTGAATAATTGAAAATTTATTAGAATGCATTTTTTTTTAGATTTGTTTTTTTCGAATTTTATATCTATATCTATAAATTCTTGTAAAAAACGACTATCCGTACTTACGTGAATTGTTTTTATTTTTTGTAAACAAATAAAATTTAAACATTTGGGGCTGCCTTTGGACGAAATCTGTTTTCGTATATGGCCTTGCCCGGAACGCGAAATAGAGCAATTACCTTAAGTGGCATGCTTCCTAACAACCACATAATTCATTTGTTAGCATTTGTTGTTTTTAATATTTTATAAATTTTAAAATACATACTAAAATTCCAAAAAATTCTGTGACAAATAGTTTTGTTTACATTTGAAAGAGAAAAGCCAAGAATTTTCAAGACTTGGCAGCATTTTTATAACTACTTAATTTTTAAGAAGCTAAATTTATACCTACCCGAGTAAAAAAGTTTATATATAATTATATATAGTTATATATTATTATATATGGACATATATGGACCCATATAAAATTATATCTGACATTGATTATTTGCAAATTGGTTTATATGGTACCATATAAAATTATATATAATTATATATGGTCTAATATATAACTATATATATTTATGTATGGTACTCTATAAACATTTTTTTATTCGATTTTCAATAACTGTAATGAACAAAATTGAAACTTAAGTATTGAAAAATGACACGAGATGACAAAATCATAAAAAAAAAATCTTTAAAGAGTTAAGCACAATTGACACGTATAGGTACTATCCCTATCTAATATTTCCCAGTATTGGGGATATAAATTGTCAAATTTTTGTGAATTCCCTTTGGAAAATGACATTTCGTACCCTCAATACGGGGAAATAATAGATATGGATGGACAGAAATGGATAGCGTGTGAATCAAGGTTTATGATCATCGGTTCCACAAATCAATAATTTTATAGTACAGCATATATGTATGTAAAACAGTAGGGCCAATTAATGTATTATATTTATGATTGAATTTATAAATTTTCACCAAGTTTCATCAAGATCTGAAAGTTCATGTACTAAAACCAGATATGGGCGAAAATCATTACCATTACATTTTCATTGCCATTACTTTATGTAATGGTAATGAAATTTGATTTTCATTTATTCTCAATCACACTGTTTTTCAGAGCTGGATTATGTAACCTTAGGATAAAACAATAAAAGTTCCAGTGCTCTTATGGCTTATGCGAATGAATTTAAAGGCACGAATAATTAAAAGACTCAAACTTTACTCTACGGCATTTTAAAAATTTCTATACATCAGGTTTTTGTGTCATGAAGTCTCAAAAATGACCATGAATACAATTTTTATAGACTTTGTCCTCATTTTTAAAATGAAAATTGACATGATGAAACATTTTGGAGACCATGTTTGAATTTATATGAATAACTATAGATATTCAAAAACGCTTAGTCGTAATTTTTTTTGTTATTGTTCCAAAATTTTTGGCACATTTAATCTGCAGAAAATTGTTTAAAAATATAAACTATTTAATTTGAAAAAATACAAAATATAGGTAAAATATATAGGGGTCAATTTATATAAAATTATATAAATTTATATATAATTATATATACTTATATAAAACTATATATACCCATTTTTCGGATATAATTATAGAAATTTATATATAATTACATATAAGTTTATATAATTATATATAATCATATATAATTATATCCACCAATTTCAGCATATAATTATATATAATTTGATATGGGGTCATATATAATTATATATGACTCCATATGTGACGCGCAAAATAGAAAGGGACCTAAGGGTAAAAACCGGTTTTGTTCAGGAGAGCCATTTTAAAGATTTAAATACGTGTATCTTTGGTGTACCATCACTGGTCTCATTTGAAAGCGACACATCTCATGACGTCAGGAACGTGTTGGTCAACCTTGAAAACGCGCGTAGGTCGTCCTTACCTCTTGTTTTGTGTAGTTGGTTTTTACTGTTTTCTACCTAGCGCGCTGTTTCCATGAGTTTGATATCAATTTTGCTCGCGGTTTTTCGAATCCAGCTTTATTTTCTGAAATTATTAATTGTGAATTATAATAAATACTCATTTATAATTCTTTTAAATCGTGAATATCACTCTGTTAGTACGAAAATACGCTTAGAATCGTCAACTTCACTTTCATAAAACGCGCATATCTCTGGGAGGGAACACTTTTGGGGCATGGGATCGGTCTCATTCGATGCTCAGATGTTGTCCACATCAAAAAAAAAGAATTGATTTTTTTACCCTTAGGTCCCTTTCTCTATGCGCTGTCACATATATAATTTTATATGGCCCCATATCAATTCTTTTAATCGGGTACTTAAAATTTTTATAACTGCTTAAATTTGTATGGAATATTTATATAAAATTCGAAAAAAAACAAACCTTTTATTAAAAAATTTCATTCACACATATTTGGGTTTTATTAAGATTTTCACTCTCCTCTAAAGAAATAACAAATCGAGTTAGCAACGTTTTAAATTAAACCATCCAAAAAATTTTACCTGTAAAATACCGGTAACTACACAGTATCGGTAACGATAACGGCATTTGAAATTTTTTTAGAGGTATTGGTAACGGTAACGGTATTCAGTTTGAAACGGTATTTTAGCGATAACGGTATTATAACGATAACGGTAACCAACCTTGCTTAATCTTCTATAATTTTTGCTTACAATTAAAGTATCATTAAAAGTAATTGACACGCTAACCGTCCCTATCTATCCACCC